>CM075981.1:72832155-73129460 GCA_038087875.1 Malacoraja senta
CCACATTCTTCCCACCCTGCTGAATCTTCGCTGCCCTGTCTCCACTGCCTGCATATCCTTTTTTTAAAAGATAGGGATCAAAACTGTTCAGAATTGTCCAGGTGCAGTCTCATCAGGAAATTGCATCAAAAACTTCCCCTCTTTTATACTACATATCCTTTATAATCAAGGCCAATTTGCCTTTGTAATTATACATAGTACCTGCATGTCATCCCTTTGCGTCCCGTGTATGATTGCAGTAATAATTTGCTTTTTCATTGTTTCTTCCAAAGTGGATATTCTCTAATTTTCCCACATTTATTCCATGTCCTAACTTTGTGCTCACTTGTTTAATCTGCCTACATCCCCTTGCTAGCACTCCTAGGTAACAACCCTCACTAACATCCTCTTGCTAAAGGGCCTGTCCACTTTCCCGAGTTACTCACAAATTCTCCTGAGTTATTCACGAATTCTCCCGAGTTTTCAAACTTGCAGAATGTCCGTAACGAGTCCTTAGGAGGCCGTAGGAGTCCGTGGATATATCGTAGTGGCTCGTTATGCCAGCCGTAGGTACTCGGGCTATTTTTGTACTCGTGGACATTTTTCATCAGGCTGCAAAAAATGTCCCGACTTACCTGATGCCCCGAGTACCTATGGCTGGCATAACGAGCCGCTACGATATATCCATGGACTCCTACGGCCTCCTACGGACTCATTACGAACATTCTGCGAGTTTGAAAACTCGGGAGAATTAGTGAATAACTCAGGATAATTTGTGAATAACTCGGGAAAGTGGGACAGGCTCTTCACACTCCTTGGTTGAGGAACTGCTGATCTGAAAAGTAGTTTACAAGTGAGATTATATTAATTGTTTCATTAAATTTAAAATACAAAAATAGATTAGCAAAGGAATGCATGTGAAATTCTATAATCTTCAATATTTGTTGAAATCAATCATGGAAACTAATTTGGTCGAACTTCCCCTGTCTAAGCCATGTTAGATTGGTATGTAACAATTATTGTAAGTAGATTAAAATGTTAGCATGTAAGTAGCTTTCCTTCACTTATTTTAATTTAGGAATTGCCAGTTATGTAATGTTTAAGTTGTGCTTTATTTTCCCAGATCCAAGCGTGAAAATCCTTGCAGTGATTCCCCCATTTCAACAAAGGAGTTTAAGTTCTAAATGGCTTATCAGAACAATCAGTTTATTAGCTACACCAAATTCAAACTGTTAATTCAAGCTGGAAATATTGGAGAATTCTCTTCCTTGTGAAACTGTAGGAGGTGGCCCTTCTCTTTAGTATAGTTTATCCATTCCTAACAATGTTCAATTTAATTTAGCTTACTATTGTCGTGTGTACCAAGATACAGTGAAAAAGCTTTTGTTTGCTATCCTGGCAAAGAAAAGACAAAACATGAACACAATCAACCATCCACAGTGCAAAGCGAAAGGATAAAGGGGTACACATTTAGTGGCAAAGATATAACACTGAATTCTGAATTTAAAAAAATTCAAAGGTCTCCAATGAGGTGGATGGAAAGTGAAATGTATTTTGATTTTTTCTTTCAGTTCATTAAAAAGATGAAAGCATAGCAAAACCTAACCTAACCCTCATGCTGCTATTACATTAAAGCCAGGGCAGCAGTTCATGTTTTGGAGACATTCAAAACATCAGTCACAGGATTTTTTAATGGACATACGTACAAAGCCTTTAGATTTAAAGAGACAGAAGTCTAGATATTAAGGTGTGACATACATTGTTATTCTTCAGTTGTGGGGTCTAAGTGGGTCCATTAAAGTTGCCAGTTGTGGACTTTTGTAACTTCCATGAAAAAATATATTGTACATTAATGTAAAGTGGGAGGCTAACTTGTGGCTATCCATTTCTCACTCAGAGGTTCAGATCCTCCAGCATAATTGAAGAGCTTTACCAAAGTAAAAATAGTGCCAATACTTAGAAAACTGAAATAGAAACAATATTGGAAATATCTTTTAACTATTTGACATTTAATCTTTCAACTCAATGAAAGACTCGATGAAACTCGAACGGTATCAAGGGATATGGGGAGAAAGCAGGAACGGGGTAACTGAATTTTGGATGATCAGCCATGATCATGTTGAATGGCGGTGCTGGTTCAAAGGGCAAAATGACCTACTCCTGTACCTATTTTCTATGTTTTATGATGACCTTTCATCAGAAAATGTTTGTGGTTTATGGAGATCAATCATCTCAGTTCCTGAACATCTCTGCAGGAGATGCTCATTTAAAATATAATGTGCAATTTGCCTTTCCCATATGCATTTTGTATAATTTATTTTATTTATTCAGTAGAATGTAATTGGTACTTGATTCATTTTTATCTTTTCTTCAAAACTGAAGCACCAATATGGCAATTTGAATAACATATGAGATTTAATTATGTAAAATGAAAACAATGTATTGGCATAAATTAATTGAATCAGCATTTTATTGCAAAATGAATGTGTTTCTTTTTCTTCAGTAACATCTTTCAGATAAGATAGTTATTAATTGACCTTTGGGAATATTCTAAGGCACTGTTCAAAGAAATGTGAGGAAGACCTCCTGGTATTCTCGGCCATTTTTATCCTTTAATTAATATGACAAAAAAAAAACAACATTTGTTTATCTGTGTGGTTGCTTGTGAAGGGAGGACAATGCTTTTCTTATGTACCCAGAAGAATTGTTCTCCCTGATCTACAAGGAAACAAGAGAAACAAAAATCTCACTTTTGGGTCCTATATAAGCACATTTTATATGATACATTCGCAAGTAAAATGTCGTTTTTACATCCACACATCCAAAACTAATGGAATTGAATTTCAAAGTGCAGTACAATGAGCAGTTGCTACTACATACTGCTTTTTTGGCAATCCCCTTGGCATTGAGATGACTCCAATGAGGCTAAAGTGAGAACTGAACTCTTCCTTGGAATGGGGCAGGGTGATATTGATAGGGCGAGCAGTTTGTGAGATCATCTTTCTTCTTCTTCTTCTTCTTCTTCTTCTTGCGTATGGCGTGCACAGCCTAAAGTTGTAGGACAACTTGTTCTATTTGATCTTACTTGATTGTGCACGCCAGGTTGTTTGCATTCGTCGAACAGGTTGGACCATGTAAAGGTTGCAATCTCCCACCCCAGATCATCCTTCTCAAACTTAGTTTATGGTCATGTGTACCGAGGTACAGTGAAAAGCTTTTTGTTGAATTCTATGCAGTCGGCAGAAAGACAATACATGATTACAATCAAGCCGTCCACAGTGTACAGATACAGGATAAATGGAATAACGTAAGTGCAAGATATAGTCCAGTAACAAAAAGATACAGCCCTGCCAACAGTCTGTCTGTTTTTTCATATTATTTTATTTTATTTTTAGTGCATTTTAAAAGTCTGTGTATGTTCTCCGGTTTGTTTTTACGTGGGAGGAGGAAACTTTTTTGCAGCTTCTTACCTTGCCGGAAATGCAATTCTTTTCTGGATCGCTCTGCGGCCTACCATTGATGGAGCTGGAGGCCTCCTTGGACTGACTTTGAGCCTCACTGCGGGGCGTGGACTTAACATCGGAGTCAATCCCTTGCCTGTGAACTTTACCAGCGCAAGCTCGCTGTCTCGGCGGAGGCTAGTCGGATCTCAAATGACGCAGAGGTTCGACCAGCCCCGAAGCGGGGTTCGATCGTCGGCGAGGGGAGCTGACATCGCCCTGATGCAGGGAGCTGATCGCCCCGATGCGGAGGGCCCAAACGTGCCGGCTATGGGAGTCAAGATCGTCCTGTCAACGGAGGGCTCGAGGCCCCCGACCGTGGGAGTACAAAGAAGGGAAGAGATTTAACTTTTTTTCGCCTTCCATCATAGTGTGGAATGTGGAGGAGTCACTGTGGTGGATGTTTATGTTAAAATATATTTTGTGTGTTTTGTTGCTTTTTATTTGTATGACTGGGCAAATGAAATTCCTCGGCTAATAAAGTATTATTGTGATCGTGTGATTGATTGTAAAGTCCAATTAAAGATAGTCCAAGGGTTTCCAATGAGGTAGATGGTGGAGAGCGGTCCTGACCTACCATTTACCTCATTAGAGATCCTTTGGACTATCTTTAATCGGACTTTATTTTGGACGAAACGCTATTCCCTTTATCCTGTATCTGTACACTGTGGACGGCTTACCTGTGACTCTGTGCTTTGGCTGTATGAGATTTGAGATTTTCAATGCCATTCTGAATGCTGCTCCTCTATGAGTAGCCGAGGGCCAGATATTCCCAAGAGTTGTACAAAATAAAGAAAACAGCATTCCATTTTATAGGGTATCCTAAAAACAGTAACATAATAGGACTGATTTAGATTTGAAAAAAAATCTCTGACACCATTTTCCAGCCACCACCTAACTAATGATTATTGGTTAGGTAAAAATCAAATGGTTGCATAGATCTAAGGTTAACAAGAAGTAACGTCAACTTTGAGCCAGCAAATGATTCATTTCTAAATAAATTCAGAAACTTTCACAGAGCACGGATTTATACCTCATTTAGATCAAGTTGAATTCGGACACTAATTACAGGTTTTCTCGATCCTGTTGTTAATGATTATTTTAATGCATTTAATGATAATATAACCATTTGTACTCTATGCTGTTGAAATAATGGAAACATTCTGCTAATGATGTAAAAGCATTGTAAAATGAAATAAATGATTGCAAGAAAAATAGATGGAAAGACTAAATAAAAAATATAGATGGATAGTAAAATAGGTTAATAAAATTCCTCCAAATTACACTGTACTCAAATTTTGGTTGATGTATGGATATAAAGGCAACCTCCATATTATGTCAAGTCAAGTCAAGTTTATTCGTCGCATACACATATGAGATGTGCAGTGAAATAAAAAGTGGCAATGCTTGCGGATTGTGCAAAAAAACTACAAAACAGAGTGGAACAGAATCACATATTCACATATTACATATTTGTGGGAGGAAAAAAAAGAAAAAACAGCAATTTTAAAAAGACACTACACAACAATAAACAGTAAAGTTAGTCCCTGATGAGATAGGAGTTTACAGTCCTATTGGCCTCTGGGAAGAAACTCATTCTCGTCCTCTCCGTTTTCACAGCATGGCAACGGAGGCGTTTGCCTGACCGTAGCAGCTGGAACAGTCCGTTGCTGGGGTGTAAGGGGTCTCCCATGATCTTGTTGGCTCTGGAGTTGCACCTTCTGATGTATAGTTCCTGCAGGGGGGCGAGTGGAGTTTCCATAGTGTGTTCGGCCGAACGTACTACTCTCTGCAGAGCCTTCTTGTCCTGGGCAGAGCAGTTCCCAAACCAAATCGTGATGTTTCCGGACAAGATGCTTTCCACAGCCGCTGAGTAGAAGCACTGGAGGATCCTCAGAGACACTAAATTTCCTCAATTGCCTAAGGCGCTGCCTTGCCTTACTCACCAGTGCTGCAGCGTGTGATGTCCATGTCAGATCCTCTGATATGTGGACTCCCAGGTATTTAAAGCAGCTCACCCTATCCGCAGTATCCCCATTTATCTTCAATGGTGCGTACGTCCACGGATGATGTGCCCTCCTAAAGTCCACGATCAGCTCCTTAGTTTTTTTGATATTCAAGAGGAGGCTGTTATCCTGACACCAGAGTGCCAGATCAGCCACCTCCTCCCGGTAGGCCTTCTCATCGTTATCGGAGATCAGGCCCACCACTACAGTGTCATCAGCAAACTTGATTGTATAGTTGGAGCTGAACCTAGCCACACAGTCATGTGTGTACAGGGAGTACAGTAGGGGGCTGAGGACGAAACCCTGGGGGGGGTCCTGTGCTCAGGGTGAGGGACTTCGATGTATTTTCTCCCATCTTGACTACCTGGGGCCTGGCGGTGAGAAAGTCCAGGACCCAGGCACACGGGGGGAGGGGGGGGGGGGGGCGTGTTGAGCCCAAATTCCAGCAGCTTCTCAGCAAGTCTGGTGGGGACTATCGTGTTGAAGGCTGAACTGAAGTCCATGAACCGCATCCTCACATAGCCCCCCTTCTGGCTGTCAAGGTGAGAGAGAGCGGTGTGCAGAACCTGGGAGACTGCATCGTCCGTGGATCTGTTCGGACGGTATGCGAATTGTAGCGGGTCCATGAGGAAGGCGCAGATGTGTTTCTTGACCAGCCTCTCAAAGCATTTCTTGACTACCGAGGTGAGGGCCACCGGACGGTAGTCATTCAGACCAGCTGGGGAGGCATTTTTAGGTACAGGTACAATGATGGATCTTTTGAAGCAGGCAGGGACCATGGACTTGGCCAGGGAGAGGTTGAATATTGTAGTGAGCACCGGAGCTAGCTGCGTAGCACAAGACTTAAGTACTCGCCCCGAGATGCCATCTGGGCCTACAGCTTTCCTCGTGTTCACCCGTGTCAGAGCCCTCCTCACGTCGTGCTCGGACAACGGGAATGTGTGCACATCCCCAGTGATGTGTTCCTAGAAAACCATTTGCATCATAACTTTCCATAATGTGAACTTCATTATTCCATTTTGCAATTCTATTGGCGATGAAGAAGTAACGCACTACTGTTATTTAATGGATAAGACCAAGACCAAACTTGGTGGGGAGTGATGGTGGATTTGGACAAAGCTCCTGTAAAAGAAAGAACAAATTCTGTCCATTTTTTTTCAGCACTCTGGGGCAGTAGGGTTTGGATGTGATGTTATTGCCCTCTGCAGTCAGAGGATGTGAACAGCTGTCTTGGAGTGCAACACTACTGTGCTCTTCATCATTTCCTCTTGACATATAAGGCCCGTGGCTTACAAAGTAGGGATATCAGGGGAAAGGAACTCAGCAGGTCAGACAGCATCTGGAGAACAAGGATAGGTGAGGTTTTGGGTCGATACCCTTCTTCCAACCTAAAGGATAGGTTAAAGGTGATAGGGAAGAGGTTGAAGGTGAGAGAGGAAAATTTTAATATGAACCTGAGGGGCAACTTTTTCCACGCAGAGAGTGGTCGGTAGTTGGAACAAGCTGCCAGAGGAGGTATGTTTAAGAAAGAACTGCAGATGCTGGAAAAATCAAAGGTAGACAAAAAATGCTGGAGAAACTCAGCGGGTGAGGCAGCATCTATGGAGAGATGGAATTGGCGACGTTTCGGGTCGAGACCCTTCTTCAGACTAAGAAGGGTCTCAACCCGAAACATCGCCAGTTCATTCTCTCCATAGATGCTGCCTCATCCACTGAGTTTCTCCAGCATTTTTTGTTTGCCAGAGGTAGTTGGGGCAGATACTATAAACAAGTTAAAAAACACGGACAGGTACATGGATAGGAAAGGTTTAGTGAGGGATATGGACCAAACATGGGCAAATAAGACTAGCTTAGATGGGGCATCTTGGTTGGCATAGACAAGTTAGACCGAAGGGCATCTTTCTCTGCTCTATGACTTTATGTCAGTGGTCATATTTTTCTCTTTTATTATATTGTTTAGTGTACAATGTTTACATATTCTGTTGTGCTGCTGCAAATAAAAATAAAAAATTGTTCTATTAGGACATGACAATAAAACTCTCTCGACTATGGACAATGTCAACGAGGACCTCAGCAAGTCGCTGCTTCCAGAAGGTGAGCGGGCAGCGCTCCCTGTTGCTGCCGGCGGGGGGAAGATGGTGAGCTGCGGGCCTTGGAGGCTGCAGGAGGAGAACGATCACGGCCCCGAGTGGCGGCAGCAGGAGGACGGCCGCTTCATCCTCACTTGCCAGCGCTTCTTTTTCGCCATGTGTCGCCCGGACAGCCTCCCCATGGCGGTGAGTGACCCGCAGATGGCCTCGGCCCGCTCACGCCCCGGCCTCGGCGTCGGCCCGCTCACGTCCCGGCCTCCACCAGCCCCCCCCCCACCCCCCTCCAGCGCCCCGGCGCCACTCGGCTTGAACCAATTTCCCCGCTCTTTCAAACTGTGACTTCTGTTTTTGTTTTAATTCATTTTTCAGGAGCTTGAGGAGAGGCTGAGGAACAAAAGGAACCCCGCTTTATTGCATCAAATTTTGCGGCAGGTATACAGCAAAGATCCTACAGCAAGTAGGACTGGACTTCAATTGAGTAACGCGTGGAAACAAGCCCTTCAGCCCAACTTGCCCACACTGATGTCCCATCTGCACCAGTCCCACTTGCCTGCGTTTGGCTCATATCCATCTAAACCGGTCATATCCATGTCTAATTGCTTCTTAAATTGTATTGTAGTGTGTGATTTGAGATGGGAAAATACTGAGACAACTTGTGTATCATCCTATTTTTCCAAATTATTTTATTAGACAGTTCTTCATCCGCTTTGCAAAAAATATCCTCCATCGGTGAAGTACAGAAGAATTTTTCTATCGGAGCTGATTAAAAAGGTATGATCTTTTCAACTACAGTAAACATGGTTTGAAGAATGCAGGAAAAAAAATGCTGAACTGATAAAAAAAAACTTTACAACAGACTATTCATTATTATTTCCAGTCAGAAACATGTGGGTGCTGTAAATTGAGTAATTTTTTATCATAAAATATAAATATCAACCTTCTTGAAATGAGTAATATGCACGTTTAACGGAAGTTTACAATGTATGGCACATTTGCTTAATGGCAAATGCCATTGAGTGTACTTGGTGCAGTTGTAGGATGTTATCAGAAGATAACACAAAGTGCTGGAGACTGATGAAGAGTCCCGACCCAAAATATCACCTGCCCATGTTCTCCAGAGAGGCTTGCTGACACGTTGAGTTACTCCAGCACTTTGTGTCTTTCTTGTAAACAAGCATATGCAGTTCCTTGTTTCTACATTTTAGGATACTATTAGTGGGTTTTTTCCGTAAAATTTTAATCCATTAAAATGATTTTTTTCTCAATCTAGCATGAAATGGAGGGAGCTGAGCCTCTAGATGAGTTGTATGATGCACTGGGTGAAATGCTAAGATCAGAAGATTCACTGATGTGTTACAAGAACTATTTTCTGGTTAGTGTACAACTCATTCTATTATAAAATATTTCTGACTAATAAGAGTAAAATCGTTCAAGTTATCGTAACGTTAATAATGTAAAACTGTAAAACCAGTACATATTATTTAGCATACAGTGCCCTCCATAATATTTGGGACAAAGACCCATCATTTATTTATTTGCCACTGTACTCCACAATTTGAGATTTGTAATAGAAAAAAATCACATGTGGGTAAAGTGCACATTGTCAGATTTTAATAAAGGGCATTTTTATACATTTTGGTTTCTCCATGTAGAAATTACAGCAGTGTTTATACATAGTCCCCCCCATTTCAGGGCACCATAATGTTTGGGACACAGCAATGTCATGTAAATGAAAGTAGTCATGTTTAGTATTTTGTTGCATATCTTTTGCATGCAATGACTGCTTGAAGTCGGCGATTCATGGACATCACCAGTTGCTGGGTGTCTTCTCTGGTGACGCTCTGCCAGGCCTTGCAGCCATCTTTAGCTTATGGTTGTTTTGAGAGCTAATCCCCTTCAGTTTTCTCTTCAGCATATAAATGGCATGCTCAATTGGGTTCAGATCGAGTGATTGACTTGGCCACTCAATAATTGACTTTTAGCTTTGTTGCTTTAGCAGTATGTTTGGGATCATTGGCTTGCTGTAGAATGAACTGCCGGCTAATGGGTTTTGAGGCATTTGTTTGAACTTGAGCAGATAGGATGTGTCTATACACTTCAGAATTCATCATGCTACTACCATCAGCAGTTGAATCATCAATGAAGATAAGTGAGCCAGTACCTTCAGCAGCCATACATGCCCACGCCATAACACCCCCCCCCCCCCCACACACCGTGTTTCACGCTGAGGTGGTATGCTTTGGATCTTGGGCAGTTCCTTCTCTCCTCCATACTTTGTTCTTGCCATCACTCTGATATGTTAATCTTCGTCTCATCTGTCCACAAGACCCTTTTCCAGAACTGTGGTTGCTCCTTTAAGTACTTCTGATCTGTAATCTGTTTCATAGTTTTTAATGATTCTATCCATTCATCTGGGGGCAGTTTGGTCTTGTGCTCCATTTAGACTTTAATTTCCCGATGACCATGTGGCATTATTATTCCACCTACCAAAACAACACTTTTATTTCTATTGACATCCATCCATCGTTAAACAATCACAATCACAATAATACTTTATTAGCTAAGTATGTTTTGCAACATACGAGGAATTTCATTTGCCAAGTCAGTCATACAAATAAAAAGGAATGGAACACACAAAATACATTTTAACATTAACATCCACCACAGTGACTGCTCCACATTCCTCATTGTGATGGAAGGCGAAAAAAAAGTTCGAATCTCTTCCCTTCTTTACCCTCCCACGGTCGGGGGCCTCGAGCCCTCCGTTGACGGGACGATCTTGACTCCCGTAGCCGGCGGCGTTTGGGCCCTCCGCATCGGGGCGATCAGCTCCCGCATCGGGGGGGTTGTCAGCTCCCCCGCACCGGTGATCGGACCCCGCGTCGGGGCTGGTCGAGGCTCTGCGTCGTTGGAGCTTCCTGACTCGGCCTCTCCCGAGACTGCGAGCTCTCGATGGTAAAGTCCGCAGGCCGTGGTTGGAGCAATCCCAGGCAAGGGATCGACTCCGATGTTAAGTCCACGCCCCACGGTGGGGCTCAAAGTCAGTCCAAGGAGGCCTCCAGCTCCATCGATGGTAGGCCGCAGAGCAACCAGAGATGCGATCCGGAAAACAATCGTATCTCGGGCAAGGTAAGAAACTGAAAAAGAAGTTTCCCCCGATAGACCAAAAAACAGACTGTTGGCGGGGCTGCTAATCGTGCAGCGCCCCCTATTGGTACATTTTGGCACATTTTGCAAACTTGTTGATGTCTTTTAATTTGTTCATGAATTTCTCAATAAATTCAATCTGTGGTGTATCTCATCTACTAATTTTCTGCTCCATGAATGAAAACATTTGTGTAATTGGTGAACAACATTGGTCCCAGAACCGATCCATATAGAAAATCATATATCTTTTACCAGTCTGGGGAACAAATTAATGGCAAAGAATATTGAGGGTTATGGTACAAGGGCAGTTAAGATACATATTAATCATTTAATTATACGGTGGAATTGCTTATGTTCCTTTAGTTAATGGGAAGATAATCAAAATAAGTCCATCTCTCCTTTTGAAGATTTTACTTGCCCATTTTGCTTGTCAATATGCCAATGTAGGACTTGAAATTTGTTACTTTGGCAGTGGTGCTTGCCCATTCATACTGTTATTGTTTATCATGTGTGTGTGCTTGTGTGTGTCTGATGTAATCTCATCAGAGTATTAGGATGAGGCTAAGCCTTCATTCCCCTTGCATACACCCCGGTTGTTAGGTTGAAATGCGTGAAATAATTTATTATTATCATGTAATTTAATTGTGCAAAAATGAGCAATGGGAAAGGAATACTTCAGTGTCTTGACTTTTTTTTAAAAAAGAAAATCATTGTTCAGTTGTCAGGAGAGAACATTACCCTTGCTGAAAATGTGGCAATAATCTCTGAAGGAACCACGGGTCTGGTCACATGGGAAGCTGCACTGTACTTTGCAGAATGGGCGATGGAAAACCCTGAAGTATTTAACTGCAGGTCAGAATTGTTGGCATTAGAAAGGTGGCTACCATGGAAATGGATTTAATTCCTGTGAAAAGGGACTATATCTTCTCGCTGTCCTTAAGTACATTTTATGGGTTCAATTATATTCTCCCTTTTTAAATCATTGTAGCTTTCAATGCAATCCCCCATGTTTTATAAGGAGGTATCTGGATATGGCCTCGTCTCTTGATCGATTATTTTTGAGGAACTCGCCAAATATGATGGGTCATTCCTCATATGTAGTCATAAACTCACAGCGTGAATCAGACTCTTTGGGCCAACTTGTCCATGCTGACCAAGATATTTGGCAGTTTCTATACCTTCTCAAAGTCCAACTTCGATAGCCATTACTTCTCTGGGATGTGGTGGAGACATAGCTTACGCACTCGCCGCACTCACAGATAGCATATAGTAAGAAACTAATCCTCCAGTCATTGTCTCTTGATTAATTTGTATTTATTGTAGTACAAAACAAAGAAGTAATTCATAACTTTTCGTTCTTACTAACTTTCTTCCGTGTGGCGTCTCATGAACATGAACGTGATTGAGATCATGATAAAAACTTGTCCTCACCATCCCTCGAGGCAAACTAAACTAAATCTGAGTCTGCGCTAGCCTTTCCAGATGTAGACACACACCCCTCTACATATCAAATCCCACCTACCAGAGTACATACAGATAATAATTAGAAATATCTTGACATGACTATAATATACTGACTTAAGCATAAATGGCTCCTACAATATTTTTCTGAGCTAGTTCCATTTGCCTGTGCTTGGCTCATATCCCTCGAAACCTTTCCTATCCATGTATCTGTCTAAATGTATTTTAAATGTGGAATGTTAAATGTAAATGTTGTACCCGCCTCTACAGCTTTCTCCAACAGCACAATCCATATAAAGACTACCTTCTGCATTGCAAGTGTTGCCCCTCATATCCTTTTAAAGCTTTTCCTTCTTGCATTAAATCTGCCCCATTGTTTTAGACTCCCTGACCCTAGGGAACATCCACCTTATTTATACCCCATAAGTTTATATGCCTCTGTAAGGTTGCTCCTCAGCCCCCTAGGCTCCAGTGAAAATAACCCCAGCTTATCCAACCTCTCCATTTAACTCAAGACCTCCAGTCCTGGTAACATCCTTGTGGATCTTCTCTGCACCCATTCCACTTTAATGACATCCTTTCTATAACTGGATGAACAGAACTGCACATTGTACTCCAAATATGGTCTTGCCAATGATGCCACTCCCATGTTAGTTCACCAATGTATTGAATTGCACCACTTCTATTCTTAAATATTACATGTTCTTCAACTAAGTCTTTTGTCAGTGCAAATTTAACTGGGTACCATAACATTCAAGGTTACATGTGAATTAGAAACTGCTTGGAGGCTTGTTCAAAATAAAATCAATTGTTTGGATAATTATCAGTCTTCAACATGTGGCTAATGATCTACTCACGATGTATCTAATTGTTTAGATCTATCTAATCATGATGTATCTAATCACTTTGTATCAGGACCATTTTGGAGTTGGGTAGTGGAATTGGTCTTGCTGGAATTGCCATTTGCAAGACTTGCAACCCGAAACGCTACATATTCAGTGACTGTCATCCTAATGTACTTAAGCAACTCCGGAAGAATATTATTAGAAATAATCTGCTAATAGATTCTGACACCTGGAACTCAACAGAATGTGAAATAGAGACCAAAAGTAACAGTGGATCTGAAGAAATCCAGAGTTCGAAAGTTACCATTTTCCGATTGGACTGGGGAGAAATTACACAAGAACTGATTTCAGAGATTCAATCAGATATTATTATGGCAACAGGTAGGTAATTTTTTGCAGGTTAGTAATTTTCTTCATTGTGCATAAGTATTGTATGTACTTATTCTGAATAAGATTCAGAATATCCTGAGCTAATTACAAGAACAAAGAGAAAAAAATATTATCTAAAGCCAGAGGACATGAGAGTGAGTTCTAATCTGTTTAACTAACCATTTCCTTTCAATGATGTAAGTTTGGTTTTATATATATTTTATAGTGCTCAAAATTGCATATAATTTCCACAGCTTCTTGACGCTATTCAAAAAATAGATGGCAGGCCCCAAATAGATGTGGAAACCAATCCTTTTTCTAACAGGAAAAAAAAGGTAAGGGCAGGTCTAGGAAATGGAAGATAGAATTGAGGGCCCAGTCATGTATGGCAGAGGAGAAGCCACCATTGAGTAATATTGGAAGTACAGGAATGGAAAATTGTCTTGCCTGTAAATAAGTGACAGATGGACAAAATGGGAGAATGGAAACTGCTCCTTGCAGGCAATGGGGTTAGAGGAAATGTAATCAAGGTAATAGTGCGACATAGAGGACAGTGTATACAAGAATTCTACCCAATCTCTAGTAAATTAAGGGAGGAATCTAAGATGGATAACCTTAAAGTGATAGGTTGTAAATTTGGCAGCAGAGTTGATGCAAGTTTCTAGATCAGGATAAGAGCAGGAAGCTGTGGCAATACATTACAAAGTGCTTGAGTAACTCAGCGGGTCAGGTAGCACCTCTGGAGAAAAAGGATAGGTGACGTTTCGGGTTGGGACCCTTCTTTAGACATCAGAGGGGAACGAGGTGATGTCAGTCGCATTGAAACAAAACTTGTTCTGCATGTCTCATGTTGTAATGCTGGCCTTTATAATCAAGAGGAGTTGAATACAAAAGGGGTAAAAATGAAAACTATAAAAAGCCATGGTTAGACCAAACGTTGAGCAAGGTGGGTGATTCTAGCCACACCTCACAAATGAAATGATGGTCATGTCTAAATTGGAAGCACTCCATCTCTTGAGTCAGAAAGCTGCAGGGGCAGGAATGTGAAATCTAGACCAAGGCTTCAGAACTGTAGTGAAGCAGTAATGTTGTCTTTTGGATGATATGTTAAACCAAAGTTGCATTTGCCCTCCTACGATATATGTAAAAGAATCCAAAGCACTACCATGGACACAAAGAGGTGATGTCTTTGCCAATGTTTATCACAAATTATCCTTTAATTTGTGTTGCAGCTACGCATCTTAGATTTCAATCATGACTATGCTCAAACATCCCTTATTTGTAGTTATGTTCTGGGATGACCTGAGAGACTGAAGTGAACTATGCAAATACAAGCCCTTTTAGTAAGGGCAGAGTTACGTGAGAGCAGCCATGATTTTATTAAATAGTAGATCAAATTTAGAAGAGCTAAGCGGCCCACCATTTTAATATTACGAATGTTCTCCTGTAAGTTTTATGATGGTTTCATTAGCCTTCCATGCCAAGGATTCAGTCTGATAAATTTAAAGCATCGATCAACTACTGCTGATTGGAATTGTAGCATGTGATTGATTGTGCCATGTAGTGAGTCGGGTTTAATGTCATCTTTGCCAAAAACTATAATATTTATAATGTGACTATTCTTTCAAAATTAGAGAAACCACTTTGCTCATTTATGATACTAAAAATAGTAAGCATATAGGTAATAAAGGACACTGTGTAATATAAGAAACACTACATTGGAAATGTTGAAATCCTAATTTCCCCCCCACTCTTTCACTATTATTAATAGACTGCAATTTAAAGTGTATGTTAACCTATTTTATTCTCTTAAAAAAGATATAATTTATGATCCTGAGGTGGTCATCTGCTTGGTTTCTGTATTGAAGAAACTACTTGTTGCTACAACTGATGGAAAGAGGAAAACAAGTTCTGTTGTATATTTGGGGTCTACCATACGTAATCCGGAGACGTATCACCAATTCAAAATGGAGCTTGGTATGTGGCTGGTAATTACTAAAGCGGCAATTGTTCAGATTCTTCCAATAACCATTTCCATCAGAGACCCATCTGATACAGTCTGGGGGCTGCATTTCATGTGCCCTCATTTGTTTCCCCAATCTTTAGTGACTTGGCCAGAACAACAATTATGAAACAAAATACAAATCAAGCTATTTTATTATTTTGTCAAAATGAACAGAACAGGCATATCAAATTTAGAATAAAAACAAGCAAACAGTTACATGATGCTTTTTATACACACTGACTCATTTGTTTGTCAATTTTATTATATTAACTAATTGATCTGGTTTAATACCTGCCTTCTACTTTTACCATTTTTTGAGAAAATGGACAAATATCACCAGGTCAAACTTAATGCCCCACTATTGTCTTACTCAAGCCCTGATCAATCCTCTCTACAATTTTTTTTGTTCTGCATCCAAAATAATATCATTTATATTCTTATTAGTTGCCCTCTACTTCAGTACCATTAAATTGCTCATCAGTCACCCTTCCTTCCATTCCCTGCAAATTGTTCCCTCTTCAATGCCCTTAAAAAAAATCTGATTTATTGTCACACTATTTTCTACCACTATTTAAATCTTTGAATGTAATTTTCCCTTTCTGAGCCATATTCTCTTGACAGATCTATTGTTCTCTCACCTGTACAAACTTAATATTTCTCCAAAAATAACTCAATCTCCCGCCATTAAGAGTTCTCGTCATTGTATTTAAATTTCATCATTATTGCCCATCTCTCTCACCGACAAACCGACTCACTGACCAGAAAAAGGTTTTCCTCATTATGTTTACCTCCACAATCCCCTTCATCTCACCAAGGAGATTATACCATTAATCACAGGCTTCACAAGCTAGAATTGTTCTTTATATTCTAATTTAACCACCTCCCCCCCACAACCGTCACCTTTCTTGATTTAATTCATTTTAAGATGAGTGACACGTGTTCTTTTTAAAACAGATAAAGTTGGAATTGAACACCACAAGATGAAAGGACCTTCCACTGAGGTGTTTCCATACAACAAGTGCATAAAAATAGAGTTGCTTAAATTATGCTATGGAACTTGATGTCCAAAATGCTGGAATGCAAAATAAAATTGTTTCCTGTTCGAAGAATCTTACCCACACATTGTGAAATGCAGCAAGAGCGTGGATACTTTTTTTCTTAGTAGCTTTTGAAAAGAGAAATATCGGACAAAAAATAATTTTAACTTAATGTAGCTTGACAGCCCATTTGAAAAGGACTATGACTTTCAAAATAACAAGATTTTCAAGTTGCCTTTTTTTGAAAATGTGGTCATTTAAAATTGATAATCCAGAAATTCAACGTTCATTGGAAAAAAAAATCAAATGTTCCAGCATCATCTTCACACTGGACTTTCTTATCCATGGTATTCTATGATCTGCCAGAAATAAACTATAGAGATGGCCAAACCTAATCATTAGTTTCAGTAGTGATCACATATTTCAGTCACTTGCTGACAGTAGAGGAAGTACTGTATCATCCCAATTTTCATCCCACTGAACCATCTTGGCTTCTTTCAGGTTTCTTTTAAATATACCAAGTTTGTTTCTTTCATTGTGGAAGTCTGTAAAGAGAAGCTGAAAATATCATACGTCATTAACTAAAGATAGAAAAGGTTTAAAGATAGAATTAATGCTTGCGCATATAGCTCAAATTTTAAATCAAAATCAAAAAGGTTAAATGTGTCCTTGCCAAATTTCAAAATATAAGGGCTATTTTGCATTTAATATAAAAACACTTTTTTTGCTAGCAATAAAAACCTAGCTAATGAATTTCAACTGATACAAATAGGCCTTTTACTATAATACCAACCGTAGGTAATACCCGTTGTTTTTAATTAATGTTACAGTCTCTTTTCTTATGACTGTTGCAGCCCAGTACTTTCACAAATAACAATAAAACCACATATAGCAGCCCCAGTAGTCTGTGCTTGTATGTTGATACAAGGGACATGATGAATTGCTTGGGCGTGTAATTTTGCAACAAAATGTAGATTCACTCTTTTTAGGGCAAAGCAGCCTGACTGGCAGCAAGATGCAACATTTTAGGCATTTACAGTCTCCAGTAAATGCACACCACCCAGAGAGACATACCGGTGGCTCATAAACAAGTCATGTATATCTTGACTTGGAAATAGTAGCAGGACCAAATTCTTTCTTTTCTCCTACCTAACAGTATGGTAGATTATCATTACCACTTTGCAAGTGGCAATTAGGGAAGGGCAATAAATACTGGCCTTGTCAGTTGATCTTCATTCTATGAATATAACATTTTAGATTTTAATCATCACCTCAGTTCCCATTGCTCCCTCTTCAGTGAATTCACTGCCTCCTCTTTCCATACATTTATTGATGGCTATTCGTTGAATATATCACCGTTTTATTCTTGTGGAACACCTGCAGATTCCTTCCTTGCATCCATCATCACACACCAAATTTTCAGTTTTCCAACGTCCTACTCCCTCGCAATACTTGTTAACACTGACACCCAAGCTCAACATAAATTTCTCTCCCTGGTCACACCATGAATGGTAAGTTTCTTAAACATTTGGTATTTGGTCTGAGATTTGTACCTTACCTAATAATTCACTAATTTCTACCACTGATGACCATGTATCAGAAAAAACCCCAATCTCTTGCTTTACTCCCTGCAAATACTGCCTCCTTTTTAGCACATTAATTCATCCAAAAATAAACTAATTTTGACCTATCGATCTCCACTAGGTCACCTAATCTTCTGTACCAAAAATAATCTTAACCTTTCTAACCATTTTTGTGTATTACATTGAGCTGCTATACATAAAGGAGGTAGACACAAAATACTGGAGTAACTCAGCGGGACAGGCAGCATCTCTGGAGAGAAGGAATGGGTGACGTTTTGGGTCGAGACCCTTCTTCAGAAGAACATTGGTTAAAAAAGGGTACTGAACTTAAACTCGAGAATTAATTATTGCAATAACAGACAAAATGTAACGATGTGGGATAAGCATAGATATATGTATATAATAAAAAATTCTCCTGGAGAAAATACATCCATGGCAAGGATTAACGTACGTAATTTTACATCAGTCAGACAAATTCATAGAATGTTTTAGTAATTTACCACTGGTTGCCAGTCTTTAAGGGGCAATGTCTATGCGTACTGCAAGACTGGACAAATTTAGTTTAGGGCAGGTTTATAGACAGTTACACGTGAGATTGTTGTAGAAGATTGTGCAAGTAAATTAAGATAACAAATCTGTATTTTATGTTATTTGGAATATTAATTCTGATGTTTGCTGCATCAATGTAAGAATGGCATAAAATCTTTAACCTGAATAAAATATTAAATGTTACTAACCAAACTCTTGTACCTAATTATTCATGGGATATTGCAGAACCCAAAGTTGTAAAGTGTTGCCAGCACAGGTGGTAGAATAAAAATTCAAAACAATCTTTAACATTGAAAATCTACTTTCTTTCATTGCAAATACTGAAGACTTTACCTTTAGTTGCTCAGTTAGTTCATGAGCATTTTTAAATATTAAACCATTTTCTTCGTGTTTCACAAGTTCTGGTAGACTGTAAAATAATGGGAGGAACTTTACAATTTATCTCAATTACCACAGAATGAAGAGATTAGTGATAAGAGGGCTGCAAGGAGTCTGAGAGAAGTTGAAAGAGGCATACAAATACTGAAAATAGACAGAAAATGCTGTTGTAACTCAGTGGGACAGGCAGCACCTGGAAAGAAGGAATGGGTGAACCCATTCTGAATAAAAGATGTGTGAGAATATGCTTATTCCAAAGATGCAGTTTGGTGCGAGAGATGCTCTTGGGAATGGGATATAAAGTCGAATACTGTGAAGAAAGTTTGTATTAAACTGTCACACAACAGTCATAGATGAACTGCGGCCAGCTTTGCATGCTTGAAATAAAAGTTGTTGAGGTGAACGGAAGAATGATAAATGTATTATTTCACCTTATACATACCACTGGAAATCAAGTGCGCACACAGGCAAACGACAGCCAAACATGTCTACTACCTTCATTGGCAAATCTAGCCCACTGCTTGATTTATGTAGACAAACTCCTAAATCACCGGATCCTATAAAATGATTACAATCTTTAAGATATGGAAAATTGCATTAAAATAAATGTTTACTTCCATTGCATTATGGAACTTCTATTTCAGCATTAAATATTCTAAAAAAATATTTTCCTTCAACATCTTCAGGAATCTAAATCACTGAATGATCGCAAGTTACCAATATTTCTATGGATACAAAGTTCTTCATCTTTATAAACTTACTACTAAATATTAATATTCAATAAGCTCAGCTATGTTCCCTGAAATATGACAAAATACATAAACTATTATGACATATTGGAAGATCTCTCATGCTATCATCCTCAATCAGGTCTGATAGTGAAGTAATGTTAAAAAATATATAAAATATTCCTAATAGAATACTTGCATATTAAAAGCGACTGTACCTAGCAGCACTGGGTAGTCCTCGGCTTCCAGCCATGGAGTGCAAATATCAACATGCTTAAAATACATTTTTTCAATGACACGGTTATAGAATTCCTTTAGTGGACCTTTTCCTGAAAAACAAAATAAATGTAAACATTTTTACATTGGAGTTGGTTGCTGAAGGTGGGAAGATTAAACTGCAAGTCCAGGCCAGTGGGGAAAAGAAAGAGGATAGATGGGAGAAGGTGGAGTGAGAAAGAAGGTACGGTTTGGGGCAGTGAAGAAAATCAGTAATTAAGAGTTTTCCGAGAGGAATGAGGAAGAAAGGATGCTGTTCAGAAATATACCTGTAATAGCACAAACCAGGGATGGCAATTTCATACCAGCGGTTATCAGTCCTTCATAGTCTGAAAGGAAAACAGAAAAAGATGCTTAAATTAGAGTAAAACAAAAATGCGCAATCCTTCCATAATTTTTCATTTAATACTTGTACAGTCCTTTAAAAATAATGTTCATATTTAAACAGAAAGAAAAATAATCAGAAACCTACCCTCTAAAGCTTTTAATAGAATGGAGAAGTCTTCATCCTCTGCAAATCAAAGAAGGATAATCCATTATGGTGAAGCCAAGGAGCTTTCTTCTTGGGCCACATAGGAATCTATCGGACCCATAAGTCAAGCTTTAGCACATCTTAAGTTAATATGGATAAATATTAAAATAGGTGATGCAAATAAGCGAGTTCGGTATTCCGACTGCGTAAGCCCAGGTCATAGGTTACAAGCTATAAAGTCTCGGCAACGGTGGTGCTGCATTGTGTGCAGGCTTGCGTTTCGTCTGGGGTTGGGGTTGGCTCGTCGCTGAGGGTGCTCTTGAGTTGCCGGGCGCCCGCTGGAGCTGCTGTTGGTGGTGCTGGCGGCAGCAACAACCTCCTCCCTCTCCCTTGCCCAGCCCCAAGCCCAAAGTCTGGGCCAGCTCCAACTCCAGGTCGGGACTGAAGGCGCCCGCAGCGCGGCACAGTCTAGCGCAGGGCCAGAGGAGGCCGAGCCCAGGCTGGCGCTCTGGCGCAGGCGAGGTCGGGCCCCAGCTCCTCCTCAGGGTTGTGGATGAAGTGGCAGCGGGTACTGCAGGGGCAGAAGCCGGTGGTGTGGAAGGTGCGTCTTGTACTTGGGGTGGCAACTGAGGGAGGGCAGGGGTGAACTGGCACTTGTCGCCGTAGCAGCCCATTGGGGAGCGGGTTCCTCTGCAGTTAGAGTGGGGTTGGGCTGGAGTTGGTGCTGGCTGTGGTTTCTCCAGTTGGCGCTGGCGGCCGGTGCCCCGTCGGTCCGGACGTCCCCTGGCCGGGATGGGACACTCGAGTGGGGGGGGGGGGGGAGAACCGAGGATGGTCAATTGGCGGTTCGGCAGCGCTTGCGGCGCCGGGGGCTTAGGTTCGATCCTGGTTGCGGATGAGAGCCAGTCCAGTCATCCCTCCCACCCGGTCTCTCCCCCGCCCCGTCTCCCACCGAAAAAAGACAAAAAAAAAAATCGGGCGCAAACTATACTCACTGAATCTACAGCGCTTCCTTCGAGATTTATAGCGTTCGACCTTTGACAAATCCCATGATTCCTTGCATTTTTCGGAATACCGAACTCGCTTATAGATTTCGCTATGTGCTAACAGCACTAAACCAAGCCCTCTTCCTGCCTTCTCCCCATATCCCCTCTATGCCATATTTCATCTCTATGTTCTATTCTTCCATCTTTCTAGTCCTTCTAAGATTATATCCATTGGTATCCCTCTCATCACTCCATCCTGTACTATTTTCACTTGACATATATAATGATCCAATTAGTAGTATGCACACCAAACAGCACAATCAGACTGTTTGTTTTTTTAAAGAAAAATCTTACCTGTCCAGCTAGTACTGCTCATCAGCAATGCTGGTCTTCCTTGGATATATGAGACATCTCCAGTATTAACATTCAGTTCTGTAAATGCTGTCTGTTCCAAATTGGAAGGCACAGATTCAATCCTAATTTAACACCAAATATACATTGTTATCCAGTGTCTGAAACTGCAAAATTGTGTCATTAAATAGATCTACTTGCCCAAAAAGGTTTTGGAAGTTGATAGTCGTATAATATGTTTATTTTCTATATCTATTTTTGAAATAAAAATATCATACAAAAAGATTACTTTGCTACCAAGTATTTAATAAACAAAATGTGTTTAACATTTTCATCACACATATACAACATACCTTGTTCTAAATGGTGCAAAATCCTTAGCAAGCTTCTTAAACAACTTATGTTGCAATTCAAGAGGAGTTTCTTTGAAAATGGGAGATGGGGTATCATATAAAGTGATTGCCCTGTTAAAAAAAAACATAGCCTTTTTAGAAAAATAGACAAGCACACTCAATGTTCTACAGAAAATTAACCCAAGTAAAATGGTCATTGAATGTCTAGAAAAGCATACAGCTAAAAACTCCGAATTATGATTTATCTTCTTTTTAATTATTCATATTTGAGATCTGGGTGGTGCTGACGAGGCCAGCATTTATTACCCATCCATAATTGTCGTGAGAAGGTAATGGCGCACTGCCTTATTGAACTGTTGCAGTCATTTTGGTGGAGACCGTACCCATGGTGCTTTTGGGTAGGGAGTTCCACGATTTAGACCCAGCAATGAAGGGCCAGCGATATACTTCCAAGTCAGGATGGAGAACTTGCAGGTAATTTGTTCCCAAGCCATTGTCCTTCTTGGTGACATATGTTGCAGATTTGGAAGATGCTGTAAGAGGAACCTGGGTGAGTAACCGAGTGCATTTTGTAGGTGATAAATACTGCAATCATTGTGCAGAAGGTGGGAAGAATGAAGAATGAATGTTTAGCGAGTGCCAATCAAACAAGCTTCAATGTCCTGTATATCGTTGAAGTTGCATTAATTTAGGCTGGTGGAATAATCCATCATGTTCCTGTGTTAACAATAGGTCGTTAAATGCTCTCTTGTTGGAGATGGTCATCGTTACATGCATAATATTATGTTCAACTCATTAGCCCATACCTGAATGTTGAATAGGTCTGAATGTTGAACGACCTGTTTTATCTGCTCAGGAGTTGTGAATGGAATTAAACATTGTGCTATCATCAGCAAACAGCTCCATATCTGACCTTATAATGAAAGGATTGTCACTGATGAAGACGTTGTGCGTGAGTCACTGCCCTAAAAAAGGCGGTAAGTGATGTCCTGGAACTAGAATGATCGGTCTCTGATGACCACAACTATATTTTTTGTACGAGGTACGACTTCAACCATTGATGCAGTTAAATTCAGTTTTACCAAGGCCCCTTGATAAGGGGCCCCTTGATCAGTCAAATGCAGCCTTTATGTCGAGAGCAATCATTTAACCTCACCTCTGGAATTAAGCAATTTGGTCCATATTTGAAACAGTCTTGGCAAAACCTAATGTAGGCATTAGGATTATAAGTGCTTCTTCATAGCACTCCTTAGGAACTAAAACTAAAATTAATATTAGGGAGCTATTTGTATTTTACTTTGGAAATTACTAGAACTGAAGCATTCTGTCCAATTAAATATCAATTGAAAATTAGAATCTGAGCTGGCTTGGTAATTAGGTTGGAATACTGACCAACTTCTGACTAATATATAATTTTTAGAATTCTACCTTTTCATACTTAACTCCACAACCTGACTTGATGTAACCAGGAACCTTCCTAAAAACTAATTATTAGCCAGAAACATTCAAATTTCAAAACTCAGCCACAAAATACAAGCAGCCCACAATGACACAATAGACATCCGATCTATACATTGCGGGAATAAATAATGACACTAATTGAAGCTACCCAATTAAAGAACGCATAATGAGCTGGGTTTATAAAACAGAATAATGCTGAAGACATACGTGGATCAGAAAGGTTGAGGGATATGGGCCAAACATGGGAAATGGGACTAGCTTAGATGGGGCATCTTGATTGGGGGCTTAAAGGCCTGTTTCTTTGCTGTATGACTATTATGATTTTTTAAAGAAATTCTAGTCAATTTTGCTTACATCTACAATGGTTAAAGTATAAATGCTCACTTAATATTCCAGTTTGTGTTCAAGTCTTCTTTCATGGCTTCACTTACACACAGATTTGAATCAGACAGCTTTCCAAAAAAATGCTCATACCTATTTAAAAACAAAATCAATGCATAAATAGATTACAATGTGGCATAATGTAATATTATCCACTGAGGTAGAAAAAATATGAACACAGAATATTTTCAATGAGAGAGAATGAAAGGTGTTACGGTTCAGAGACCCATTTCTGTGCTCCCTGTACACTAACATCCACGTGCTACAAGCTAAACTTGTGGTCTACTGGGCAGCAATAATCTCTGCCCTCTTCCTGCAATGCACTTCAACAAAAGCTTTTCACTGTACCTCGCTACATATGACAATAAACTAAACTGAAACTGAATCTGATCATTGCTGTATCTGCAAAATCCTCTATATTCACTGGAGAGAAAAATGAACCAACATCAGTGTCTTCTCCCAGGTTCTATTTGCATTCATCGGGTCCATTGAGCTGACCATATTGGCCATGTGCCTGATAACAGGATCCCAAAACAGAATCTATTTTTAACTCTGTCATTGGAAAGAACTACTGGGAGGCAGAGGAAAAAGATGGAAGGAGATGCTCAAGACCTCTTGAAGAAATACCACATTCACATTAACTGCAGGGAATTTCTTGCTTGGTTATGCCCCTAAAGTACATAGAAGTCCTGCACAGGTAACGTAACCAGCACACCATCGCACACACCACCCATCTATTTATCTTGTTAGTCACCTTCTGTCTCATCTGTGGAGGGTTCTGAAGCTACACATTACACTCATAGGCACCTCAAAAGAGTGTGGAAGCAAGTTATCCTTGGTGCCTAAGGACCATTCAAGAAGAAAAAAGTGAAATGAATTAGGAAAGCAAACGATATGTTTGTCTGAAGGGTCCTGAAAAGTCACATATTCTCTCGAGATGCTGCCTGTCCTGCTGAGTTACTCCAGCATTTTGTGTCTATCTTTGGTGTAAACCAGCATCTGTAGTTCCTTTCAACACAATATGTTGGGCTTTGTTTTTGGAAGATTTGAATAGAAGATTTGAGACATCTGGTTTAGTCTCACTAGGTAAGGTAATTAAGGATAGAGGAAGTGCCACAAAAGCTCGTCAAATTGATTCATGGTTGGCAGATTTGTCACAAGAGGAGATGATGCAGGCTGGAGCTACACCTTCGAGTATAGCAGAAGGTGGGTCAATCTCATTGAAATATACATTATTCTTGTTGGGACTTGACAGGTAATTGCAGGAATTACGTTTGCCTTGGCTGGGGTATCTAGAGTCAGGGTTATACATTCATGACTGACACATGAAGACATTTCTTCAGCCTGGTGATGGCGAGTCAGAATTAGGTCATTTGGCCCATGCTGTCAAGGTTCAGTCATCTGCATGTTCAAGCAAAGATGAATACAGTCTAAAAAAGTGTGCTGGAGTAACTCAGCAGGTCAGGCAGCATCGCTGTAATACATGTATAGACGTTTCAGTTTGGGACCCTTCTTCGGACTAATAATAGTAGAGGAGGAAAGTTGAAAAAGAGATGGAGGTGGAAAAGCATAGCAAGTGACAGGTGGATACTGAGAGGGGTGGGGAGAAAGATGGGGTGGATACTGAGAGGGGTGGGGAGAAAGGTGGGGTTCCCAACCTGGGATAAATTTACCCCCAGGGAGTAAATTTCACCTACCCAGGGGGTAAATTTGTTGATTCTGGATTTGTAATCTCATTGACTGATTGTGTTTGGTTCTGGTATACCAGTATCTGTTCATCATTAGTTGTTCATAAATAAGTGAAATAACATTGTTATGTGCTATTAAAGTTGCCAGGGGTAAACGGGACAAAAAAGGTTGGGAACCCCTGCTGTAAGATAAGAACAGAAGAGGATTGAAATGTAAAGTTAGAGGAAAGGATATAGGTGGTAGGGAGCAGCAGAAGGATGGTCATAAGTGATTGGAGCAGAATTAGGTCATTTGACCCATCAAGTCTACTCCGCCATTCAATCATGGTTGATCTATCTCTCCCTCCAAACCCCATTCTCCTACCTTCTCCAAATAACCCCCGACACCTGTACTAATCAAGAAACTATCTCCAGATATATATAAATACATTTTAGGTATAAGGGTATCCAGGAATATGGGTAGTGCAGGAATATGTCACCGAGGTAAAAGATCAGCCGTGATGTTACTGAACGAAGCAGGTGTGAGAGGCCTATTGTTACTTGTATGTTCTTATGTTATAGTTCATCAGTTGTCTAAAAGCCCTGTCCCACTGTACGAGTTCATTCAAGAGTTCTCCCGAGTTTGCCCTGATTCGAACTCGGAGATTTACGGTAATGGCCGCTCGTAGGTACTCTGGGCTCTGGTGGACATTTTTCAACATGCTGAAAAATCTTCACGAGTCTTCCTGAGCTTACCGCGTTTCCCAAGTACCTGCCGTTAGTGTTACGAGCCGCTAAGAGACGTCCCCGAGCTCCGACGTACCCGCTACGTACATTCTATGTGCTTCCATGAGTTTGATTTTTTATTTAAACTCGGAAGAGCTCTTGAATGAACTCGTATTTGTGCGAAACAATAAAATTTACTGATTCTTCAAGTAAACAGTGTATAGAACAGCCATAATAAGATGTTTAAAAAAAATCAAAACTACATATAGAAAATCATTCTGTGCTTACCATTTGGCAATCAGCACAATCAGATGATGATCTCCATGTGTCAGTCCCATAATAGTGTAACCATAATTATGCCAGTCAATAATAAATTTACTTCCTCTTAACAAACATACTGCCCACACAACTGCAATAGCAGGGAGGCCTGGAGGATTCTGTTTGAAATTGTTAAAAAAAAAAGCACAGAAAATTTAATCTTATCAATTTATTATAATTCAGAGAAAAGAAAGCCAAAAAGAGCCAATCTTCTACCTGCAGCAGCATGTACGATGGTGGATCAATCCTTAAGAGGACATAACATATTTGCAACGTCTGCACAAAGATCTTGACCCCATATTGAAAAATCTTTGGTCCAACTATAAAATTTAAAACAAATCTCAACCCTTTGAAAACAGTGGTTACAAAACATTTAAAAATATCTTTGCATCACAGACGTTTTTTGTTTTTAACTAAAGTTAAATCCTTATCAACGACTGGGTTAATTTGGTATGTTCAAATTGCTTTCTTCTACATTTTAATATTAATAATAAAATGTGTTCGTTTGTAAACATCATGTCTCTACAAGCATTTCAAACACTCTTGTCTTTTGGCCCCTTTTTCTTGTGCCGGCTTTTATAGGGGTATCTCATTAATCCCATTCCCATGCTCTTCCTCCACACTCCTACAAATTTGCTCTTTCACAAGCCTATTGGGAGTTACAACTGAATCTCCTTCCATCACTCTTCCAGGCATAGATTTTACAATGTGATCTCTGTATTTCCACTCCTCCAATATTTTTGGCTAGGTACTCTTAAATTTATGTCTTGATTACTGGCCCACATGGCAGTTGAAACATATTTTCCATACGTAATTTTCCCAAGCATTGTTTGGCTTAATCATGCTGGAGCTGGAACATTATTCAGACTCTCCACACATCTGTAATAACCTTGCCTGAATACAAAGATGGAATCGCACGGGGCATCTGGATCTTGGAGATATAGGAAAGCCTCCGTGGCCTGTGTGTCTCAAGGGACATACAATGGAGGCTCCGACAAAGACTAGAGAGCATAGCTTTATGGTGAAAGTGACAAAGTTTAAAGAAGATCTGCAGGGCAAGTTTTTTTTTGTGGTGGGTGCCTGGAACACACTGCCAGGGATAGTGGGGGATGCAGATGCAACAGGGCATTTAAGAGACTTTCATGTGGGCACATGGACATCCATGGATATCCTGATGACCTAAAGCCATTGGGCTATTAAACAATACAGCTTCCAATAAGCTCTGAACTACATAGGACTATTATTATTATTGCACTGTTATTGTTAGTTTTTTAGGTGTATGTTTGTGTGTGCATGTATACACATTGAACTTTTTTTCTTATTAATTATACTGTTTACAGCGTACTACGTTTACATATTCTGTTGTGCTGCTGCAAATAAGAATGTAATTGTTCTATTTGGGACATATGATGATAAAACACTCTTGACTTGCATATGCAGGGAATGTAGGGATATGGATTCTGTGCAGGCACAGATTAATTTAACGGATCATTTTCAGCACGGACATTGTGGGCCGAAGGGCCTGCCCCTGTGTTGTACTGTTCTATATTCAATGTAATCCCATAAATCTTTTCCCAATACTTTTTTCCATAAAAACTTTTTAATTTCACTTGCCCTTCATCACCCACCTCATTCTCCCATTACCCAGCTACATTATGGGCAAATTAGCTGTGGCCAATTAACCTTGGCTAATGTTTAAAAGACAGGTAGACTTCTGCTGCCTCAAACACAAGAAGAAGATATGGATAGGATGGGTTTAGAGGGCTAAGAGCCAAATGGGATTAGTCCATTACGACCAGCCTGGACAAGGTGGACCAAGGGGCCTGATTCAGTGCTGTATGGCTCTGAATGTCCTAGAATTGAGATGCTGAATTTCCTTTGCCATCTGAGGAAGTAGACGCATGCTTTCTTGGTCATTGCGTTGATATGTCCAGGACAAGTTGCTGGTGATATTTACTCCGAGGAACTTGAAGCTTTCAACCTCTACTTCCTCTACAACCTCATCTCTACTTCGGCACCATCACGCCCCAGACTGCATCAATAGTGCTAAAGTGAAGATGGTCATGAACTTTAAGTTCTGGTACAATCACATTGACATCATGGCCAAGAAAGCACACCAATGACTCTACTTCCTCATATGACAAAGGAAATTCAGCATGTCTCAATTGACTCATAAATTTCTGCAGATGCATTATAGAAAACATCCTATTGGATGTATCATTGTTTGACATCTGCAGAAATTGTAGAGTTGTGGATCCTGCCCAGTCCATCACGCAAACCAGCCTCTCCTCCATCGACTCTATGTATACTTTACGTAGCCTCGGGAAAGCAGCCAACATAATCAAGGACCACTCATACACCAGCCATTCCCCCTTCTCCCTTCACCCTTCACCCATTGGGCAGAAGATGCAAAAGTCTGAAAACGTGTATCACCAGATTCAGGATAACAAAATGCTGTTATCAGACTACTGAATGGTCCTCTTATAAGCTAAACTTGTATTCCAATTTTCCAAATGTCCTGCAACTACTTTTTAAAATATGGATTGTTGTATTTTTCCAACAATAGTGTTAGATCAAATAGTCTACAGTTTCCTGCTACCTGCTACCCCAATTCATTGCAGCCCTTGAATTCTTTCTCTGTAGCTGTAACACTTTACTCTGCATGGTTTGATTGTATTCACACATGACATGGATGTTTAACCCAGATAGCAATCAAAAACGTTTTTCACTGTATCTCAATACATGTGGCAATATAAAGCAACATATATAATTAGTGTAACAAATATGGCAGTACTTACATTTTGTTGCTGTCTTCACTTCTGTTAAGTAGACAATTTTGATCTTATCATTATTTAAAACATCTTTATGAGGTTTTGCACCTGAAAAACATAATTCAAACAGTTGAAAAAAATCTGGAAATGATAGATTTCAATAACAAACTTTAGAGATAGAGTTTAAAGAAACAGCTCACCAAATCTATGCCAACCATCAATCACTCTGTTCATTCTAGTTCTATCCTATCCCAATATCTTATCCACTTCCAACACATTAGCAGCGATTTCATAGAGGACAATTAACCTATAAACATACATGTCTTTTGAATGTGGGAGAAAACCGGAAGCATCCAGGGCTCTGGTGCTGTGAGGCAACAGCTCTGCCAGCTGCCACACTGTGCACCTAGTATCAAACAACGATGTGTAAAAACAAATATACCAAACCCTACAGCATTCTTTGTTCAAACTAAATACAAAAAATCACATCCAGTGCAAATCACTAAAGACGAGAAACAAATCAATCCAATATGTGTGAGGTTTAAGCACCAAAAGTCTAGGTTTTGGCTCCAATGCACAGCCAGCAGCATTAAGATGTTAGAAATGCTGAATTTTTAAAGAAATCTTAGGGGGACCCTGCTAGATCCTTGCATAATCATAACTCAAAATAAATACATTATTACAATGATGTTTGTAATTAAGTGCCTCAAATTAAAGAAAGTGGTCTTGGGTTTGCTCAAAACGTTTCCCCTCACTTAGTCAAATATAAGGCATTTGATTGATTTACTTGTATGATTAATTGTTTAGGAAGGAAGACCTTGATTAGGTCTGAAGAAGGGTCTCTACCTGAAATGTCACCCATTCTTTTTCACCTGAGATGCTGCCTGTCCTGCTGAGTCACTCCAGTATTTTGTGTCTGTGATTAATTGTTATTGGCTTTACTTAAATACGGTTAAATACGTAAGAATTAATTGGAGCACATTGGTGAGACATCACACTTGTAAAATGCATCACACTTAAGATGTTGGTGAGGCCACATTTAGTGTATTGTGTTCAGTTTTGGGCACCATGTTATAGGAAAGATGTTGTCAAATTGGAAAGGGTACAGAGAAGATTTACGAGGATGTTGCCAGGACTAGAGGGTCTGAGCTATGGGGAGAGGTCGAGTAGGCTGGGACTCTACTTCTTGGAGCGCAGGAGGAGGGGTGATCTTATAGAGGTGTATAAAATCATGAGAGGAATAGATCAGGTGGATGCGCAGAATATCTTGCCCAGAGTAGGTGAATCGAGGACAAGAGGACATGGGTTTAAGGTGAAGGGGAAAAGATTTAATAGGAATCGGAGGGGTACATTTTTCACACAAACGGTGGTGGTGGGGGGTATGGAACAAGCTTCCAGATAAGGTAGTTGAGGCTGAGACTATCCCAACATTTAAGAAGCAGTTAGACAGGTACATGGATAGGACAGATTTGGATGGGAGATGGTCCAAACGCGGGCAGGTGGGACTTGTGTAGCTGGGACATGTTTGGCAGGTGTGGGCCAGATGGACCGAAGGGCCTGTTTCCACACTGTATCACACTATGACTTGTAGAAGGTGGCTAGTTTAGCCTTGGTCTTGAACGCACCGGGATAGCCGACAGCAGTGACACTGAAGCCGTGCCGGGCCAGCGACAGCGTGTGGTACAACATGCGGGGGCTGCGGCCCAGGTCGCCCATCACCAGCACACAGACGGAGCGGCGACTGCTGCCTCCTCGGCCTCGCCGCCGGCGACTCCACACGACCGGCACCAACAACAACAACAGCAGCAGTAGTAGAGCCACGCTCGCACCCGCGAGGTAAAGACTGCAGAGGGAAACCGCCAGGAATAAAGCGGATAGAAACCACAACGCCGCCATAACGCCAACGGCGGGAGGAGGAGCAGCAACGACGTGGCTGCAGCGCGAAGCCCGCGCGTGGGCGCACAGTCAACGCAGCCGGGGCCCCTAGTGGAACCCCGGACCCTGCATTCCTGCATTCACTACAAAGCCTCTGTGCTGCTGCTGCTGAACCAGGAACATGCGCGCTAAAGGTCAAGAGTGTTTTATTGTCATATGTGCCATATAGAACAATGACATTCTTACTTGCAGCATCACAACAGAATATGCAAACATAGTATGAAGGAACTGTAAACAATATGATAAACGAGATAAAAAGTTCAGTGTGTGTGTGTATATATATATATATATATATATATACATATCAATCAATCAATCAGATTTTATTCATCACATACACAATAAAGTGCAGTGAAATGAACTTGCCAGCAGCAGTACAAACAAAAAAGAACACACAATACACAATAACATTATATATATATATATATATATATATATATATATACACATACTCACACATTTTATATATATATATATATATATATATATATATGCACACACATGCACAAAAAACAAACAAGCAAAAATAGTGCAATAATAACAATTATAGTCCATGTAGTTCAGAGCTCATTTGAAGGTTGTAGTGTTGAATAGCCTAATGGTTGTAGAGAAGTAGCTGTTCCTGAACGTTATTTTTAGGGTCCTATACCTTACAATCTGTTCATGTTTTTGGGTGAAAGAAAACAACACTGCTGTTGCTCATTGCAAAAGGGAAAATAGTGAATGTAGGAAGGAACTGCAGCTGCTGGTTTAAACTGAAGATAGACATAAAAAGCTGGAGTAACTCAGCGGGTCAGACAGCATCTCTGGAGAAAAGTAATAGGTGATGTTTTGGGTCATAGAAACATAGAAAAATAGGTGCAGGAGTAGGCCATTCAGCCCTTTGAGCCAGCACCGCCATTCAATATGATCATGGCCTATCATCTAAAATCAGTACCCCGTTCCTGCTTTTTCCTTATATCCCTTGATTCCTTCAGCCCTACGAGCTAAATCTAACTCTGACTTGAAAACATCCAGTGAATTGGCCTCCACTGCCTTCCACAGATTCACAACTCTCTGGGTGAGACCCATCTTCAGACAGAGCCAGGGGAAGGGGAAGTGAGAGATAAAGACGGAGATATAAAACACATTAATGAAAGATATGCAAAAAAGTAACAATGATAAAGGAAGCAGGCCATTGTTAACTGTAGGCTAGGTGAAAATGAGTTACAGACAAAGTGAATGGCATGCCCTTGGAACAGACCATGCCAAAGACTTTAAAGTACAAACTTTTGGAACCAGTTTTGCTGTTGGGTAAAGAAAGATTTGCGTAGAGGCGATGGGGGTGTGCTGATGAGAACAAAAAGGGACCCAGTGGTGAGGGCCACCGAGATCAAAGAGGGTAGACACAAATAGCTGGAATAATTCGTGGGTCAGGCAGCAATTCTGGAGAAAAGGAATAGTTGACGTTTCGGGTCGAGACTCTTCCTCAGACTGTCAGGGGAAAGGGAAACGAGAGATCAAGGAAAGGTGGAGCCCACAATGGTCAAATGTTGACCAATGAGGGACAGTGGGGGAGCTGCTGCCGAGAAGAATGAGGAACTTGGCGCCGCCGAGAACAAAGAGTACTTTTGCAACTTCATCGGCGCCAGAAACGTGGCAACTTTTTGTGTACTTTGTACACATGGATAGTCGTCGTTTTGGGTCAGTGGAGATGCTGCCTGACCCGCTGAATGCCTTTAAGTAAACCTCATCCTTAATAATGGACTCTAAAATCTTACCAACTACTGAAGTCAGGCTAACTAGCCTATAGTTTCCCCTCTTTTGTCTCCCTCCCTTCTTGACCAGTGGAGTAACATTTGCAATAGTTAGTTGGGCCGAAGGGCCTGTTTCCATTCTGCATGACTCTGCATGAATGTAAATAAAACTATTGTGTAGAAGAACCAGCCTTGTAGCAGTGATTGCAGGGAACAGGTCATGTGTGAAAGACAGTTCCATAAGAAGCGCCACATGCAGTTGATGGGCAAACTGCGGGAGAGACGAGTAAGCATGAAATCTGTTCTGATCGCAATTACACTACTAAGTTCAGTTTTGGCAGATGAACAGAACATCGAAAATCTTGTTTCCACACTGGAGAAGGTGTCTACCTCTTTAGAAACTTCAACAGATCAACTTAATTTGAATGGAATATTAGGAACTGTTATTTTAAACGGTAAGTCGAATGACAGATCCTGTCTATGGTGTGGCCAGGGTTGTCGCCCTGTCAGGCACCCCTCGGTTGTAAACTAATGCTGGTACTGAGACCTTGTAGGTTTGTTAATGTAGAGTGAAGTACAGAGTTCAGTTTATTTATTCATGTGTGTATATATTTATATAATGGTATATGGACACACTGATCTGTTTTGTAGTCAATGCCTACTATGTTCTGTTGTGCTGAAGCAAAGCAAGAATTTCATTGTCCTATCAGGGACACATGACAATAAACTCTCTTGAACTTGAACTTGAGAGATGATGGGGTGGAATGGCCCAGATATTTCCACCCTGAACAGTTATGAGATGTCATTAATCCATTCAAAAAAGTTAAACATATTCTGTGTATATTAATTCTTGCACCAAGATAGAAAGAAGGATGTAGAAAGATAATTAAAAAAAATAATTGTTATTTTCAAAATTGCTAAACTTGGAATAAATTAATACAGAAGAGGAAATCAAAACTTACTTTCAGGTGCAAGCTGCTCACAATAACTTATATCCAGTTATAAAATTGTGAAGATTTTATATTTGGAGCCAAACAATCAAGCGTACAAAAAGTCAAGAGTAAGAAAAATTAAAAAAAGTACTTAAATAAAAGATAGTTATGAAAAAGGTTGATTGTAAATGAAGACACAAGAACTGCTGATACTGGAATTCTGAGCTAAACTCACTACTGGAGGAACTCAAGGGATCAGGCAGCACCAATGGAGGGAATGGACTGACAACTTTTTGGGGCCTTATATATTTATATTAGTTCAAATTTGCATCAGATTTCTTGTTGAATTTAAATGTGATTTTGCCATTTTTATTCTGCAGCTCAACTGCTAGGGGCCCTTCGTAGCTGGAATATTCCAGGACCAGGTTCTGTTGCACTGCATGTAAGGCTGAAGGGTGTTGTGAGAAAAGTAAACATCGTAACAAGAAATGGTATGAGAGAACTAAGAATAAATGAGCCTAAAGATTACAAAGGTAAACTTTAAGATTATGCAATTAATAAAATACCAATTTTCTGCCATTTTTTAAGTTTGCACTTTGCTCACTCTGTTCTACTTGAGTTTGACTTGATTGTATTCATGTACAGTATTATCTGATAGGATAGCATGCAAAATAAAGCTTTTCACTGTACCTTTGTACCTCTGACAATAATAAACCTAAACTTAAAACCTAGGTTTAATTTGCAAATCTGCTCTGCATTCATGGGCAAGATGAAGCCTCACTCATTACCTGGTGTGTCTTCAATAATTGACAGATCATGACTCTAATGGCGCCAGTGAGTGATGTCTGTAGTTATTAATATCGTTAAATTAAAACAAAAGGTACTAGATAACATTCAACAGTTCAGGCAGCAACAGTTTGGCAAGACAATATGGAGTTAATGTTTTGGGTACAGGCACTCCCAGGTTTACAAACACTCATTTTATGTACAGCCCATACACTGGCAGTATGGATTTGTTGGCTGCTGTGGACCTGTAGGCATTTTCGGTTGTGTGAGGATTCTGATTAATAAAACAAAACCCTGTCTTAACCTGGGGTGGACCTGCAATGAATGATGATTCTTCACCTTTGCACTACACAGCAGTGACTAAGAAGCATTTATTTGATTGTATTGCACTGTCATAATTTAAATAAGAAATATTTTCTCCTAAGACATGTTTCTCAGAAACTCATTACTGTGTATGTGTTTGCTGTCCAAATTCCACTGATTATAACTGACACCTAGGACCGTGTTCAAAGGATACCAACATGGAGACAGATTATCTAAGAATAGTTTACAAGGCTGGTCATAGAATGCAAACAATTCCAAAATGACCATGACTAATATCCATCCAACACGTCTACAAACTTTTCAACAATATCTGTTAGTTCCACGTGTTTTGTTTTCTCCATAGTTAAATCCAAGCTCTCTGTGCAGCTCCCTTCTTATTTTTGTGGCTATCTTCTCTGCTTCCAATGTTTTTTGCTATCCAATAAAAGTTCAATATCTGTGTACCCATTAGATTGTTTCGCAAATTGCATTAACTCTGCCCGTAGGAAAACATCACTGGAGAGAATTGATCAAAAGTTTGTTTATTGAGTATTTGAGGAAGTTCTCAGGGGTAAAAGGGGTAGAAACTTAGCGAGTGTGATCTTGAGCTTATGGTCTAGGTGGCTGAAGACATGACATCAGTGGTGGAGCAACAAAAATTAGGGAGATGGCATAGAATTGGAGTAGGTAATAGAAACGGAATGGTATTGAGGCTAAAGATTACGATTCAATGGGGATCTAGAATTCTTGGCAAGACTTGGTAGATTAGGAGCGAGTGGGCAAAAAAATCTGATGTATGATTGTGTTGTGAGGTATTTTTAGACGTGGAAGCACTCTTCTCACTTTTAGGCTGCAAGCAAAAGAGATTCTTCACAAAATAACAGCAGTGTTTGGCACAGATATATCTAAAGAAGATTCACTTGTTATAATGATTCTGTTTCTCTTGTCTCCAAGCTCATCTATTCGTTTGATTGTGATAGCACGAAAGGCTTGGTTGACTGCTTCACTATGATGAAATCGTTCAAACTTTCCAAGTGAATCACATAAAATATGCTCCACAATACAAGGATTTGTGGGTAGGTAGGTTAATTGGCCATTGTAAATTGCCCCTAGTGTGTAAATTAATGGAAGATTCTCAGGTACTTGATGGAAATGTGGGGAAAATTGAATCTAGCAAGCATCCACTTTTACACTAGTCCTACTCAAACGCATTCTATTTTCCCCACATTTCCATCAAGTACCTGAGAATCTTCCATTAATTTACACACTAGGGGCAATTTACAATGGCCAATTAACCTACCTACCCACAAATCCTTGTATTGTGGAACATCCAGAGAAAACCCAAATGGTCACATGGAGAATGTGCAAACTCCACACAGGCAGCATTGGCTGAAAAGATTGAACCTAGGCTACTGCAGCTGTGTGGCAGCAACTCTACTAGTTACGCCACTGTGTTGCTTAAAGGGCAGGCTGTTTTTTGGGGACTCTTTAAGATTAAGTCTTTCAGTCAATTGACCCTTATGCTGAGGAGAAGCCTACTATGATTGTGTCCTTCATTCAAGAAGGAGATGAAAATTGGTCTAGCCTGCTGAGTGTGTCCAGCATTTTCTCATATTACTGCTGTTCAGGAAGTTGTATGTTGGAGATGTGTTGCTAGAATGACCCTGAAGGATAGGCTTTCTTTCCTTCCTCCAACCTCTTCTGGCAGGTTGTTCAGTGGGTCTTTTCCCATTTCAACTTTCAGTCATGCTGGGGTCTGGGCGAGTAGCCCCAAATCAACCATCTCCTCACATACACCGAAGCCATCTTGAGGTAAAACTCCCATGCAGTGTAGTTGTCTGCAATCAAGTACACATATCCACCTCCTGCAAGTATGGTGACTAGTTTTATTTCACAATAAAGCTTTATAAAAATCACGCAGAAAATTATAGTTTCCAAATACCATCCCTAATTATTCTCATTTCTAAGTACGTTCCTTGGGAACTAAGAGTGCTATGTCCTTATTAAGCACCCTTTTACTGGATGTCAACTGTATCTACGACATTCTAATCTCCAAGTCTGAAGGCCGGATTGTCTTAACCTGCGCTGGAGCCTCGAGTGCAAGGTTTAGGCTGAGGTTTGAGTGCAGTTTTGTGAGAGTGGAGAACAATCATATTTTGTTTGGGATAATTAAGGAAGCTGATAGGGGAAATATGAATGAAACAATCGTGAAACTCTTGAAACATACCACTGTTAAATTAGAAAATGTCCAATACAGACGTATCCCTAAAGACAATTGACACCTTAATGAGTAAGAGTAACTTTTACTCCTGTACTCCAACGTTTAGAGAAACTGTGCTATTTGTATGCTTGATGTCAATAAGCGAGTTTGGTATTCTGACTGCGCATGCCCAGGTCATAGGTCACTAGTTATAAACAGTCTCGGCAACGGTGGTGCTGCATTGTGTGCAGGCTTGCGTTTCGTCCGTAGTCGGGGTCGGGCCCGGCTCTACGTCGCTGCAGGCGCTGTCTAGTTGCTGTTGGGCCATTCCCGTCCCCTCCACGGTGTCCCGTCCCTGTCTGGAGGTGTCCAGGGTGGCCCTGGGCTGGCGGGGCGGCGCTGGACTTGCAGTCGCTGGCTCCAGCTCAGCTCTGCCTGTTCTGCTGGATTGGCCGGCAGCCCTCCACCTCCACCCCCCTCCCCTCAGTCCGACACCGAGATCCTGCTGAAGATGGGCAGCCGCCGGCCCTGCTCGAAACCGGGCGATTCGGAGCCGCTGCTGCTGGAATCGCCCTGGTCGGAGAGAGAGTCTGTGGATGGGCTCCTGGCGGCAGCAACAACCCCCTCCCCCTCCCTTGCCCAGCCCCAAGCCCAGATTCCGGGCCAACTCTAGGTCGGGGCTGAAGGCCGCCAGCTGCGCTGCCCAGTCGAGCACTGGGCCGGAGGAGGCTGAGCCCAGGCTGGCCCTCTGGCGCAGGCGAGGCTGGGGCCCTCGCTCCTCCTCGGGGTTGTGCTAGAAGTGGCAGCGGGTACCGTAGGGGCAGAAGCCGGTGGTGTGGAAGGTGCTCCATCTTGTACTTGGGGTGGCGGCTGAGGGAGCACAGCTCCGCCAGGCTGTGGGTGAACTGACACTTGTCGCCATAGCGACCCATCGGGGAGCGGGTTCCTCTGGAGTTGGGCTGGAGTTGGCGCTTCTTCTCCGCACTGGCTGTGGGCCTGGGGCCGCTGGTGTCGCCAGACACGGTGGTGGTTGGCCCGGCGGGAGAGGCGGAGGTGAGCTGAGGTTGGTGCTTCTCTGCGCTGGCTGTGGGCCTAGGGGCCGGTGTCCTGTCGGTCGGGACGTCACCGGCCGTCCCCCCGGGCAGGGATGGGACGCTCGAGTGGGGGGACGGGGATGGTCCAGTGGCAGTTCGGCACCGCTTGCTGCGCCGGGGACTCGGGTTTGATCCTGGCTGCGGATGAGGCGTGGGTCTGTGTATGTGCAGCTGCCGAGAGCCGGTCCAGTCAACCCCCCCCGTCTCACACTCGCATCTGCCCCTCTATCTGCCCCCTGACAAATACAAACTTGAAAAAAGACAACAAATTGGACCCAAACTAGACTCACTGTATCTACAGCGCTTCATTCGATTTTTATTTATAGCATTTGCCCTTTGACAAATTCCATGATTCCTTGCGTTTTTCGGAATACCGAACTCGCTTATTCTGGTGGAGGTCTCTGATGGATTTAAGATTATTATTGTATTTGTTTCCATTCAGAAGTGACTCATTTAAAGTTTAAATGGTTATGAAAGAACTGCAGATGCTGGAAAAATCTAAGGTAGACAAAAATGCTGGAGAAACTCAGCGGGTGAGGCAGCATCTAATAGCCCTGTCCCATGGTACAAGTTCATTCCAAGAGCTCTCCCGAGTTTAAAAAAAATCAAACTCGTGGTAAGCACGGAGAATGAACGTAGCGGGTACGTCGGAGCTCGGGGACGTCTCTTAGCGGCTCGTAACGCTAATGGCAAGTACTCGGGAAGACTCGCTAACGGCAGGTAAGCACGGGAAGACTCGTGAAGATTTTTCTTGAAAAATGTCCACGAGAGCCCCGAGTACCGACGAGTGGCCAATACTGTAAATCTCCGAGTTCGAATCAGGGCAAACTCGGGAGAACTCTTGGAATGAACTCGTACCGTGGGACAGGGCTTTAAGGAGCAAAGGAATAGGTGACGTTTCGGGTCGAGACCCTTCTTCAGACTTTTTATTTTTTAAGTTTAAAAATATGTTTCCCTTTGAAAGATGGGCTGGATCCTTCTGATTATGGCGGGAGGCTCTAATCAAAATTGCCACTACTTAGCGTTTAAAGCTGGATCAAGCCCTATGAATTGTTAACATTTGAAACTAATGGACAGACTTAGAAGCTTATATTGGTTTATTTGCCCCACTGTTGTACTCCTTGTGGACTGGAACATTGAAGCTCAATTTTGCTGGGATTAAGCAGCATGATCAGTTTAGTTTATTGTCACGTGTACCGAGGTACAGTGAAAAGCTTTTGTTGCACGCTAACCAGTCAGCGGAAAGACAATGCATGATTACAATCGAGCCATTCACAGTGTACAGATACATGATAAGGGAAGAACGTTTAGTGCAAGATAAAGCCAGTAGAGTCTGATCAAAGATGGTCCGAGGGTCACCAATGAGTTAGATAGTAGTTCAGGACTGCTCTCTAGTTGTGGTAGGATGGTTCAGTTGCCTGATAACAGCTGGGAAGAATCTGGAGTTGCGCGTTTTCACACTTCTATACCTTTTGCTTGATAGGAGAGGGAAGAAGAGGGAGTGGCCTGGGTGCGACTCGTCCTTGATTATGCTGGTAGCCTTGCAGCATAAAGTGGACAAGCGCTTTTCAATTTTTTTTACGGGTGCACGATTGGAGATACTATTGATTTTAAATGGTTAAGATTTAAGACATTTTAAAGGAAGGTAACTGTTCAAACTTATTTTTGCTTTCATTCAATTCCTAATTTTATCAACAAGAATTACAGTGAGATCTTGATCAATTGGGCCAAAGAATTTCAAATAAAGTTTAATTCAGATCAATGTGAAGTTCTGTATTTTGGGAAGATGAATGAGGGCAGGACCATTACAGACTCCCGGTAAGTATTGTATAGCATAGTGATCTAGGAGTAAAAATACCTGGTTCATTGAAAGTAGCACCACAGGAAGATTGGTGAAAAAGGCTTTTGACACAAACCTGAGAATCATATTATTGGATAAGATAATCTTGAGATGTTATCACAAGAGTTTGCAGTTTAATTTTAATTTTGCTAATAATTATTGATATTGGGATATTTTATTTCTTTGCCTAGTCTATCCAAAATTGCTAAATATAAATCTTTGGACTCTAAGTCATCGATGGAAAACAACACGCAAAGCACAAGTTAAGGCTGAAGGGAAAGGCCCAGATTGTGCTGACAATCATTCCATGAAGCCATGCCTTATTCATTTATTGACTGTTTGGTATGTCCTGTCTTTGCTTCTATAAATTGTTTGTACTGTACAACAGATAAAGGTCCACTCAAGTAGGGAAAATAAGTATCATAACTCTCCTAATACAGATCACGACAATGAAACACTTAACATAACTTTAATAATTCTTCAAACATCATATCAATATCTCTTTTCAATACAAAATGTAATTTATCTCTAGGCTGAAACCAAGTAAGCAATATGTTGTTCTATTCATCAGGGTTTAAGACTTTCAAGAATTTAATCACAGCTTAATGATTTTATGAATATTTTATATGAGGCATCAATTGTAATTTTAGCTTGGTGATGTATTTGTAAGAGATGTTTGAGGTTTAAGTTTTCATCCTGATATCTATCTATCTATATACTATTAAAACTGTGTGTGTGTGTGTGTGGGTGTGTGTGTGTGTTTGTGGGTGTCAGATTTGGCCTTTGATTCCTTGCTCCGCCAAAACCACACGCGAAAACTCCGAGATTTTTTCCATTCCGCTAGACATTACACTTTTACATACCCTAACACACCCATTATTAGATTTAGACATTTTTATGTACACATTTTAAAATAAAATCCCCCCCCCCCCCCCCCCCCCGTCCACTCACTCATTTTGTCGCCTCCTGCTGGCCAGCCAACATAACGGCTGCTGCCACCCGGCTCTGCTCCAAAAACGCCGACATTTTTTTTCTTTCACTGGCGATTTTTGCAACTGCCACCTGCCTCTCCTCCATTACCTCCCCCCCCCCCTCCCCCCCGGGCCGGCTCTCTCACGCTGGCTCAAGCGCCCGGCTCTCCTCCAAAAACACCGACATTTTCATTTTTTCCCAGGCGATTTTCACTGCTGCCGCCCGGCTCTCCTCCAATACCCCCCCCGGCCGGCTCTCTCACGCTGGCTCAAGCGCCCGGCTCTCCTCCAAAAACAACTACATTTTTCTTCATTCGCGGGCGATTTTCACTGCTGCCGCTCGGCTCTCCTCCACTACCCCCCACCCCCCCCGGGCCGGCTCTCTCACACTGGCTCATGCCAAACATCGGCTCTTCCCCCTCTGCTTTTCGCCGTCCTCTGTTCGAGGACGCCGAAAAGCAGCGGCGGAACAACCCATCTTTGCCTTCAGCCAGCGTGACAGAGCCGGCGCGTCAACGGCCTGTTGGCCCGCAGCCCCATTGAGGGCGTATGCAGCGTCTCGACGGCCTAACGCAGCGTCTCGACGTCGTACACAGCGTCTTGACGGCATAAGCCGCCTACGCCCCCTACGCCGTCAAGACGCTGCGTACGACGGTGAGACGCTGCGTACGGCCGTCCAGGTGCTGCCTACGCCGTCAAGACGCTGAAGCACGTTCGGGAACCAGACCCCGGGGTCTGAAGCACGTTCGGGGACCAGACTCAACGGGTCTGCACTTGGTCCAGTATCTGTTAAAAATGATAAACTGACAGCTCTGCTCTTATTTTACCACTCCTAGTTTAGATGGTTACTTTTGTGAGATCAAAGACAGATTAAAAAGTGGATGCTGGAGAAGGCCAATCAACCCAGTGAGCCTTCTATACCATTTCTATGTGATGGTGGCTGAACATGAAAATTAAGTCACCTGTTCTGCCTTCACTCCTGATCTCTTGATGTCCTTAGCCTTTTGAACCATATCTATCTCCGTCATGAATATATGTAATAAATTGATTTTGGCTTCCTTCTGTGGCAGAGAATTTCACAGGTGTACCATTCTTTTGGTCAGGAGTGTGTTTTCCTCCAACTGAATGAATTACTCTGTACCCTTGGGCTGTGGCCCGTGGAACTGAACTTCCCACTGTCCACCTGAGCTGCATAGTCTAGTCAGGACTTAATATGTCTCAACAAGGGTTCCTCTCATTCATTTATTCTAGCAAAAATCAGCCCAATTGTCCAGACTATTATTCATGCCAACTTCAGTGGAATCGATCTGTTGATTCTTCAGTGGAATCGATCTGTTGATTCTTCAGTGGAATCGATCTGGTGATTCTTCAGTGGAATCGATCTGGTGATTCTTCAGTGGAATCGATCTGGTGATTCTTCAGTGGAATCGATCTGGTGATTCATCAGTGGAATCGATCTGGTGATTCTTCAGTGGAATCGATCTGGTGATTCTTCAGTGGAATCGATCTGGTGATTCTTCAGTGGAATCGATCTGGTGATTCTTCAGTGGAATCTCCCCACAGCATGAACATCCTTCCTCAGATAAAGAGACCAAAACTGTACATCGATTAGCACGCAACAAAAGCTTTTCATTGTACCTTGGTACACATGACAAAAAAGTAAATTAAACACTGAGCTCGAGATGCCAGTAAATTATCCCAGTTTCTGCACTCATTTCCTCTTCCTATGAAGGCCAACAACAAAATTTGCCTTGCTGATACCTGGTTTGTTTGCAAGGTTGATTTGCATGTTATCCAATCAGATCAGTTACTACTACACATTAATACAATCAAGTTAAACTCAAGTACAATAAATAGGGCAAAGTACTATAGTGCAGAATACAGTTATGGAGATCAGGCAGGACAATGGAGACGAGGTCAAGCTCAGATCACCCATGATCTTACTGAATGGCACAGCAAGTTTAAATGTATGAAAGATGACTCCTATTCCTATTTCACATGTTCTTGTAGATATGATTTAACATTTTGTTTCTACCGCTTCTTTGACAATTTCTCTAATCTGCAAGGGTTATTGCAAATGAATCCCATAATAGCAGGTTTGTTTGTGATCACTACAAATTTCATGAAATACTGGGCAAGAGCTGGCCCACAATGAAGAATGTACTTCAAATTGCTCGAGGAACTGTACCAAATCTAAACATTTAGCTCCTGATTTTATATCACTGAATTGCTTTTGGGGGAGGGAATTATAATAAGAATGTGAATCCTATAAAGTCAGCTAAAATTGTACCTCAAACTATCAGGCAAATGATACAAAAGCTTGAAAGCACACACCTTCAGACTCGGGAACAGCTCCCTTGCCTCTGTTCTCAGGTTAAGAACAGTTCTCACACACTTTAGAGCTAATCCCGATCTTCCAACCTTCCTTCATAGCGACAATGGACTTTTTCTCTATAAATGTAACACTACAATGCTGTAAAACTATATTTTTCACTCTGTTATTGTTCCCTTTGTACTACCTGTTGTAGTTGTGTATGATTTGATTGTACTCGTGTATAGTATGACATGATTTAATTGATTAAACAAAAGCTCTTCATTGTATCTCGGTACACATGACAATAGTATACCTATACCAAGAGAACAGCAAACACCAGCAGCTTCACTTGGGGATGACAGAACGGTATCATTATCACCCCAGATAAATCCAGAAAAGTGTCAATGCTTCAGAAACCATTCTTATTTCTATGGCAATCTGCACAGAAAATAAATGGGTGTGGAAACCTGGCTTTGAATGACAGACAGTAATAATTATTTTTACAGGGTGATTAGTTAATAATATAATTTCACATGAGCTGCTATTGTCATAATCCACAAAAACAAATTATGTGAATATATTTTTATTCTTTAAAAATTAAGGAGGAAATCTGATGCGGAGTGCACGGAAACATTGAAATGTAGGAAGTTGTCGGTAATACTAAGTTGCCCAACACACTCCATGCTACAACAGTTCATGTACTTTATTGTTGCTGAGATGGTAAGTAAAATCATTGACTCAATAATAGCATTGATTGATAAAACAGTTGCACCCATTGCTGTCATAATTCCTTATATAGTAAATATAATGCCTGCCTCAATTTATAGAGCATTAGTTACGTACAGTCAGATAAAACAAGTCTGTCCCAAGGTTGACTCATGAAAATGAGAATGAAAAGTGTTTGAGCACTTCACAAACACTGCAATAAATCACCTGGACCAACCATCTTCCTGCCCAATCAGGGTTGAAATGCTTTTGGTGACAAAAGCAAAGCTAATTACCTACTGAGATTCCCTAGAATCAGTCCATATGCTTTTACCTACAATTCAAATCACACAGAAAAGGTCTTTGACTACTGCCACGTACTGTGTTTCTCAACTGAATAGCTTTGAGGTTCAGTTTCTGTATAACAGTTGAAATCTTGGAAAGTTACTGGGTCAGAATGTACTGTGATAATAAAGTGAAAGTTAATCATCATCTCCCCTCTATCAAAGGCACCATTATTTATCAGGAATATAGACATAAGGCGGCAGCATTTCTGTTGCCATTCAGTTTATATTACAGCAGGACATAGAAACATAGAAAATAGGTGCAGGAGTAGGCCATTCGGCCCTTCGAGCCTGCACCGCCATTCAATATGATCATGGCTGATCATCCAACTCAGTATCCTGTACCTGCTTTCTCTCCATACCCCCTGATCCCTTTAGCCACAAGTGCCACATCTAACTCCCTCTTAAATATAGCCAATGAACTGGCCTCAACTACATTCTGTGGCAGAGAATTCCAGAGATTCACCACTCTCTGTAAAAAATGTTTTTCTCATCTCAGTCCTAAAAGATTTCCCCTTTATCCTTAAACTGTGACCCCTTGTTCTGGACTCCCCCAACATCGGGAACAATCTTCCTGCATCTAGCCTGTCCTACCCCTTAAGAATTGTGTACGTTTCTATAAGATCCCCCCTCAGTCTTCTAAATTCCAGCGAGTACAAGCCAAGTCTATCCAATCTTTCCTCATATGAAAGTCCTGACATCACAGGAATCAGTCTGGTGAACCTTCTCTGTACTCCCTCTATGGCAAGAATGTCCTTCCTCAGATTAGGAGCCCAAAACTGTACATAATACTCCAGGTGTGCTCTCACCAACACCCTGTACAACTGCAGTAGAACCTCCCTGCTCCTATACTCAAATCCTTTTGCTATGAAGGACGTTTCTGCATACTTTATAATTTACTTATTAAAAGTCTGATCTTGTTAGTGTGTATATGTGTATATGTGTGTGTATATGTGGTCGTCTTTACATCTTCGCAAAAACGCTAGGCGGTAACGATTACATTTTTACATATTTCGATTGACATTTTTCCCGTCGAGGGAAAATCACCTTATCTGAACATTTCACGCTTTATTTCTCGACCTATTCTCATTAGTGATTAAAAGTCTAAAAAAGGTCAAAAGACTTTGAAATTAAAACCACCAGCTTCAAATGATGACATCACAATGGCTCAGCTAGCAGAGACCATCCTCAATGAAGATTTCATCCTATATTTGACACGTTATTCGCGATTAAAGCTTTAAAAATGGCAACTTTCACAAGATTCTTACATATTTTGATTAACATTTCCCCCCTCGAAGCAGAGACCACTTTCACTGACCATTTTATGCTTTATTTCTTGACTTATCACTGATTAAAGTTTTAAAAAATCAATATACCCTTAATTTCAAACCGAACAGCTTCAACTGATGACGTCACAATGGCTCGACTAGCGGGGGAGGGCGAATTGCTATTGCAACACTCAGGAGAAGTGCAATCGGAATTTTTTTAAAAGATCACTGCTGAGGAAGGCAAGGGGAGTGCTGGAATCTTACGTTCGGGAACAGCTTAAGTTGGAGGACCACGCCTCCCGTGCGGCTACGGGTTGGGACCGGGTGCGTTGAGGTAACAGACCCAATGGGTCTGCACTTGGTCTAGTTACTATTAAAGATAGTAATTTTAGTAACAGTGATATATTCTGTTTTAAATAGAAGTTATGCTGCATCATCTTTTATTGATTGGTGATAAGGATACTGTGCATTGTGTTCACCTCTTCCACAATTGGACCTTAGCCAGTGACAGTGCCATTCCCAGAGCTGGTTTCATGGTTGTTGTGGGAACAGCTTGAACATTTGGGAAGGATGAGCACTTTATCACTGAAGAACATCTTGTGATTTAAAAAGTGCAGATGGGACCTTTGCGTCTTGGCTATTACAGCACTGTTAAATTTATTGTCTGTGATCCATCAGCAGGCACTCTAGACAATCAGTGCAATGGCAGTGGGAGGAGAAAGTATTGGGAGTTAAATTTGAGGACTTCAGTGCAACATCAATCTTTTGTCCGTTTCTAAAAGCATGCATTTTCCTTTGAAATGATCTATTTTTCAATTCAATTTGTAGATGCGTTGCTCAAATGTTCAAGGATTTCAGCACCCAGTGACAGATGCTCAAATGAGTTATAGGGAAGTCCTCTGCTTGAAAATGATGGAAGTAAACATGGAAATTGATAAGAATGGTTTTCCATCTGATCAACGTAATATATTTCTAGAAAACAGTAAGTGGCTTAAACTTAAGAAGAATTGTTAAGATAAAATTGAAAAATGAAAATGGTCTTCTCAATGTTTGCAAAGTAGATCATTTTGTGTATGAAGGTCTAGAAATGTTAGTGCGTTCAACAGATCACGCTACAGTGGCACAGATATTTAGTCTTAAAGCTTGGCTTGCTTGAGGCAAGGGGAAAATGTGTTGCCCGGATTTTGTTTCCCAAGGCTGGACATCGGAGTTGTTCTCACTGGAGACCTGCAATATTTCTCGGGTAGACTGGGATGGCAAAGACTGGAACTATTTATTGAGAATCCAGAGTTTGGGGGAAAGACTATTACTATTCACAAGGGTTCGAAGGGTGTGGTCATAAAGTCATATTGCTTGAAAACAGATCATTTGGCCCATTAAGTCCATGCTGATCAGTGGGAACCCATCCATCTTCTCTTATCTTTCACCACTTAGCCCAGAGTCTTCTGCACCTGGGAGATTCAAGTTACCCTCCCGACACTTCTTGAATGTTGTCAGCCACTCTACTGCAACTCTCTCTTGAATTATATTCTAAGTACTCACTATTCTCTCAGTGAGAAATGTCTCTCCCAGACCCCCTCTAAATATTTAAGGTGGACAAAAGTGCTGGAGAAACTCAGCAGGTGAGGTAGCATCTATGGAGCGAAGGAATAGGTGACGATTCGGGTCGAGACCCTTCTTCAGACTGATGTGGGCGTAGGGGGGCGGGAAAAAGAAAGGAAGAGGCGGAGACAGTAAGTTGTGGGAGAGCTGTGAAGGGAAGGGGAAGGTGGGAGAAAGCAAGGACTACCTGAAATTGGAGAAGTCAATGTTGATAACGTTGGGGTGTAAACTACCCAAGCGAAATTTGAGGCGCTGCTCCTCCAATTTGCGGTGGGACTGGCCATGGAGAAGGCCCAGGATAGAAAGGTTGGATTCAGAATGGGAGGGGGAGTTGAAGTGCTGAACATCAGGTTGGTAAATGCGAACTGAGCGGAGGTGTTGGGCGAAGTGATCGCCAAGCCTACGCCAATGTAGAGCAGTTGACACCTAGAACAGCGGATGCAATAGATGAGGTTGGAGGAGGTGCAGGTGAACCTCTGCCTCACCTGGAAAGACTACTTGGGTCCTTGGATGGAGTCGAGGGGGGAGGTAAAGTGACAATCCCCTCTAAATATTTAATCCATACCCTAAATCTATGTTCTTTAGTTTATTTACCTTTGGTATGGGGAAAAGTTTCCAGCAGGCTTTTCTATCTGTGCCCCTAATAATTTTAGGTACTTTCTTAACCTTCTTCGCTCCAGGGAAAATAGAGATAACCTCTCCAGTCTCTCCTCGTATCAGGATTAAACTTCACCTGCCAATTCTCCGCCCATTTCACTTGCACATCAAGATCATTTTGTAGCCCAAGACTCTCTTCCACACTGTTAACAACTGCAATAATCTTTGTGTCATCTGAGAACTTGCTGATCATACCACCTTCATCCCCATGCTCATCACTTGGGTATATGACCAATAACAAGGGTCTCAGCACTGATTCCTGTGGAACACTACTTATCATAGTCATAGCGTGATACAGTGTGGAAACAGGCCCTTTGGCCCAACTTGCCCACACACGTCAACATGTCCCAACTATACTAGTCCCACCTGCCAGTGTTTGGTCCATATCACTCTAAACTTGTCCTATCCATGTACCTGTCTAACTGTTTCTTAAACATTGGGATAGACCCAGCCTCAACTATCTCCTCGGGCAGCTTGTTCCGTACACCCACCATTCAATGTCATTAGCATTCAATCACAATTTTTTTAGTGGAAATGCAGTGGAGATGAGGTCTGAACAGAGGATTCTGCAATGGCCTGGTCTAAAATCTCAAGCATATGTCCTACAAACCCACACGTCTTTGGGATGTGGAAGTAAAATAGAGTACCCAGACATAACCCATGCTGTCACAGGAAGAATGTGTAAACTTCGCAGACAGTACCTGAGGTCAGGATTGAAGTTGGATCTTTGGCACTAAGAGGCTGAATACTTTCAGAAATTAGTACCCTTTTTGCTCAGCCTAGTGTTCCGTTTCACCAATAATGTTTACTATTATGTGAGATTTAAATGTAAAATATTTGTTAATATTTATTTTCACCTAATTGTCGGATGTTTAAAATACATCCTGTTTATACATCCTCATTTAATAAAAACACACACACAATGTGCAGCAGCAGATGGCAGTGTGGGCTCATGCGATAACTTCTCACATGCTAATAGTGATGCATGCTTTTTCTTGATGTGTGTCTGATACACAGAAAGCTACACAAGTGGAGTCATAGGAGGCATGATACAGCGTGGAAACAGGCCCATCGGCCCAACTTGCCCACACCGGCCAATAAGTACCATCTACACTTCCCACCTGCCTGCATTTGGTCCAATATGTGTAGGAAAGAACTGCAGATACTGGTTTAAATCGAAGGTAGACACAAAATGATGGAGTAACTCAGCAGGACAGGCAGCATCTTGTCCCACCTGCCTTGCATTTGGTCCATATCCCTCTAATCCTGTCCAATCCATGACCTGCCTAAATGTCCATGTAAATGTCAATAGTAGTAAAGTAATAAAATATAACATCAATTTCCTTTATGTAGATGTGAGTATTGTGAATGTCTAATCATTGATGTATTAGTTCTAAGGAGCTAATTCGTCACTCTAGCATCAAACATACTTGCATCTTAGTTTGCAGTTGACATGAAAATTAGTGGAGTGATAATGAAAAAACTTTGTCTAAGGATACAATAGGACATAGATCAGCTGCAAAGTTGGGTGAAGTGGTGGCAGATGGACTTTGATCAAGCAACTGCGAGTTGATGCACGTTAGCAAGTGAATTCCTTGCAGAAATGGTAGGGACCAGGTAGGTGCGTTGATGTACAGTGAGTCCTTGGGGTGCAAGTCAATAGGTCCTTGAAAGTAGCAGGTCGATAGGGTAATGAGGATGATTGAGGTGTGGAGTATGAGGTGGGACATCACGTTGCAGCTTTTCAAAACATTGTTAAAAAATGGTCTAACAATGATAACTAGGAAACATCACTATTCATCTTCCTTCAGTATGAAAATAAAATCACTGTAATCCTGTGTTCTCTGTTATTTAACGAACTTTGTATCTTTTCAATCAATGTCCCTTTCTTGCTCTGTCCTTCCACTTTGCTGATAAGGCTATATGACATTTCACAAAAGTTCCCATCGCTCCTCTTAGATTAATTGTTATTGTAATTCTTTTGTAATTAGCCTGATTCCTACTGCTATTTACAAACCTGTACTTGTTGCAAGCATCTTTTTCTATTGCTTTTTCTCCCTCTCTTTCATCGCCAAATTTGTTTTTCTTCTTTCTTCTCAACGGAATGCGCTTCCACTGTACCTGAAAAGCAGCTGCCTGTTCCACAGTTTAATTGGGCCAGATTCACTTTCTAGCCATTGACATTAGCTTTCCTCCAGTCGATTATTTTTATCCTGGATTACTCCACTTTTTCTATACCTAATTAAATGCTGATTAAAGGAACCCAACTGGCTAAATTTAGCAAACATCTTGCAAAGCAGTGGTGAGCCTGATTTAATGGCACGGCTCAATAGGATTCAGTACAGTTATCCACTAAATATTAGGGAACTCATCCCTGCAAAGATCTCCTGTTGTGGCCTTGGGTCAAATGTTTCTGTAATTATTCTCCAATAATGCATGGTTAAGATTGTGATAATTGATGGTACACAAAAATGCTGGAGAAACTCAGCGGTTGCAGCAGTATCTATGGAGCGAAGGAGATAGGCAACGTTTCGGGCTGAAACCCTTCTTGATGTTCTCTAGTTGCTCTGTTAGCCGTGTTCCTGAACGGCCGTGGCTACGATGTTATATGATTTGGATGAACTGGATGAGGGAATTGAATGCAACATCTCCAAGTTTGCGGATGACACGAAGCTGGGGGGCAGTGTTAGCTGTGAGGAGGATGCTAGGAGGCTGCAAGGTGACTTGGATAGGTTGGGTGAGTGGGCAAATGCATGGCAGATGCAGTATAATGTGGATAAATGTGAGGTTATTCACTTTGGTGGCAAAAACAGGAAAGTAGACTATTATCTGAATGGTGGCCGATTAGGAAAAGGGGAGATGCAACGAGATCTGGGTGTCATGGTACACCAGTCATTGAAAGTAGGCATGCAGGTGCAGCAGGCAGTGAAGAAAGCGAATGGTATGTTAGCATTCATACCAAAAGGATTTGAGTATAAGAGCAGGGAGGTTCTACTGCAGTTGTGCAGGGTCTTGGTGAGGCCACACCTGGAGTATTGCTTACAGTTTTGGTCGCCAAATCTGAGGAAAGACATTCTTGCCATAGAGGGAGTACAGAGAAGGTTCACCAGACTGATTCCTGGGATGGCAGGACTTTCATATGAACAAAGACTGGATAGACTCGGCTTGTACTCGCTAGAATTTAGAAGATTGAGGGGGGATCTTATAGAAACTTACAAGATTCTTAAGGGGTTGGACAGGCTAGATGCAGGAAGATTGTTCCCGATGTTGGGGAAGTCCAGAACAAGTGGTCACAGTTTAAGGATAAGGGGGAAGTCTTTTAGGACCGAGATGAGAAAATCATTTTTCACACAGAGTGTGGTGAATCTCTGGAATTCTCTGCCACAGAAGGTAGTTGAGGCCAGTTCATTGGCTATATTTAAAAGGGAGTTAGATGTGGCCCTTGTGGCTAAAGGGATCAGGGGGTATGGAGAGAAGACAGGTACAGGATACTGAGTTGGATGATCAGCCATGATCATATTGAATGGCGGTGCAGGCTCGAAGGGCCGAATGGCCTACTCCTGCACCTTTTTTTTAATGTTTCTATGTTTCTATATAATTGTAGGTATGTTACAAAACTTACCTTCAGTCGCGCTGTAATTCTGCCACTGGCCGTGTGCGCGGTTTTTGGCGCCTTTAAGGGGGGGCGGGGTTAAAACACGGGTTTCTCCTCCCTTGTCCTGGGAATATTTTGTTGGAGTACAAGCCTTGGCTGACAAAATCGTTCCTACCGGCGTTTTGTGAATTTTTTATTTTTATTAAATCGTCAATGTCAGCGCTACAGTAATTTTAAAAGCAGCTCCTGAAGCGTCAACGCCGATAACGGGGACGGATTTCACACACGGGACAGGTAAACGAAAGTGCTTTCTTTAAATGTATAAAAGTGCTTCTTAAAAAGCCTTTAATTCACATTTTGTCATGCGACACGGTGATTTTATTCCCCGAATTAACGGCAGTATTTTTCATGCCAATACGGGGTTAAATTCACCGCAAATCAACGTTCCAAAAGATCGCGTTCCAGTAATCCTCACTCGCAAGATGAATTAAATGCCCATTAATTTACAGGTATTAAACATTCAATTCCTTCCATTTGGCCTGTAAATTCATGAAAATTAGATTTAAAAATTATGTTATATTGTGAATTATTGTGTGAATGTTATTGGGACACTTAGGCTATTTAAAAATGTTAATCTATTCTTAAGAAATTGATAGATTTTTAGATCTAGTAATTGAATTTTGTAATTAGCTACAATTAGGTAACTAACTAATTATATGCTTTACTTTCATGTCTTCGAAGTAAGATTGTTTCATATTTGTTTCAGAATGCTTCAATCTATAATACCTGAAAATTTCTTTCAATTATCATTATTTTTAAGAAAGTTATGGGCTTTTAACTGTCCTCGATCACAGCTTTTGTGTTAAGTCAATGGAAAAGCAATAGGGAACTAGATGCTAATTTCTGAGTATGATAATGGCCATAACATTTTTAATACTGAAGATATGAAAGTGAATTAAGTGTCAAATTAAACTTCTTTTTATGCTTTATCTGATGGGATAAATTGCAGACGTTATTTTTAAAATCTCAAAATTTTGTAACATTGCTAATAATTGATGATAAAATTATCAATGATTATATTATTAAATGTTTTTTTCTCTCTATCTTTGTTTCCAGAGAACACCAAAGAGTGTGAGATGTATTAGCAATGGCATGTAGTATTCATGATTTAACGTTAATTGTTTATGATCAAATTTTCTGATTAAATGTATATTTTATGCAGTATCGCTTTGTGGGATGATGGGATATTCTGATTTTTACAAGCCCAGGTGGTATAAAACCATTCTGTCATGGCAGCAATCATTAGGTTGCTTTGACTATAAAGGTGAGTTGATTGATTAATATTAATTGTTTAAAATGGAAACTACTGTTTATGTGCCAGATACAAACAACTTCCACCAACCTGTTAAATTTGCTGACTATACAAGAGTAGAGGAACAAGAACAGGAGCTGGCCTTTTCATCCTTTGTCATTCAGTGAGATCATGGCTGATTTGTGATCGATCTGCCTGATCCTACATTTTTTATTTTATTCATGAAGGAAGAGTGAAAGAAAATAAATTATAGGACAATTAGCTTAATATCAGTGAAAGGGAAAATGTTCAAAGCTGTTATCAAACAAATTATATCAGATTATTTAGAAAAATTCAAGGGAAACCAACAAAGTCAATGTGCTGGTAGACAAAAGTGCTGGAGAAACTCAGCGGGTGCAGCAGCATCTATGGAGCAAAGGAAATAGGCAATGTTTCGGGCCGAAACCCTTCTTCAGACAATGTGCTTTTGTGAAAAGGAATTTGTTTGACTAAATTATTGAAGTCCTTTGAATAAGCTACAAATGCTGTACTGAAAGGGAACCGGTGTATGTATAATACAGTAAACTTTTTTTTGGACCTCTTTATAACTGATTTCGGTTATAGTGGTCGAACCAACAGATGACTGCTGACGCCAACCTCGGCTTGCATCCCCTCGTCAGTTGCTTACAGTCCGAGTTGCCAAGCCACCCTGACTGTCTACTCCAACCCCAGCTCACACCGTCTCTCCTGCCGCATACATCCCTGGCTGCCCAAGCCACCTCTGGCTTGCACAGCCTCCCATGCCTCTTGCTGTCCTGGCTGCCCACGCCACACCCGCTCACCTCACCTCCCCTGCCACTTGCAGTCCCAGCTGCCCACACCACCCTGACTGCCCACGCCAACCTTGGTTCGCACAGCCTCCCCTGCCGCTTACAGCCCTGGCTGCCCACGCCACACCCGCTTGAACCACCTCCCATGCCGCTTGCTGCCAACACCTAACGTGGACACCGGCCGCTCACGGGCCACAACCATTGACTCTCCCGATCCTCACCTCTCCCCCGGCCACAGGCAGGCTGGGGCCGTCAACTCACCTGGATTCCAGGCCCAGTTCAAGACCGAGTGTCTGAAGAAGTCTCGACCTGAAACCTCACCTATCCATGATCTCCAGAGATGCTGCCTGCCCTGCTGAGTTACTTTGTGTCCAGCACTTTGTGTCCTTTTGTACATTAACCAGCAACTGCAGTTGTTTGTTTCTGCTACTTATACAATGATAATACCGTACTTGGTTATAGCGGACAATCAGTAATAACGGAGACCATTCCTCACCCTATGGTCTGTTATAACGAGAGTTTACTGTATTTGGATTTGCAGAAAGCCTTTGATAAAATATCACATGAAAGGTTAAAAATAAAAATAAAATCTTGTGCTGCAGGAACTAACATAATGGTGTGGGGAGAAGGCTGACTGGCCAGCAGGATACAGAGCGTAGGCACAATTGGACTTTTATATGGTTGATAAAATGTAACAAGTGAATGGCAAATTGAATATAATGTGGGAAAATGTGAAATTACCCATCTTGGCAGGAAAAATAAATGAGCGTATTATCTAAATAATGAGATGTAGTGGTTCTTGGTGTCCTAGTAAGCGAATAGAATGCAGGTACAGCAAGTAATTGGGAATGTCAACAAAATGTTATACAGGTAGTTTATTGTGAGAGAAAATAAATACCAAAGTTTCATGAAACTAAATTTCAGTTACACCAGGTATTTGTGTGACCACATCTGGCGTGCCAAGAATCCTATTGTGCTCCTTGCCTGAAGAAAGATGGTAATGTTTTGGAAGCAGTTTAGAGAAAGTTTACACGACTAATACCTGGAATGGGCAGAGGTGTTATCAGAAAAGGTTGTACAAGTTGTGCTTGAATCCACTGGAGTTCAGAAGAATGAGAAGGCGTTTTCAGAGTTAATGTAGAGTTTTCTTCCCCAATAACCCCCAGTATCCATAACCTTGGGCTCACTGTTCAAAATGAGGTCTGCATTAAAGGCAAATGGGTGAAAGCTTTTATCTCTCGGTGGATTGGGGGGTCTTTGGAACTTCCATAGAGATCCATAATTCGAGACGTGGCATACTGAAGGCTTCTTGTAAAAGGTATCATACGTTCTCAATACTATAGTCGCTACAGCTTCACCTCCCCAGCTCACATCCTTGCCTGCAAAGTCCACATTCCTTGAACAAAATTTAAAAAGCAATACTTTCACTTAGATTTTTCTTGGATATAATCAACCTCCCAGTCTAGTAAAGTGCGAACATTTTAAAATTAAAACGTGCAATATATTTTTAAACATATAATGACACATATGCATTCTGTTGAAAATGGTGAATGTTTCCCCACAATTCATGCTTTGTATTTCACATAAAATGAGGCAGGTCTTCAGCCTTAACAGAAGTGACGTCACAGACAGACCTTGTGGCAAAGAGGCATCACAACCCGTCTTATCCAAATTACAGCCCATCTTGTCCTAGAAATATCTTACTGTTTCCCCCGTTGTTGATCGGTCTACTCAACTCCCTATCCAACAGCACTTGGGGGAGGACATGTGTCGGAACCGCGACAGTTCAAGAGGGTGGCTCACCACCATCTTTTCCAGGATAATTAGCTATGGGCAACAAATAATAACCCTCCAGCAACACCCATATCCTATAAATGAAGTAAACTTGCAGAACATATTAACTTCAAAATGCACCATAGCAACTTGCCAAGTTTCTGCAATGATACTTCATCAAACTGTGGTATTTACAAAATGGAAATAAATATGCAGGGTATAATTGAGAATGTAATTTCATCCAAATTCTGCTGCAAGTGACTGTTCATCCTTACTTGGAAATCTATTGTTGTACCTCTGTTGCTGGGTCAAAATCGTGGCTTTGCAACTTGCTATTTTTTCTGAAATTAGCTTTAATTTAGTTTAGAAATATAGTATGGAAACAGGCCCTTCGGCCCACGAAGTCCACACCAACCATCAATCGCCACTAGTTCTATGTTATCCTACGCACTCAGGGGAATTTACAGAAGCTAATTAACCCACAAACCTGCATGTCTTTGGCATGTTGCAGGAAACCAGAGCACCCAGAGAAAACCTTCGCGGTCACAGGGAGACAGACAAATTTTGCACAGACAGCACGCATAGTTAGGATCAAACCCGGGTCTCTGGCATTGTGAGGCATCCGCTCTATCGCTGCGCCACTGTGCAGCCTAGAAATAAGAAAAGCTATATGTGCAAAGCAGTTTATTTATTTATTTATATATTTATAATTTTATTTTATTAGAAGCAATTGTACAGAGATAAAACATTCGGCATCTGAAAATTATACAATTATTGTACAGCTTCATGTTTAACCTTATAACCTAAATTATGAAAATGAAAAAAAGAAAAGAAAGAGAAAACAAGAAAGAAAAGAAGTAGAAAGTGAAAAGATAGATTGAAGAAGTACAAAAGAGAATCCCTTAACTACCAAAGCAGTGTAGCAGAAAGATAAAGGAATAAAAAATAAAAAAAAATAAAAGTGGAGATATACCTTGTCCCTCGTCCCCCCGCCCACCTCACCCAACCCAGCATCGGATTTAAATTATATGTGCAAAGTAGTTGTAGCCTATTTTAAAGATTATGAACACTTTGTCTTTGTGTGTTTTTTTTGTTGTGTTTTTGTGCTTGGAGGGGAATAAGATGAGGCCAGCAACGTGGCGACCTTTGTGTACAGCCTCAGTGTAATCAACTATCCTTACACTATTGTACTTGATAATAATGGTGCCTATGTATAGTAAGAGTTTTACTGAACCATATACAAAAAAAGACATTTAATGTACTTTGGTACATGTGACAATAGTGTACCATTGAACCATTGATTATTTGGCTATAGGTTCCACCAGCAGAAGCTTCAGTCCTTTCTAACTCATTTAAGACAATAAGCACACAGAATGACGTGTACTAGAGTTGGAGCTAGTATCTCATTTGTTATCATTGGTAATCATTTCACTATGAGTTAGACATTTATCACTGTTCTGAAAACATAAAACTATCATTGGCTGACTAACTTTTAACAGTAACTTTTTTTCTATATGCCAACAATTTTTTCTATGGTTAGTTTGTAAGGGCAGGTTAATCGGGCTAGGTTTAAGTTTCCTAAATTGCGTTTGGCGTAAAAAGATATTCACTCCAACACTGAGATATGCCATCCACATGATAAGCCATTATTTCATGCAAATGATAAGAATATTCATATTTTGTACATCTTTGCATAATTGAAACTATTACATGTCTAACAAATCTGTGAAGTCCAACGAATAGATATGAATTTTTACCTGCAGAGATATGACAATTAAAATCTTTACTTCCTTTCAGGTGAATGCTCAAAACACCTGGCTGTCTATGGAGGAGCAGCTCTGGTTGGTTTTCTCCGTTTCTATGCCACTAATAATGGCTAGACCATCGTAACATCACCAAAACATCTTGATCTTGCGAGATAATGTTTAACTTGTAATGCCATCAATGTAATTTGAAATAGCAGTTTTACGTTTCATTTTATTTCTGATCATTCAAATTGCTAATTGCGATTTCGGGATTTTTTTCTTTAGTTTAGTTTAATCTTTCTCAGATTCTTGCTGCATTTTATGGAAAATACTAACCATTCCTACTAATCAGAGATATTTCTCTGGGTCTCAGAAAATAAGAAATTGAAGTGCACTGTTTCACCTTCGCGCCCAAAATACCATCTGGAGTCATACTTTGGAACATTAATCAACTCTAGTCTAGATTAAATGATGAAATTTAATGTATTTATGTACTGTTCATTATCCCCTTCAATAAATATAAAATGAAATGCGCAAAACTTTTGTCAATATTATGAGGTTATATCTAAATTTACAAAAAATATTACATTAGAGACAAGGACCTAACACTTGTTCTTCCAAAAATACACAGAGCAGTGAAAGATTAAAATTGGAGGAAATGCACCTCATATTCCGCTTGGGCAGTCTACATCCTGGTGGCCTGAACATTGAATTCTCCCAATTCTGCTAGCCCTGGCTGTCCCCTCCCCTTCATCAGCCATCTGGTTGTCTCCTCCCCTCCCCCAGCCCTCGGGCTCCTCCTCCGCCTTTTCCTTCTTTCCTTTCTTCTCCCCACCCCCTATCAGTCTGAAGAAGGGTTTCGGCCCGAAACGTTGCCTATTTCCTTCGCTCCATAGATGCTGCTGCACCCGCTGAGTTTCTCCAGCATTTTTGTGTACCGAAAGATTAAAAATACTTGTTTGGGGTTGTTTCTAAGGGTTGGTTATTAAAGAAGTACAGATTTCAGTGAAACATGTCTATGTTATCTCATAGAACAAAACTGTGATAAATTAGATTTGAAATAAAGTTGGTTTGATTCACAAATTAGTTGTTCTGTTTTCTTACTAAATAGGTAAAAGATAGATCTGTGAGATTTGGAGCATTTATAAAATATAAATTATACCTTGTTGTCTGAAAGCTAAGAGCCAAGAATTAAACATTTCAATCTCAAAAAAAAGGATTGTTCATATGCAAGGAAGAGTGGAAATGCAGTTCATAAAAGGGGTGATGAAGAGAGGACTGAAATAGAAAAGGTAATTGGGAAAAACGTGCACGATGTTTCCAAAGTGCTTTATAAATACATTTAGAGAATTAATTTGCTAATGAAGATCACTCGGGTAGAACTATAATCAATGCTAAGAATCTGGTTGATTGTACAGTGTACACATTTCACATGAAGAGGACAATATACTGTTGTCTCATTAAAGTGAAGGGGGCCGGGAACCAAATGGACTTGATAGAAGTAGAAAATGCTATAGAGAATTACTGAATTTTGCATCCCAGGGGGGCATTCAGTCTGGGGAACTCCTTGCCTTTCAAAAACTGATCCAGTTGGACCATTGCTTGTATATCTATACTGTACTGCATTTACTTCCTTTTGAAAGTAACTCTTGAAACAGTATCCACCATCTGGTCAATGTAAATATGTAAAGAGCTATTTCCCTGTAACCCTCTTTTGGTTTGGTTGCCTGTAATGGTAAATCTCTGCTCTCTGGTTTATCAACCATTCAGTTCCTAGAAGCAGTTGCTTTTTATTTACTTAATTGAAACCCTTCATGGACCTCTATCACATTCCTCTTAACCGTCTCTGCTCCATGGACAACCAAAGCGCCTCCCATTTTTTCATGACAATCTAACCCCTTATCACTGGAAAAATGACTGTAAATCTGTACTGATTAAAAGTTCAGAATGTATTCCGGATTCCCCAATATAATATCTCGTTGAGGCGCTTTCACTTTTTATATCTACATTTTCCCTGCAGCAGTAACATTATATTCTGCACTCTGTTTCCTTTCTCCTTGCACTACCTGTTGTACCATCTGTGGAGAGGGAAATATAGCCGATAACTTAGGATGAGAAACCTCCACTATGAAGGATCATCAAGGTGAAATACTTCCCCCATTCCACAAATGTGGCCACACCTGCCTAGTATTCCAAGGTCTTGTACCCGAAGTAACCAGTTCTAACCAACTAGAAAAGATGGGTAACTGAAATTCCAGAATTCAATATTAAGTCACGAGGGATGTAGCATTCCCAAATGGAAAATTAGATGTAATTCATTTGAGGAGCAGGAGGGAGGGGAGGGGAGGGGGGGAGGGAGGGAGGAGGGGGGAGGGAGGAGGGAGGAGGGAGGAGGGAGGAGGGAGGAGGGAGGAGGGAGGAGGGAGGAGGAGGAGGAGGAGGGGAGGAGGAGAGGAGGAGGGAGGAGGCAAAGACCGCTCCCTCCGTAACTCCCTTGTCAATTCTTCCCTTCCCTCCCATACCACCCCCTCCCCTGGTACTTTCCCTTGCAACCGCAAGAGATGCAACACTTGTCCCTTCACCTCCCCCCTCGAGGACCCAAGCAGTCGTTCCAGGTGCGACAGAGGTTCACCTGCATCTCCTCCAACCTCATCTATTGCATCCGCTGCTCTAGATGCCAGCTGATCTACATCGGTGAGACCAAGCGGAGGCTTGGCGATCGTTTCGCCGAACACCTCCGGTCGGTCCGCAATAACCAACTTGACCTCCCGGTGGCTCAGCACTTCAACTCCCCCTCCCATTCCGTATCTGACCTCTCTGTCCTGGGTCTCCTCCATGGCCACAGCGAGCAACACCGTAAATTGGAGGAAATGCACCTCATATTCCGCTTGGGCAGTCTACATCCTGTGGGCTTGAACATTGAATTCTCCCAATTCTGCTAGCCCTTGCTGTCCCCCCCCCCTTCATCAGCCCTCTGGTTGTCTCCTCCCCTCCCCCAGAGGCTCCTCCTCTGCCTTTTTCCTTTTTTCCTTTCTTCTCCCCACCCCCTATCAGTCTGAAGAAGGGTTTCGGCCCGAAACGTTGCCTATTTCCTTCGCTCCATAGATGCTGCTGCACCCGCTGAGTTTCTCCAGCATTTTTGTGTACCATCTAAAATCAGTACCCCGTTCCTGCTTTTTCCCTATATCCCTTGATTACTTCAGCCCTACGAGCTAAATCTAACTCTGACTTGAAAACATCCAGTGAATTGGCCTCCACTGCCTTCCACAGATTCACAACTCTCTGGGTGAGACCCATCTTCAGACAGAGCCAGGGGAAGGGGAAGTGAGAGATAAAGACGGAGATATAAAACACATTAATGAAAGATATGCAAAAAAGTAACAATGATAAAGGAAGCAGGCCATTGTTAACTGTAGGCTAGGTGAAAATGAGTTACAGACAAAGTGAATGGCATGCCCTTGGAACAGACCATGCCAAAGACTTTAAAGTACAAACTTTTGGAACCAGTTTTGCTGTTGGGTAAAGAAAGATTTGCGTAGAGGCGATGGGGGTGTGCTGATGAGAACAAAAAGGGACCCAGTGGTGAGGGCCGCCGAGATCAAAGAGGGTAGACACAAATAGCTGGAATAATTCGTGGGTCAGGCAGCAATTCTGGAGAAAAGGAATAGTTGACGTTTCGGGTCGAGACTCTTCCTCAGACTGTCAGGGGAAAGGGAAACGAGAGATCAAGGAAAGGTGGAGCCCACAATGGTCAAATGTTGACCAATGAGGGACAGTGGGGGAGCTGCTGCCGAGAAGAATGAGGAACTTGGCGCCGCCGAGAACAAAGAGTACTTTTGCAACTTCATCGGCGCCAGAAACGTGGCAACTTTTTGTGTACTTTGTACACATGGATAGTCGTCGTTTTGAGTCAGTGGAGATGCTGCCTGACCCGCTGAATGCCTTTAAGTAAACCTCATCCTTAATAATGGACTCTAAAATCTTACCAGCTACTGAAGTCAGGCTAACTAGCCTATAGTTTCCCCTCTTTTGTCTCCCTCCCTTCTTGACCAGTGGAGTAACATTTGCAATAGTTAGTTGGGCCGAAGGGCCTGTTTCCATTCTGCATGACTCTGCATGAATGTAAATAAAACTATTCTGTAGAAGAACCAGCCTTGTAGCAGTGATTGCAGGGAACAGGTCACGTGTGAAAGACAGTTCCATAAGAAGCGCCACATGCAGTTGATGGGCAAACTGCGGGAGAGACGAGTAAGCATGAAATCTGTTCTGATCGCAATTACACTACTAAGTTCAGTTTTGGCAGATGAACGGAACATCGAAAATCTTGTTTCCACACTGGAGAAGGTGTCTACCTCTTTAGAAACTTCAACAGATCAACTTAATTTGAATGGAATATTAGGAACTGTTATTTTAAACGGTAAGTCGAATGACAGGTCCTGTCTATGGTGTGGCCAGGGTTGTCGCCCTGTCAGGCACCCCTCGGTTGTAAACTAATGCTGGTACTGAGACCTTGTAGGTTTGTTAATGTAGAGTGAAGTACAGAGTTCAGTTTATTTATTCATGTGTGTGTATATATTTATATAATGGTATATGGACACACTGATCTGTTTTGAAGTCAATGCCTACTATGTTCTGTTGTGCAGAAGCAAAGCAAGAATTTCATTGTCCTATCAGGGACACATGACAATAAACTCTCTTGAACTTGAACTTGAGAGATGATGGGGTGGAATGGCCCAGATATTTCCACCCTGAACAGTTATGAGATGTCATTAATCCATTCAAAAAAGTTAAACATATTCTGTGTATATTAATTCTTGCACCAAGATAGAAAGAAGGATGTAGAAAGATAATTTAAAAAAATAATTGTTATTTTCAAAATTGCTAAACTTGGAATAAATTAATACAGAAGAGGAAATCAAAACTTACTTTCAGGTGCAAGCTGCTCACAATAACTTATATCCAGTTATAAAATTGTGAAGATTTTATATTTGGAGCCAAACAATCAAGCGTACAAAAAGTCAAGAGTAAGAAAAATTAAAAAAGTACTTAAATAAAAGATAGTTATGAAAAAGGCTGATTGTAAATGAAGACACAAGAACTGCTGATACTGGAATTCTGAGCTAAACACACTACTGGAGGAACTCAAGGGATCAGGCAGCACCAATGGAGGGAATGGACTGACAACTTTTTGGGGCCTTATATATTTATATTAGTTCAAATTTGCATCAGATTTCTTGTTGAATTTAAATGTGATTTTGCCATTTTTATTCTGCAGCTCAACTGCTAGGAACCGTTAGTAGATGGAATATTCCAGGACCAGGTTCTGTTGCACTGCATGCAAGGCTGAAGGGTGTTGTGACAAAAGTAAACATCGTAACAAGAAATGGTATGGGAGAACTAAGAATAAATGAGCCTGAAGATTACAAAGGTAAACTTTAAGATTATGCAATTAATAAAATACCAATTTTCTGCCATTTTTTAAGTTTGCACTTTGCTCACTCTGTTCTACTTGAGTTTGACTTGATTGTATTCATGTACAGAATTATCTGATAGGATAGCATGCAAAATAAAGCTTTTCACTGTACCTTTGTACCTCTGACAATAATAAACCTAAACTTAAAACCTAGGTTTAATTTGCAAATCTGCTCTGCATTCATGGGCAAGATGAAGCCTCACTCATTACCTGGTGTGTCTTCAATAATTGACAGATCATGACTCTAATGGCGCCAGTGAGTGATGTCTGTAGTTATTAATATCGTTAAATTAAAACAAAAGGTACTAGATAACATTCAACAGTTCAGGCAGCAACAGTTTGGCAAGACAATATGGAGTTAATGTTTTGGGTACAGGCACTCCCAGGTTTACAAACACTCATTTTATGTACAGCCCATACACTGGCAGTATGGATTTGTTGGCTGCTGTGGACCTGTAGGCATTTTCGGTTGTGTGAGGATTCTGATTACTAAAAGAAAACCCTGTCTTAACCTGGGGTGGACCTGCAATGAATGATGATTCTTCACCTTTGCACTACACAGCAGTGACTAAGAAGCATTTATTTGATTGTATTGCACTGTCATAATTTAAATAAGAAATATTTTCTCCTAAGACATGTTTCTCAGAAACTCATTACTGTGTATGTGTTTGCTGTCCAAATTCCACTGATTATAACTGACACCTAGGACCGTGTTCAAAGGATACCAACATGGAGACAGATTATCTAAGAATAGTTTACAAGGCTGGTCATAGAATGCAAACAATTCCAAAATGACCATGACTAATATCCATCCAACACGTCTACAAACTTTTCAACAATATCTGTTAGTTACACGTGTTTTGTTTTCTCCATAGTTAAATCCAAGCTCTCTGTGCAGCTTCCTTCTTATTTTTGTGGCTATCTTCTCTGCTTCCAATGTTTTTTGCTATCCAATAAAAGTTCAATATCTGTGTACCCATTAGATTGTTTCGCAAATTGCATTAACTCTGCCCGTAGGAAAACATCACATGATTCTTCACTGGAGAGAATTGATCAAAAGTTTGTTTATTGAGTATTTGAGGAAGTTCTCAGGGGTAAAAGATTGTAGAAACTTAGCGAGGGTGATCTTGAGCTTATGGTCTAGGTGGCTGAAGACATGACATCAGTGGTGGAGCAACAAAAATTAGGGAGATGGCATAGAATTGGAGATAACAGCTTCTTCCCAGCATCCTACCACAACTAGAGAGCAGTCCTGTACTGCTATCTACCTTATTGGTGACCCTCGGACTATCTTTGATCGGACTTTACTGACGTTACCTTGCACTAAACGTTATTCCCTTATCATGTATCTGTGCACTGTGAATGGCTCGATTGTAATCATGTGTTGTTTTTCTGCTGACTGGTTAGCATGGAAAAAAGCTTTTCTCTGTACCTGTGACACTGTACGCGTGACAATAAAACTAAACTGAACTGAGAGTAGGATGCCATAGAGAGGGAACAGATCTCTCACGGTTGTTTGATGGAGTAGGTAATCTGAGGAAGGACATTATAGCCATAGAGGGAGTGCAGAGAAGGTTCACCAGACTGATTCCTGGGATGTCAGGACTCTCATATGAAGAAAGACTGGATAGACTTGGCTTATACTCGCTAGAATTTAGGAGATTGAGAGGGGATCTTATAGAAACGTACAAGATTCTTATGGGGTTGGACAGGCTAGATGCAGGAAGATTGTTCCCGATGTTGGGGAAGTCCAGGACAAGGGGTCACAGCTTAAGGATAAGGGGAAAATCCTTTAAGACCGAGATGAGGAAAAACTTTTTCACACAGAGAGTGGTGAATCTCTGGAACTCTCTGCCACAGAGGGTAGTTGAGGCCAGTTCATTGGCTATATTTAAGAGGGAATTAGATGTGGCCCTTGTGGCTAAAGGGATCAGGGGGTATGGAGAGAAGGCAGGTACGGGATACTGAGTTGGATGATCAGCCATGATCGTATTGAATGGCGATGCAGGCTCGAAGGGCCGAATGGCCTACTCCTGCACCTAATTTCTATGTATCTATGTATCTATGTAATAGAAACGGAATGGTATTGAGGCTAAAGATTACGATTCAATGGGGATCTAGAATTCTTGGCAAGACTTGGTAGATTAGGAGCGAGTGGGCAAAAAAATCTGATGTATGATTGTGTTGTGAGGTATTTTTAGACGTGGAAGCACTCTTCTCACTTTTAGGCTGCAAGCAAAAGAGATTCTTCACAAAATAACAGCAGTGTTTGGCACAGATATATCTAAAGAAGATTCACTTGTTATAATGATTCTGTTTCTCTTGTCTCCAAGCTCATCTATTCGTTTGATTGTGATAGCACGAAAGGCTTGGTTGACTGCTTCACTATGATGAAATCGTTCAAACTTTCCAAGTGAATCACATAAAATATGCTCCACAATACAAGGATTTGTGGGTAGGTAGGTTAATTGGCCATTGTAAATTGCCCCTAGTGTGTAAATTAATGGAAGATTCTCAGGTACTTGATGGAAATGTGGGGAAAATTGAATCTAGCAAGCATCCACTTTTACACTAGTCCTACTCAAACGCATTCTATTTTCCCCACATTTCCATCAAGTACCTGAGAATCTTCCATTAATTTACACACTAGGGGCAATTTACAATGGCCAATTAACCTACCTACCCACAAATCCTTGTATTGTGGAACATCCAGAGAAAACCCAAATGGTCACATGGAGAATGTGCAAACTCCACACAGGCAGCATTGGCTGAAAAGATTGAACCTAGGCTACTGCAGCTGTGTGGCAGCAACTCTACTAGTTACGCCACTGTGTTGCTTAAAGGGCAGGCTGTTTTTTGGGGACTCTTTAAGATTAAGTCTTTCAGTCAATTGACCCTTATGCTGAGGAGAAGCCTACTATGATTGTGTCCTTCATTCAAGAAGGAGATGAAAATTGGTCTAGCCTGCTGAGTGTGTCCAGCATTTTCTCATATTACTGCTGTTCAGGAAGTTGTATGTTGGAGATGTGTTGCTAGAATGACCCTGAAGGATAGGCTTTCTTTCCTTCCTCCAACCTCTTCTGGCAGGTTGTTCAGTGGGTCTTTTCCCATTTCAACTTTCAGTCATGCTGGGGTCTGGGCGAGTAGCCCCAAATCAACCATCTCCTCACATACACCGAAGCCATCTTGAGGTAAAACTCCCATGCAGTGTAGTTGTCTGCAATCAAGTACACATATCCACCTCCTGCAAGTATGGTGACTAGTTTTATTTCACAATAAAGCTTTATAAAAATCACGCAGAAAATTATAGTTTCCAAATACCATCCCTAATTATTCTCATTTCTAAGTACGTTCCTTGGGAACTAAGAGTGCTATGTCCTTATTAAGCACCCTTTTACTGGATGTCAACTGTATCTACGACATTCTAATCTCCAAGTCTGAAGGCCGGATTGTCTTAACCTGCGCTGGAGCCTCGAGTGCAAGGTTTAGGCTGAGGTTTGAGTGCAGTTTTGTGAGAGTGGAGAACAATCATATTTTGTTTGGGATAATTAAGGAAGCTGATAGGGGAAATATGAATGAAACAATCGTGAAACTCTTGAAACATACCACTGTTAAATTAGAAAATGTCCAATACAGACGTATCCCTAAAGACAATTGACACCTTAATGAGTAAGAGTAACTTTTACTCCTGTACTCCAACGTTTAGAGAAACTGTGCTATTTGTATGCTTGATGTCAATAAGCGAGTTTGGTATTCTGACTGCGCATGCCCAGGTCATAGGTCACTAGTTATAAACAGTCTCGGCAACGGTGGTGCTGCATTGTGTGCAGGCTTGCGTTTCGTCCGTAGTCGGGGTCGGGCCCGGCTCTACGTCGCTGCAGGCGCTGTCTAGTTGCTGTTGGGCCATTCCCGTCCCCTCCACGGTGTCCCGTCCCTGTCTGGAGGTGTCCAGGGTGGCCCTGGGCTGGCGGGGCGGCGCTGGACTTGCAGTCGCTGGCTCCAGCTCAGCTCTGCCTGTTCTGCTGGATTGGCCGGCAGCCCTCCACCTCCACCCCCCTCCCCTCAGTCCGACACCGAGATCCTGCTGAAGATGGGCAGCCGCCGGCCCTGCTCGAAACCGGGCGATTCGGAGCCGCTGCTGCTGGAATCGCCCTGGTCGGAGAGAGAGTCTGTGGATGGGCTCCTGGCGGCAGCAACAACCCCCTCCCCCTCCCTTGCCCAGCCCCAAGCCCAGATTCCGGGCCAACTCTAGGTCGGGGCTGAAGGCCGCCAGCTGCGCTGCCCAGTCGAGCACTGGGCCGGAGGAGGCTGAGCCCAGGCTGGCCCTCTGGCGCAGGCGAGGCTGGGGCCCTCGCTCCTCCTCGGGGTTGTGCTAGAAGTGGCAGCGGGTACCGTAGGGGCAGAAGCCGGTGGTGTGGAAGGTGCTCCATCTTGTACTTGGGGTGGCGGCTGAGGGAGCACAGCTCCGCCAGGCTGTGGGTGAACTGACACTTGTCGCCATAGCGACCCATCGGGGAGCGGGTTCCTCTGGAGTTGGGCTGGAGTTGGCGCTTCTTCTCCGCACTGGCTGTGGGCCTGGGGCCGCTGGTGTCGCCAGACACGGCTGTTGGTTGGCCTGGCGGGAGAGGCGGAGGTGAGCTGAGGTTGGTGCTTCTCTGCGCTGGCTGTGGGCCTAGGGGCCGGTGTCCTGTCGGTCGGGACGTCACCGGCCGTCCCCCCGGGCAGGGATGGGACGCTCGAGTGGGGGGACGGGGATGGTCCAGTGGCAGTTCGGCACCGCTTGCTGCGCCGGGGACTCGGGTTTGATCCTGGCTGCGGATGAGGCGTGGGTCTGTGTATGTGCAGCTGCCGAGAGCCGGTCCAGTCAACCCCCCCCGTCTCACACTCGCATCTGCCCCTCTATCTGCCCCCTGACAAATACAAACTTGAAAAAAGACAACAAATTGGACCCAAACTAGACTCACTGTATCTACAGCGCTTCATTCGATTTTTATTTATAGCATTTGCCCTTTGACAAATTCCATGATTCCTTGCGTTTTTCGGAATACCGAACTCGCTTATTCTGGTGGAGGTCTCTGATGGATTTAAGATTATTATTGTATTTGTTTCCATTCAGAAGTGACTCATTTAAAGTTTAAATGGTTATGAAAGAACTGCAGATGCTGGAAAAATCTAAGGTAGACAAAAATGCTGGAGAAACTCAGCGGGTGAGGCAGCATCTAATAGCCCTGTCCCATGGTACAAGTTCATTCCAAGAGCTCTCCCGAGTTTAAAAAAAATCAAACTCGTGGTAAGCACGGAGAATGAACGTAGCGGGTACGTCGGAGCTCGGGGACGTCTCTTAGCGGCTCGTAACGCTAATGGCAAGTACTCGGGAAGACTCGCTAACGGCAGGTAAGCACGGGAAGACTCGTGAAGATTTTTCTTGAAAAATGTCCACGAGAGCCCCGAGTACCGACGAGTGGCCAATACTGTAAATCTCCGAGTTCGAATCAGGGCAAACTCGGGAGAACTCTTGGAATGAACTCGTACCGTGGGACAGGGCTTTAAGGAGCAAAGGAATAGGTGACGTTTCGGGTCGAGACCCTTCTTCAGACTTTTTATTTTTTAAGTTTAAAAATATGTTTCCCTTTGAAAGATGGGCTGGATCCTTCTGATTATGGCGGGAGGCTCTAATCAAAATTGCCACTACTTAGCGTTTAAAGCTGGTCAAGCCCTATGAATTGTTAACATTTGAAACTAATGGACAGACTTAGAAGCTTATATTGGTTTATTTGCCCCACTGTTGTACTCCTTGTGGACTGGAACATTGAAGCTCAATTTTGCTGGGATTAAGCAGCATGATCAGTTTAGTTTATTGTCACGTGTACCGAGGTACAGTGAAAAGCTTTTGTTGCACGCTAACCAGTCAGCGGAAAGACAATGCATGATTACAATCGAGCCATTCACAGTGTACAGATACATGACAAGGGAAGAACGTTTAGTGCAAGATAAAGCCAGTAGAGTCTGATCAAAGATGGTCCGAGGGTCACCAATGAGTTAGATAGTAGTTCAGGACTGCTCTCTAGTTGTGGTAGGATGGTTCAGTTGCCTGATAACAGCTGGGAAGAATCTGGAGTTGCGCGTTTTCACACTTCTATACCTTTTGCTTGATAGGAGAGGGAAGAAGAGGGAGTGGCCTGGGTGCGACTCGTCCTTGATTATGCTGGTAGCCTTGCAGCATAAAGTGGACAAGCGCTTTTCAATTTTTTTTACGGGTGCACGATTGGAGATACTATTGATTTTAAATGGTTAAGATTTAAGACATTTTAAAGGAAGGTAACTGTTCAAACTTATTTTTGCTTTCATTCAATTCCTAATTTTATCAACAAGAATTACAGTGAGATCTTGATCATTGGGCCAAAGAATTTCAAATAAAGTTTAATTCAGATCAATGTGAAGTTCTGTATTTTGGGAAGATGAATGAGGGCAGGACCATTACAGACTCCCGGTAAGTATTGTATAGCATAGTGATCTAGGAGTAAAAATACCTGGTTCATTGAAAGTAGCACCACAGGAAGATTGGTGAAAAAGGCTTTTGACACAAACCTGAGAATCATATTATTGGATAAGATAATCTTGAGATGTTATCACAAGAGTTTGCAGTTTAATTTTAATTTTGCTAATAATTATTGATATTGGGATATTTTATTTCTTTGCCTAGTCTATCCAGAATTGCTAAATGTAAATTTTTGGACTCTAAGTCATCGATGGAAAACAACACGCAAAGCACAAGTTAAGGCTGAAGGGAAAGGCCCAGATTGTCCTGACAATCCTTCCATGAAGCCATGCCTCACTCATTTATTGACTGTTTGGTATGTCCTGTCTTTGCTTCTATAAATTGTTTGTACTGTACAACAGATAAAGGTCCACTCAAGTAGGGAAAATAAGTATCATAACTTTCCTAATACAGATCACGACAATGAAACACTTAACATAACTTTAATAATTCTTCAAACATCATATCAATATCTCTTTTCAATACAAAATGTAATTTTTCTCTAGGCTGAAACCAAGTAAGCAATATGTTGTTCTATTCATCAGGGTTCAAGACTTTCAAGAATTTAATCACAGCTTAATGATTTTATAATATTTTATACGAGGCATCAATTGTAATTTTAGCTTGGTGATGTATTTGTAAGAGATGTTTGAGGCTTAAGTTTTCATCCTGATATCTATCTATCTATATACTATTAAAATTCTGTGTGTGTGTGTGTGTTTGTGGGTGTCAGATTTGGCCTTTGATTCCTTGCTCCGCCAAAACCACACGCGAAAACTCCGAGATTTTTTCCATTTCGCTAGACATTACACTTTTACATACCCTAACACACTCATTATTAGATTTAGACATTTTTATGTACACATTTTAAAATAAAATCCCCCCTCCCCCCCTCCACTCACTCATTTTGTCGCCTCCTGCTGGCCAGCCAACATAACGGCTGCTGCCGCCCGGCTCTGCTCCAAAAACGCCGACATTTTTTTTCTTTCACTGGCGATTTTCGCAACTGCCGCCTGCCTCTCCTCCACTACCCCCCCCTCCCCCCCGGGCCGGCTCTCTCACGCTGGCTCAAGCGCCCGGCTCCTCCAAAAACGCCGACATTTTCATTTTTTCCCAGGCGATTTTCGCTGCTGCCGCCCGGCTCTCCTCCAATACCCCCCCCCCCCGGGCCGGCTCTCTCACGCTGGCTCAAACGCCCGGCTCTCCTCCAAAAACAACGACATTTTTCTTCATTCGCTGGCAATTTTCGCTGCTGCCGCTCGGCTCTCCTCCACTACCCCCCCCCCCCGGGCTGGCTCTCTCACGCTGGCTCATGACAAACATCAGCTCTTCCCCTGCTTTTTCGCCGTCCTCTGTCCGAGGATGCCGAAAAGCAGCAGCGGAACAACCCATCTTTGCCTTCAGCCAGCGTGACAGAGCCGGCGCATTGGCCCGCAGCCCCATTGAGGGCGTACGCAGCGTCTCGATAGCCTAACGCAGTGTCTCGACGTCGTACGCAGCGTCTTGACGGCATACGCCGCCTACGCCGTCAACACGCTGCGTACGCCGTCAAGACGCTGCGTACGACGGTGAGGCGCTGCGTACGGCCGTCCAGACGCTGCCTACGCCGTCAAGACGCTGAAGCACGTTCGGGAACCAGACCCCGGGGTCTGAAGCACGTTCGGGGACCAGACCCAACGGGTCTGCACTTGGTCTAGTATCTGTTAAAAATGATAAACTGACATCTCTGCTCTAGTTTAGATGGTTACTTTTGTGAGATCAAAGACAGATTAAAAAGTGGATGCTGGAGAAGGCCAATCAACCCAGTGAGCCTTCTATACCATTCTATACCATTTCTATGTGATGATGGCTGAACATGAAAATTAAGTAACCTGCTCTGCCTTCACTCCTGATCCCTTGATGTCCTTAGCCTTTTGAACCATAATCTATCTCCGTCATGAATATATGTAATAAATTGATTTTGGCTTCCTTCTGTGGCAGAGAATTTCACAGGTGTACCATTCTTTTGGTCAGGAGTGTTTTCCTCCAACTGAATGAATTACTCTGTACCCTTGGGCTGTGGCCCGTGGAACTGAACTTCCCACTGTCCACCTGAGCTGCACAGTCTAGTCAGGACTTAATAAGTCTCAACAAGGGTTCCTCTCATTCATTTATTCTAGCAAAAATCAGCCCAATTGTCCAGACTATTATTCATGCCAACTTCAGTGGAATCGATCTGGTGATTCTTCAGTGGAATCGATCTGGTGATTCTTCAGTGGAATCGATCTGGTGATTCATCAGTGGAATCGATCTGGTGATTCTTCAGTGAAATCGATCTGGTGATTCTTCAGTGGAATCGATCTGGTGATTCTTCAGTGGAATCGATCTGGTGATTCTTCAGTGCACTCTACCCACAGCATGAACATCCTTCCTCAGATAAAGAGACCAAAACTGTACATCGATTAGCACGCAACAAAAGCTTTTCATTGTACCTTGGTACACGTGACAAAAAAAGTAAATTAAACACTGAGCTCGAGATGTCAGTAAATTATCCCAGTTTCTGCACTCAATTCCTCTTCCTATGAAGGCCAACAACAAAATTTGCCTTGCTGATACCTGGTTTGTTTTCAAGGTTGATTTGCATGTTATCCAATCAGATCAGTTACTACTACACATTAATACAATCAAGTTAAACTCAAGTACAATAAATAGGGCAAAGTACTATAGTGCAGAATACAGTTATGGAGATCAGGCAGGAAAATGGAGACGAGGTCAAGCTCAGATCACCCATGATCTTACTGAATGGCACAGCAAGTTTAAATGTATGAAAGATGACTCCTATTCCTATTTCACGTGTTCTTGTAGATATGATTTAACATTTTTTTTCTACCGCTTCTTTGACAATTTCTCTAATCTGCAAGGGTTATTGCAAATGAATCCCATAATAGCAGGTTTGTTTGTGATCACTACAAATTTCATGAAAAACTGGGCAAGAGCTGGCCCACAATGAAGAATCTACTTCAAATTGCTCGAGGAACTGTACCAAATCTAAACATTTAGCTCCTGATTTTATATCACTGAATTGCTTTTGGGGGAGGGAATTATAATAAGAATGTGAATCCAATAAAGTCAGCTAAAATTGTACCTCAAACTATCAGGCAAATGATACAAAAGCTTGAAAGCACACACCTTCAGACTCGGGAACAGCTCCCTTGCCTCTGTTCTCAGGTTAAGAACAGTTCTCACACACTTTAGAGCTAATCCCGATCTTCCAACCTTCCTTCATAGCGACAATGGACTTTTTCTCTATAAATGTAACACTACAATGCTGTAAAACTATATTTTACACTCTGTTATTGTTCCCTTTGTACTACCTGTTGTAGTTGTGTATGATTTGATTGTACTCGTGTATAGTATGACATGATTTAATTGATCAAACAAAAGCTTTTCATTGTATCTCGGTACACATGACAATAGTATACCTATACCAAGAGAACAGCAAACACCGGCAGCTTCACTTGGGGATGACAGAACGGTATCATTATCACCCCAGATAAATCCAGAAAAGTGTCAATGCTTCAGAAACCATTCTTATTTCTATGGCAATCTGCACAGAAAATAAATGGGTGTGGAAACCTGGCTTTGAATGACAGACAGTAATAATTATTTTTACAGGGTGATTAGTTAATAATATAATTTCACATGAGCTGCTATTGTCATAATCCACAAAAACAAATTATGTGAATATATTTTTATTCTTTAAAAATTAAGGAAGAAATCTGATGCGGAGTGCACGGAAACATTGAAATGTAGGAAGTTGTCGGTAATACTAAGTTGCCCAACACACTCCATGCTACAACAGTTCATATACTTTATGGTTGCTGAGATGGTAAGTAAAATCATTGACTCAATAATAGCATTGATTGATAAAACAGTTGCACGCATTACTGTAATAATTCCTTATATAGTAAATATAATGCCTGCCTCAATTTATAGGGCATTAGTTACGTACAGTCAGAAAAAACGAGTCTATCCCAAGGTTGACTCATGAAAATGAGAATGAAAAGTGTTTGAGCACTTCACAAACACCGCAATAAATCACCTCGACCAACCATCTTCCTGCCCAATCAGGGTTGAAATGCTTTTGGTGACAAAAGCAAAGCTAATTACCTACTGAGATTCCCTAGAATCAGTCCATATCCTTTTACCTACAATTCAAATCACACAGAAAAGGTCTTTGACTACTGCCACGTACTGTGTTTCTCAACTGAATAGCTTTGAGGATCAGTTTCTGTATAACAGTTGAAATCTTGGAAAGTTACTGGGTCAGAATGTACTGTGATAATAAAGTGAAAGTTAATCATCATCTCCCCTCTATCAAAGGCACCATTATTTATCAGGAATATAGACATAAGGCGGCAGCATTTCTGTTGCCATTCAGTTTATATTACAGCAGGACATAGAAACATAGAAAATAGGTGCAGGAGTAGGCCATTCGGCCCTTCGAGCCTGCACCGCCATTCAATATGATCATGGCTGATCATCCAACTCAGTATCCTGTACCTGCTTTCTCTCCATACCCCCTGATCCCTTTAGCCACAAGGGCCACATCTAACTCCCTCTTAAATATAGCCAATGAACTGGCCTCAACTACATTCTGTGGCAGAGAGTTCCAGAGATTCACCACTCTCTGTGTAAAAAATGTTTTTCTCATCTCAGTCCTAAAAGATTTCCCCTTTATCCTTAAACTGTAACCCCTTGTTCTGGACTCCCCCAACATTGGGAACAATCTTCCTGCATCTAGCCTGTCCTACCCCTTAAGAATTTTGTACGTTTCTATAAGATCCCCCCTCAGTCTTCTAAATTCCAGCGAGTACAAGCCAAGTCTATCCAATCTTTCCTCATATGAAAGTCCTGACATCACAGGAATCAGTCTGGTGAACCTTCTCTGTACTCCCTCTATGGCAAGAATGTCCTTCCTCAGATTACGAGCCCAAAACTGTACATAATACTCCAGGTGTGCTCTCACCAAGACCCTGTACAACTGCAGTAGAACCTCCCTGCTCCTATACTCAAATCCTTTTGTTATGAAGGACGTTTCTGCATACTTTATCATTTATTTATTAAAAGTCTGATCTTTTTAGTGTGTATATGTGTATATGTGTGTGTATATGTGGTCGTCTTTACATCTTCGCAAAAACGCTAGGCGGTAACGATTACATTTTTACATATTTCGATTGACATTTTTCCCGTCGAGGGAAAATCACCTTATCTGAACATTTCATGCTTTATTTCTCGACCTATTCTCAACTCATTAGTGATTAAAAGTCTAAAAAAGGTCAAAAGACTTTGAAATTAAAACCACCAGCTTCAAATGATGACATCACAATGGCTCAGCTAGCAGAGACCATCCTCAATGAAGATTTTATCCTATATTTGACACGTTATTTGCGATTAAAGCTTTAAAAATGGCAACTTTCACAAGATTCTTACATATTCTGATTAACATTTTCCCCCTCGAAGCAGAGATCACTTTCACTGACCATTTTATGCTTTATTTCTTGACTTATCACTGATTAAAGTTTTAAAAAATCAATATACCCTTAATTTCAAACCGAACAGCTTTAACTGATGATGTCACAATGGCTCGACTAGCGGGGGAGGGCGAATTGCTATTGCAACACTCAGGACAAGTGCAATCGGAATTTTTTTTAAAGATCACTGCTGAGGAAGGCAAGGGGAGTGCTGGAATCTTACGTTCGGGAACAGCTTAAGTTGGAGGACCACGCCTCCCGTGGGGCTACGGGTTGGGACCGGGTGCGTTGAGGTAACAGACCCAATGGGTCTGCACTTGGTCTAGTTACTATTAAAGATAGTAATTTTAGTAACAGTGATATATTCTGTTTTAAATAGAAGTTATGCTGCATCATCTTTTATTGATTGGTGATAAGGATACTGTGCATTGTGTTCACCTCTTCCACAATTGGACCTTAGCCAGTGACAGTGCCATTCCCAGAGCTGGTTTCATGGTTGTTGTGGGAACAGCTTGAACATTTGGGAAGGATGAGCACTTTATCACTGAAGAACATCTTGTGATTTAAAAAGTGCAGATGGGACCTTTGCGTCTTGGCTATTACAGCACTGTTAAATTTATTGTCTGTGATCCATCAGCAGGCACTCTAGACAATCAGTGCAATGGCAGTGGGAGGAGAAAGTATTGGGAGTTAAATTTGAGGACTTCAGTGCAACATCAATCTTTTGTCCGTTTCTAAAAGCATGCATTTTCCTTTGAAATGATCTATTTTTCAATTCAATTTGTAGATGCGTTGCTCAAATGTTCAAGGATTTCAGCACCCAGTGACAGATGCTCAAATGAGTTATAGGGAAGTCCTCTGCTTGAAAATGATGGAAGTAAACATGGAAATTGATAAGAATGGTTTTCCATCTGATCATCGTAATATATTTCTAGAAAACAGTAAGTGGCTTAAACTTAAGAAGAATTGTTAAGATAAAATTGAAAAATGAAAATGGTCTTCTCAATGTTTGCAAAATAGATCATTTTGTGCATGAAGGTCTAGAAATGTTAGTGTGTTCAACAGATCACGCTACAGTGGCACAGATATTTAGTCTTAAAGCTTGGCTTGCTTGAGGCAAGGGGAAAATGTGTTGCCCGGATTTTGTTTCCCAAGGCTGGACATCGGAGTTGTTCTCACTGGAGACCTGCAATATTTCTCGGGTAGACTGGGATGGCAAAGACTGGAACTATTTATTGAGAATCCAGAGTTTGGGGGAAAGACTATTACTATTCACAAGGGTTCGAAGGGTGTGGTCATAAAGTCATATTGCTTGAAAACAGATCATTTGGCCCATTAAGTCCATGCTGATCAGTGGGAACCCATCCATCTTCTCTTATCTTTCACCACTTAGCCCAGAGTCTTCTGCACCTGGGAGATTCAAGTTACCCTCCCGACACTTCTTGAATGTTGTCAGCCACTCTACTGCAACTCTCTCTTGAATTATATTCTAAGTACTCACTATTCTCTCAGTGAGAAATGTCTCTCCCAGACCCCCTCTAAATATTTAAGGTAGACAAAAGTGCTGGAGAAACTCAGCAGGTGAGGTAGCATCTATGGAGCGAAGGAATAGGTGACGATTCGGGTCGAGACCCTTCTTCAGACTGATGTGGGCGTAGGGGGGCGGGAAAAAGAAAGGAAGAGGCGGAGACAGTAAGTTGTGGGAGAGCTGTGAAGGGAAGAGGAAGGTGGGAGAAAGCAAGGACTACCTGAAATTGGAGAAGTCAATGTTGATACCGTTGGGGTGTAAACTACCCAAGCGAAATTTGAGGCGCTGCTCCTCCAATTTGCGGTGGGACTGGCCATGGAGAAGGCCCAGGATAGAAAGGTTGGATTCAGAATGGGAGGGGGAGTTGAAGTGCTGAACATCAGGTTGGTAAATGCGAACTGAGCGGAGGTGTTGGGCGAAGTGATCGCCAAGCCTACGCCAATGTAGAGCAGTTGACACCTAGAACAGCGGATGCAATAGATGAGGTTGGAGGAGGTGCAGGTGAACCTCTGCCTCACCTGGAAAGACTACTTGGGTCCTTGGATGGAGTCGAGGGGGGAGGTAAAGTGACAATCCCCTCTAAATATTTAATCCATACCCTAAATCTATGTTCTTTAGTTTATTTACCTTTGGTATGGGGAAAAGTTTCCAGCAGGCTTTTCTATCTGTGCCCCTAATAATTTTAGGTACTTTCTTAACCTTCTTCGCTCCAGGGAAAATAGAGATAACCTCTCCAGTCTCTCCTCGTATCAGGATTAAACTTCACCTGCCAATTCTCCGCCCATTTCACTTGCACATCAAGATCATTTTGTAGCCCAAGACTCTCTTCCACACTGTTAACAACTGCAATAATCTTTGTGTCATCTGAGAACTTGCTGATCATACCACCTTCATCCCCATGCTCATCACTTGGGTATATGACCAATAACAAGGGTCTCAGCACTGATTCCTGTGGAACACTACTTATCATAGTCATAGAGTGATACAGTGTGGAAACAGGCCCTTTGGCCCAACATGTCCCAACTATACTAGTCCCACCTGCCAGTGTTTGGTCCATATCACTCTAAACTTGTCCTATCCATGTACCTATCTAACTGTTTCTTAAACATTGGGATAGACCCAGCCTCAACTATCTCCTCGGGCAGCTTGTTCCGTACACCCACCATTCAATGTCATTAGCATTCAATCACAATTTTTTTAGTGGAAATGCAGTGGAGATGAGGTCTGAACAAAGGATTCTGCAATGGCCTGGTCTAAAATCTCAAGCATATGTCCTACAAACCCACACGTCTTTGGGATGTGGAAGTAAAATAGAGTACCCAGACATAACCCATGCTGTCACAGGAAGAATGTGTAAACTTCGCAGACAGTACCTGAGGTCAGGATTGAAGTTGGATCTTTGGCACTAAGAGGCTGAATACTTTCAGAAATTATGCTTTTTCTTGATGTGTGTCTGATACACAGAAAGCTACACAAGTGGAGTCATAGGAGGCATGATACAGCGTGGAAACAGGCCCATCGGCCCAACTTGCCCACACCGGCCAATAAGTACCATCTACACTTCCCACCTGCCTGCATTTGGTCCAATATGTGTAGGAAAGAACTGCAGATACTGGTTTAAATCGAAGGTAGACACAAAATGATGGAGTAACTCAGCAGGACAGGCAGCATCTTGTCCCACCTGCCTTGCATTTGGTCCATATCCCTCTAATCCTGTCCAATCCATGACCTGCCTAAATGTCCATGTAAATGTCAATAGTAGTAAAGTAATAAAATATAACATCAATTTCCTTTATGTAGATGTGAGTATTGTGAATGTCTAATCATTGATGTATTAGTTCTAAGGAGCTAATTCGTCACTCTAGCATCAAACATACTTGCATCTTAGTTTGCAGTTGACATGAAAATTAGTGGAGTGATAATGAAAAAACTTTGTCTAAGGATACAATAGGACATAGATCAGCTGCAAAGTTGGGTGAAGTGGTGGGAGATGGACTTTGATCAAGCAACTGCGAGTTGATGCACGTTAGCAAGTGAATTCCTTGCAGAAATGGTAGGGACCAGGTAGGTGCGTTGATGTACAGTGAGTCCTTGGGGTGCAAGTCAATAGGTCCTTGAAAGTAGCAGGTAGATAGGGTAATGAGGATGATTGAGGTGTGGAGTATGAGGTGGGACATCACGTTGCAGCTTTTCAAAACATTGTTAAAAAAATGGTCTAACAATGATAACTAGGAAACATCACTATTCATCTTCCTTCAGTATGAAAATAAAACCACTGTAATCCTGTGTTCTCTGTTATTTAACGAACTTTGTATCTTTTCAATCAATGTCCCTTTCTTGCTCTGTCCTTCCACTTTGCTGATAAGGCTATATGACATTTCACAAAAGTTCCCATCGCCCCTCTTAGATTAATTGTTATTGTAATTCTTTTGTAATTAGCCTGATTCCTACTGCTATTTACAAACCTGTACTTGTTGCAAGCATCTTTTTCTATTGCTTTTTCTCCCTCTCTTTCATCGCCAGGGGACCCAAATTTGTTTTTCTTCTTTCTTCTCAATGGAATGCGCTTCCACTGTACCTGAAAAGCAGCTGCCTGTTCCACAGTTTAATTGGGCCAGATTCACTTTCTAGCCATTGAGATTAGCTTTCCTCCAGTCGATTATTTTTATCCTGGATTACTCCACTTTTTCTATACCTAATTAAATGCTGATTAAAGGAACCCAACTGGCTAAATTTAGCAAACATCTTGCAAAGCAGTGGTGAGCCTGATTTAATGGCACGGCTCAATAGGATTCAGTACAGTTATCCACTAAATATTAGGGAACTCATCCCTGCAAAGATCTCCTGTTGTGGCCTTGGGTCAAATGTTTCTGTAATTATTCTCCAATAATGCATGGTTAAGATTGTGATAATTGATGGTACACAAAAATGCTGGAGAAACTCAGCGGTTGCAGCAGTATCTATGGAGCGAAGGAGATAGGCAACGTTTCGGGCTGAAACCCTTCTTGATGTTCTCTAGTTGCTCTGTTAGCCGTGTTCCTGAACGGCCGTGGCTACGATGTTATATGATTTGGATGAACTGGATGAGGGAATTGAATGCAACATCTCCAAGTTTGCGGATGACACGAAGCTGGGGGGCAGTGTTAGCTGTGAGGAGGATGCTAGGAGGCTGCAAGGTGACTTGGATAGGTTGGGTGAGTGGGCAAATGCATGGCAGATGCAGTATAATGTGGATAAATGTGAGGTTATTCACTTTGGTGGCAAAAACAGGAAAGTAGACTATTATCTGAATGGTGGCCGATTAGGAAAAGGGGAGATGCAACGAGATCTGGGTGTCATGGTACACCAGTCATTGAAAGTAGGCATGCAGGTGCAGCAGGCAGTGAAGAAAGCGAATGGTATGTTAGCATTCATACCAAAAGGATTTGAGTATAAGAGCAGGGAGGTTCTACTGCAGTTGTGCAGGATCTTGGTGAGGCCACACCTGGAGTATTGCTTACAGTTTTGGTCGCCAAATCTGAGGAAAGACATTCTTGCCATAGAGGGAGTACAGAGAAGGTTCACCAGACTGATTCCTGGGATGGCAGGACTTTCATATGAACAAAGACTGGATAGACTCGGCTTGTACTCGCTAGAATTTAGAAGATTGAGGGGGGATCTTATAGAAACTTACAAGATTCTTAAGGGGTTGGACAGGCTAGATGCAGGAAGATTGTTCCCGATGTTGGGGAAGTCCAGAACAAGGGGTCACAGTTTAAGGATAAGGGGGAAGTCTTTTAGGACCGAGATGAGAAAATCATTTTTCACACACAGTGTGGTGAATCTCTGGAATTCTCTGCCACAGAAGGTAGTTGAGGCCAGTTCATTGGCTATATTTAAGAGGGAGTTAGATGTGGCCCTTGTGGCTAAAGGGATCAGGGGGTATGGAGAGAAGACAGGTACAGGATACTGAGTTGGATGATCAGCCATGATCATATTGAATGGCGGTGCAGGCTCGAAGGGCCGAATGGCCTACTCCTGCACCTATTTTTTATGTTTCTATGTTTCTATATAATTGTAGGTATGTTACAAAACTTACCTTCAGTCGCGCTGTAATTCTGCCACTGGCCGTGTGCGCGGTTTTTGGTGCCTTTAAGGGGGGGCGGGGTTAAAACGCGGGTTTCTCCTCCCTTGTCCTGGGAATATTTTGTTGGAGTACAAGCCTTGGCTGACAAAATCGTTCCTACCGGCGTTTTGTGAATTTTTTATTTTGATTAAATCGTCAATGTCAGCGCTACAGTAATTTTAAAAGCAGCTCCTGAAGCGTCAACGCCGATAACGGGGACGGATTTCACACACGGGACAGGTAAACGAAAGTGCTTTCTTTAAATGTATAAAAGTGCTTCTTAAGAAGCCTTTAATTCACATTTTGTCATGCGACACGGTGATTTTATTCCCCGAATTAACGGCAGTATTTTTCATGCCAATACGGGGTTAAATTCACCGCAAATCAACGTTCCAAAAGATCGCGTTCCAGTAATCCTCACTCGCAAGATGAATTAAATGCCCATTAATTTACAGGTATTAAACATTCAATTCCTTCCATTTGGCCTGTAAATTCATGAAAATTAGATTTAAAAATTATGTTATATTGTGAATTATTGTGTGAATGTTATTTGGACACTTAGGCTATTTAAAAATGTTAATCTATTCTTAAGAAATTGATAGATTTTTAGATCTAGTAATTGAATTTTGTAATTAGCTACAATTAGGTAACTAACTAATTATATGCTTTACTTTCATGTCTTCGAAGTAAGATTGTTTCATATTTGTTTCAGAATGCTTCAATCTATAATACCTGAAAATTTCTTTCAGTTATCATAATTTTTAAGAAAGTTATGGGCTTTTAACTGTCCTCGATCACAGCTTTTGTGTTAAGTCAATGGAAAAGCAATAGGGAACTAGATGCTAATTTCTGAGTATGATAATGGCCATAACATTTTTAATACTGAAGATATGAAAGTGAATTAAGTGTCAAATTAAACTTCTTTTTATGCTTTATCTGATGGGATAAATTGCAGACGTTATTTTTAAAATCTCAAAATTTTGTAACATTGCTAATAATTGATGATAAAATTATCAATGATTATATTATTAAATGTTTTTTTCTCTCTATCTTTGTTTCCAGAGAACACCAAAGAGTGTGAGATGTATTAGCAATGGCATGTAGTATTCATGATTTAACGTTAATTGTTTATGATCAAATTTTCTGATTAAATGTATATTTTATGCAGTATCGCTTTGTGGGATGATGGGATATTCTGATTTTTACAAGCCCAGGTGGTATAAAACCATTCTGTCATGGCAGCAATCATTAGGTTGCTTTGACTATAAAGGTGAGTTGATTGATTAATATTAATTGTTTAAAATGGAAACTACTGTTTATGTGCCAGATACAAACAACTTCCACCAACCTGTTAAATTTGCTGACTATACAAGAGTAGAGGAACAAGAACAGGAGCTGGCCTTTTCATCCTTTGTCATTCAGTGAGATCATGGCTGATTTGTGATCGATCTGCCTGATCCTACATTTTTTATTTTATTCATGAAGGAAGAGTGAAAGAAAATAAATTATAGGACAATTAGCTTAATATCAGTGAAAGGGAAAATGTTCAAAGCTGTTATCAAACAAATTATATCAGATTATTTAGAAAAATTCAAGGGAAACCAACAAAGTCAATGTGCTGGTAGACAAAAGTGCTGGAGAAACTCAGCGGGTGCAGCAGCATCTATGGAGCAAAGGAAATAGGCAATGTTTCGGGCCGAAACCCTTCTTCAGACAATGTGCTTTTGTGAAAAGGAATTTGTTTGACTAAATTATTGAAGTCCTTTGAATAAGCTACAAATGCTGTACTGAAAGGGAACCGGTGTATGTATAATCCAGTAAACTTTTTTTTTGGACCTCTTTATAACTGATTTCGGTTATAGTGGTCGAACCAACAGATGACTGCTGACGCCAACCTCGGCTTGCATCCCCTCGTCAGTTGCTTACAGTCCTAGTTGCCAAGCCACCCTGACTGTCTACTCCAACCCCAGCTCACACCGTCTCTCCTGCCGCATACATCCCTGGCTGCCCAAGCCACCTCTGGCTTGCACAGCCTCCCATGCCTCGTGCTGTCCTGGCTGCCCACGCCACACCCGCTCACCTCACCTCCCCTGCCACTTGCAGTCCCAGCTGCCCACACCACCCTGACTGCCCACTCCAACCTTGGTTCGCACAGCCTCCCCTGCCGCTTACAGCCCTGGCTGCCCACGCCACACCCGCTTGAACCACCTCCCATGCCGCTTGCTGCCAACACCTAACGTGGACACCGGCCGCTCACGGGCCACAACCATTGACTCTCCCGATCCTCACCTCTCCCCCGGCCACAGGCAGCCTGGGGCCGTCAACTCACCTGGATTCCAGGCCCAGTTCAAGACCGAGTGTCTGAAGAAGTCTCGACCTGAAACCTCACCTATCCATGATCTCCAGAGATGCTGCCTGCCCTGCTGAGTTACTTTGTGTCCAGCACTTTGTGTCCATTTGTACATTAACCAGCAACTGCAGTTGTTTGTTTCTGCTACTTATACAATGATAATACCGTACTTGGTTATAGCGGACAATCAGTAATAACGGAGACCATTCCTCACCCTATGGTCTGTTATAACGAGAGTTTACTGTATTTGAATTTGCAGAAAGCCTTTGATAAAATATCACATGAAAGGTTAAAAAGAAAAAGAAAATCTTGTGCTGCAGGAACTAACATAATGGTGTGGGGAGAAGGCTGACTGGCCAGCAGGATACAGAGCGTAGGCACAATTGGACTTTTATATGGTTGATAAAATGTAACAAGTGAATGGTAAATTGAATATAATGTGGGAAAATGTGAAATTACCCATCTTGGCAGGAAAAATAAATGAGCGTATTATCTAAATAATGAGATGTAGTGGTTCTTGGTGTCCTAGTAAGCGAATAGAATGCAGGTACAGCAAGTAATTGGGAATGTCAACAAAATGTTATACAGGTAGTTTATTGTGAGAGAAAATAAATACCAAAGTTTCATGAAACTAAATTTCAGTTACGCCAGGTATTTGTGTTTTGACCACATCTGGCGTGCCAAGAATCCTATTGTGCTCCTTGCCTGAAGAAAGATGGTAATGTTTTGGAAGCAGTTTAGAGAAAGTTTACACGACTAATACCTGGAATGGGCAGAAGTGTTATCAGAAAAGGTTGTACAAGTTGTGCTTGAATCCACTGGAGTTCAGAAGAATGAGAAGGCGTTTTCAGAGTTAATGTAGAGGTTTTTTCCCCCATAACCCCCAGTATCCATAACCTTGGGCTCACTGTTCAAAATGAGGTCTGCATTAAAGGCAAATGGGTGAAAGCTTTTATCTCTCGGTGGATTGGGGGGTCTTTGGAACTTCCATAGAGATCCATAATTCGAGACGTGGCATACTGAAGGCTTCTTGTAAAAGGAATCATACGTTCTCAATACTATAGTCGCTACAGCTTCACCTCCCCAGCTCACATCCTTGCCTGCAAAGTCCACATTCCTTGAACAAAATTTAAAAAGCAATACTTTCACTTAGATTTTTCTTGGATATAATCAACCTCCCAGTCTAGTAAAGTGCGAACATTTTAAAATTAAAACGTGCAATATATTTTTAAACATATAATGACACATATGCATTCTGTTGAAAATGGTGAATGTTTCCCCACACTTCATGCTTTGTATTTCACATAAAATGAGGCAGGTCTTCAGCCTTAACAGAAGTGACGTCACAGACAGACCTTGTGGCAAAGAGGCATCACAACCCGTCTTATCCAAATTACAGCCCATCTTGTCCTAGAAATATCTTACTGTTTCCCCCGTTGTTGATCGGTCTACTCAACTCCCTATCCAACAGCACTTGGGGGAGGACATGTGTCAGAACCGCGACAGTTCAAGAGGGTGGCTCACCACCATCTTTTCCAGGATAATTAGCTATGGGCAACAAATAATAACCCTCCAGCAACACCCATATCCTATAAATTAAGTAAACTTGCAGAACATATTAACTTCAAAATGCACCATAGCAACTTGCCAAGTTTCTGCAATGATACTTCATCAAACTGTGGTATTTACAAAATGGAAATAAATATGCAGGGTATAATTGAGAATGTAATTTCATCCAAATTCTGCTGCAAGTGACTGTTCATCCTTACTTGGAAATCTATTGTTGTACCTCTGTTGCTGGGTCAAAATCGTGGCTTTGCAACTTGCTATTTTTTCTGAAATTAGCTTTAATTTAGTTTAGAAATATAGTATGGAAACAGGCCCTTCAGCCCACGAAGTCCACACCAACCATCAATCGCCACTAGTTCTATGTTATCCTACGCACTCAGGGGAATTTACAGAAGCTAATTAACCCACAAACCTGCATGTCTTTGGCATGTTGCAGGAAACCAGAGCACCCAGCGAAAACCTTCGCGGTCACAGGGAGACAGACAAATTTTGCACAGACAGCACGCATAGTTAGGATCAAACCCGGGTCTCTGGCATTGTGAGGCATCCGCTCTATCGCTGCACCACTGTGCAGCCTAGAAATAAGAAAAGCTATATGTGCAAAGCAGTTTATTTATTTATTTATATATTTATAATTTTATTTTATTAGAAGCAATTGTACAGAGATAAAACATTCGGCATCTGAAATTATACAATTATTGTACAGCTTCATGTTTAACCTTATAACCTAAATTATGAAAATGAAAAAAAGAAAAGAAAGAGAAAACAAGAAAGAAAAGAAGTAGAAAGTGAAAAGATAGATTGAAGAAGTACAAAAGAGAATCCCTTAACTACCAAAGCAGTGTAGCAGAAAGATAAACGAATAAAAAATTTAAAAAAAATAAAAGTGGAGATATACCTTGTCCCTCGTCCCCCCCGCCCACCTCACCCAACCCAGCATCGGATTTAAATTATATGTGCAAAGCAGTTGTAGCCTATTTTAAAGATTATGAACACTTTGTCTTTGTGTGTTTTTTTTGTTGTGTTTTTGTGCTTGGAGGGGAATAAGATGAGGCCAGCAACGTGGCGACCCTTGTGTACAGCCTCAGTGTAATCAACTATCCTTACACTATTGTACTTGATAATAATGGTGCCTATGTATAGTAAGAGTTTTACTGAACCATATACAAAAAAAGACATTTAATGTACTTTGGTACATGTGACAATAGTGTACCATTGAACCATTGATTATTTGGCTATAGGTTCCACCAGCAGAAGCTTCAGTCCTTTCTAACTCATTTAAGACAATAAGCACACAGAATGACGTGTACTAGAGTTGGAGCTAGTATCTCATTTGCTATCATTGGTAATCATTTCACTATGAGTTAGACATTTATCACTGTTCTGAAAACATAAAACTATCATTGGCTGACTAACTTTTAACAGTAACTTTTTTGCTATATGCCAACAATTTTTTACTTAAGCTTTCTATGGTTAGTTTGTAAGGGCAGGTTAATCGGGCTAGGTTTAAGTTTCCTAAATTGCGTTTGGCGTAAAAAGATATTCATTCCAACACTGAGATATGTCATCCACATGATAAGCCATTATTTCATGCAAATGATAAGAATATTCATATTTTGTACATCTTTGCATAATTGAAACTATTACATGTCTAACAAATCTGTGAAGTCCAACGAATAGATATGAATTTTTACCTGCAGAGACATGACAATTAAAATCTTTACTTCCTTTCAGGTGAATGCTCAAAACACCTGACTGTCTATGGAGCAGCAGCTCTGGTTGGTTTTCTCCGTTTCTATGCCACTAATAATGGCTAGACCATCGTAACATCACCAAAACATCTTGATCTTGCGAGATAATGTTTAACTTGTAATGCCATCAATGTAATTTGAAATAGCAGTTTTACGTTTCATTTTATTTCTGATCATTCAAATTGCTAATTGCGATTTCGGGATTTTTTTCTTTAGTTTAGTTTAATCTTTCTCAGATTCTTGCTGCATTTTATGGAAAATACTAACCATTCCTACTAATCAGAGATCTTTCTCTGGGTCTCAGAAAATAAGAAATTGAAGTGCACTGTTTCACCTTCGCGCCCAAAATACCATCTGGAGTCATACTTTGGAACATTAATCAACTCTAGTCTAGATTAAATGATGAAATTTAATGTATTTATGTACTGTTCATTATCCCCTTCAATAAATATAAAATGAAATGCGCAAAACTTTTGTCAATATTATGAGGTTATATCTACATTTTCAAAAAATATTACATTAGAGACAAGGACCTAACACTTGTTCTTCCAAAAATACACAGAGCAGTGAAAGATTAAAAATACTTGTTTGGGGTTGTTTCTAAGGGTTGGTTATTAAAGAAGTACAGATTTCAGTGAAACATGTCTATGTTATCTCATAGAACAAAACTGTGATAAATTAGATTTGAAATAAAGTTGGTTTGATTCACAAATTAGTTGTTCTGTTTTCTTACTAAATAGGTAAAAGATAGATCTGTGAGATTTGGAGCATTTATAAAATATAAATTATACCTTGTTGTCTGAAAGCTAAGAGCCAAGAATTAAACATTTCAATCTCAAAAAAAAGGATTGTTCATATGCAAGGAAGAGTGGAAATGCAGTTCATAAAAGGGGTGATGAAGAGAGGACTGAAATAGAAAAGGTAATTGGGAAAAACGTGCACAATGTTTCCAAAGTGCTTTATAAATACATTTAGAGAATTAATTTGCTAATGAAGATCACTCGGGTAGAACTATAATCAATGCTAAGAATCTGGTTGATTGTACAGTGTACACATTTCACATGAAGAGGACAATATACTGTTGTCTCATTAAAGTGAAGGGGGCCGGGAACCAAATGGACTTGATAGAAGTAGAAAATGCTATAGAGAATTACTGAATTTTGCATCCCAGGGGGGCATTCAGTCTGGGGAACTCCTTGCCTTTCAAAAACTGATCCAGTTGGACCATTGCTTGTATATCTATACTGTACTGCATTTACTTCCTTTTGAAAGTAACTCTTGAAACAGTATCCACCATCTGGTCGATGTAAATATGTAAAGAGCTATTTCCCTGTAACCCTCTTTTGGTTTGGTTGCCTGTAATGGTAAATCTCTGCTCTCTGGTTTATCAACCATTCAGTTCCTAGAAGCAGTTGCTTTTTATTTACTTAATTGAAACCCTTCATGGACCTCTATCACATTCCTCTTAACCGTCTCTGCTCCTTGGACAACCAAAGCGCCTCCCATTTTTTCATGACAATCTAACCCCTTATCACTGGAAAAATGACTGTAAATCTGTACTGATTAAAAGTTCAGAATGTATTCCGGATTCCCCAATATAATATCTCGTTGAGGCGCTTTCACTTTTTATATCTACATTTTCCCTGCAGCAGTAACATTATATTCTGCACTCTGTTTCCTTTCTCCTTGCACCACCTGTTGTACCATCTGTGGAGAGAGAAATATAGCCGATAACTTAGGATGAGAAACCTCCACTATGAAGGATCATCAAGGTGAAATACTTCCCCCATTCCACAAATGTGGCCACACCTGCCTAGTATTCCAAAGTCTTGTACCCGAAGTAACCAGTTCTAACCAACTAGAAAAGATGGCTAACTGAAATTCCAGAATTCAATATTAAGTCACGAGGGATGTAGCATTCCCAAATGGAAAATGAGATGTAATTCATCAAGGTAATGTTGAACTTCAGGGCAGCAGTAAATGTATAAAAGCGTAGATAGAGCCCCGTAGTGTAGGAAGCTCCCGGGTGCACCATGGAGCCGAACGACCTGGCGGTCAGGTCGCGGTGCCATGGTTGAGCCGTGGAGAGACCGTGGAGAGGCGGATGGGCAGTTGCGCCAATAACAAAGAGGGACCCGGCTCCGCCGAGCACAAAGAGTACATTTGTAACTTTGTCGGCGCCAGAAAAGTGGCGACTCTTTGCGTGCTTTATGTAATGTATGCAAAAACAAAGAATTTCACTGTCCCGAGGCATGTGTGACAATAAAGAAGCATTGCATTGCACCATTGAATGAGACCACTATTATCAAAAGAATGCCTCACCAGTTTTTACTTTATGTTGAGGACACAAAGTGCTGGAGTAACTCAGCTGGTCAGGCAGCATCTCTGGAAGATATGGAGAGGCACAGTTTTGGGTTGGTGATGATTGTGCCTGACCCACTGAGTTAATCCGGCACGTTGTGTCATTTTTTGTGAATCATCATTTGCAGTTCCTTTTGTCTTCAAATTATGTTCAATGTTTTTACATTCTACATTTTCCATCAGCAACTCTCTGGGAAATCACCATTCATAAAAACTGATATGAACTTTGCTACATTTGAAGCTAATCTACAAGGCATGTCAGACTAATGAGACGAGTCTTTTGACATAATTTCGGTGCAGCTTTAAGTCAATGAACAATGTTTTAGCTAATGCACAACACAACTTGCTGCATTGCCAGCCCCATTAACATTATAAACTTTGATTTGGTGGCGCCCATAATTACTGCCTCGCCAGCAGTCTTTGTCCCTTCTCTGTTTTTATTATTAAGTAGGTCTTGAATGTTAGTTTTAATGTCTCTTGGTACATTTTATGTGGGGGGTGGTGGGGGGGAGGATTGGGGGAAACTTTTTCCAGTCACTAACCTCGACGGAGGTGTAATTTTTTTCCGTGTCGCATCTCTGTGTCCCCCCCCCCGCGGCCCACAACGTGGAGTGGTGCGGCCTTTCCTGAAGACCGGCCAGGAGCTTCAAGCCGCAGGTGCAGCGCGGACTTACGATCGCGGAGCCTGGGATATTTTGCCAAGGATCGCTAGTGTTGCAGCTCCGAACGCGGGGCCAGTGGACTTTAACATCGTGAAGCAGTGGTCTCTGGTAAGAAGCGGCTGACTCGGGAGCTCCATGCCGCAGAGTGTTCTGATCCGTCCCGATGCCGGAGTTTCGATCATCCCGACGAGAGGGCTTGAACAGCGGACCGTCGTCAACGGCCCCATTCAAAGGCCCCGACCACGGGTGAACAAAGGAGGAAGATGACTGAACTTTATTGCCCTCCATCACAGTGAGGAATGTTGATTCCACTGTGGTGGATGTTTATGTTAAACTTTATTTTATGTGCTGTGTGTATTTTTGTTTTTTACTTAGTATGGCTGTATGGTAATTCAAATTTCATTGTACCATAATTGGTACATGTGATAATTAAATTGAATCTTGAATCTTGAAACTATGAGTTATCGAATGACTATCAACAATTTATATAAGCTTAGCTTTGGTAATTGTGCAAATCGTTTGATAAATCTCATTATGACACTCCTTTTGGCAATTAGGGGAAGGGGATAAATCAGATAACCATATAAATATTAGTCTAGATGCAATTGTCAGAAAGTCAGAGATGTGCTCACTGAACCCTTGGATTCAGTGGAATAGTAGCCCACTGATTCTCTCAAACCTGTTCTGTTATTTAATGAAATCTACTCTTTATGGTTCTGTAACCCTTGGAGATAGTTTTGTTCTCAATAAGACTTGAAATTTTCACTTTGACTAGCCTCAGTAAAATGTCAGTGGAAGAATGTGATATATTTTCTATTATTGTATATCTGTATTATTCTATATCTGTAGTGCGCCAGCTGAAAGTGGAAAAAGGTGAAAATGCCTCCTCTTCGTGATCATTGTGTCTTGGTGATTTCACTATTCATCAGTATTGTATTTCCTTCATTTACCTAGTAAATAAAATAAACCAGTCCATTAGAAATAGAATTCCACAAGAATAATATATTTTGAAAAATTATCAGTCTTTTAGCAAAAGCTAGTTCTATGTTATCCCACTTCCTCATCTACTCCCTACACCAGGGGCAATTTACAGAGACCTATAAATCCTACAAACCCACACGTCTTTGGGATGTGGAAACCGGAGTATCCAGACATAACCCAGGCTGTCACAGGAAGAATGTGTAAACTTCGCAGACAGTACCTAAGGTCAGGATTGAAGTTGGATCTTTGGCACTAAGAGGCGGTGTCTCTACCAGCTGCACTACCCTTGTGGACGTGTTCTTACTGAATATTTTCTGAAAAGAGTACCCTTCTTTTTTGCTAATCCCAGTGTCCTGTTTCACCAATAATGTTTACTATTATGTGAGATTTAAATGTAAAATATTTGTTAATATTTATTTTCACCTAATTGTCGGATGTTTAAAATACATCCTGTTTATACATTCTAGTGTCCCATTTCACCAATAATGTTTACTATTATGTGAGATTTAAATGTAAAATATTTGTTAATATTTATTTTCACCTAATTATCAGATGTTTAAAATAAATCCTGTTTATACATCCTCATTTAATAAAAACACACACACAATGTGCAGCAGCAGATGGCAGTGTGGGCTCATGCGATAACTTCTTACATGCTAATAGTGATGCATGCTTTTTCTTGATGTGTATCTGATACACAGAAAGCTACACAGGTGGTCATAAGAGGCATACAGCCTGGAAACAGGTCCATCGGACCAACTTGCCCACATCGGCCAATATGTCCCATCTACACTTGTCCCACCTGCCTGCATTTGGTCCAAAATGTGTAGGAAAGAACTGCAGATGCTGGTTTAAAGGTAGACACAAAATGCGGGAGTAACTCGGCAGGACAGGCAGCATCTTGTCCCACCTGCCTTGCATTTGGTCCATATCCCTCTAAACCTGTCCAACCCATGAACCTGCATAAATGTCAATGTAACTGTCAATAGTAATTAAGTAATAAAATATAACTTGTCAATTTCCTTTATGGAGATGTGAGTATATAAGGGGAATCGAGGACCAGAGGACATAGGTTCAAGGTGAAGGGGATCCGAGGGGTGGCTTTTTCACACAGGTGGGTGTGTGGAGCGTGCTGCCGGGGGAGGTGGTTGAGGCTGGGACTGTCCCATCGTTTGGGAAACAGTTGGACAGGTGCATGGATGGGACAGGTATTGGAGGGTTATGGACCAGGCGTGGGCAGGTGGGACTGGGGTAGCTGGGACGTTGTTGGCCGGCGTGGGCGAGTTGGGCCAAGGGGCCTGTTTCCACACTATATTACTCTATGACTCAATAGTGAATGTCTAATCATTGATGCATTAGTTCTAAGGAGCAAATTCGTCACTCTAGCATCAAACATACTTGCATTTTAGTTTGCAGTTGACATGAAAATGAGTGGAGTGATAATGAAGAAACTTTGTCTAAGGATACAATAGGACATAGATCAGCTGCAAAGTTGGGTGAGGTGGTGGCAGATGGACTTTAATCAAGCAACTGCGAGTTGATGCATGTTAGCAAGTGAATTTCTTGCAGGACATATAGAGGAAATGGTAGGGACAGTGAGTCCTTGGGGTGCAAGTCATTAGGTCCTTGAAAGTAGCAGGTAGATAGGGTAATGAGGAAGGTACACACAAAAAAAAAAAAAAAAAAAAAAAAAAAATGCTGGAGAAACTCAGCGGGTGCAGCAGCATCTATGGAGCGAAGGAAATAGGCAACGTTTCGGGCCGAAACCCTTCTTCAGACTGATAGGGGGTGGGGAGAAGAAAGGAAAAAAGGAAAAAAGGCGGAGTAGGAGCCCGAGGGCTGGGGGATGGGAGGAGACAACCAGAGGCCTGATGAAGGGGAGGGGACAGCAAGGGTTAGCAGAGTTGGGAGAATTCAATGTTCATGCCCCCAGGATGTAGACTGCCCAAGCGAAATATGAGGTACATTTCCTCCAATTTCCGGTGATGCTCGCTGTGGCCATGGAGGAGACCCAGGACAGAGAGGTCAGATACGGAATGGGAGGGGGAGTTGAAGTGCTGAGCCACCGGGAGGTCAGGTAGGTTATTGCGGACCGACCGGAGGTGTTCGGCGAAACGATCGCCAAGCCTCCGCTTGGTCTCACCGATGTAGATCAGCTGACATCTAGAGCAGCGGATGCAATAGATGAGCTTGGAGGAGATGCAGGTGAATCTCTGTCGCACCTTGAACGACTGCTTGGGTCCGTGAATGGAATCGAGGGGGGAGGTGAAGGGACAAGTGTTGCATCTCTTGCGGTTGCAAGGGAAAGTACCCGGGGAGGGGGTGGTACGGGAGGGAAGGGAAGAATTGACAAGGGAGTTACGGAGGGAGCGGTGTTTGCGGAAGGCAGACATGGGGGGAGATGGGAAGATGTGGCGAGTGGTGGGGTCACGTTGGAGGTGGCGAAACTGACGGAGGATCACTTGTTGTATGTGACTGCTGGTGGGGTGAAAGGTGAGGACTAGGGGGATTCTGCCCTTGTTGTAAGTGGGGGGATGGGGAGAGAGAGCAGTGTTGCGGGGTATGGCAGAGACCCTGGTGCGAGCCTCATCTATGGTGGAGGAGGGGAACCCCCGTTCCCTGAAGAATGAGGACATTTCGGATGCCCTGGTGTGGAACGACATCCTGGGAGCAGAAGGTAATGAGGAAGGTTGAGGTGTGGAGTATGAGGTGGGACATCACGTTGCAGCTTTTCAAAACATAGATTTTAAAAAATGGTCTATCAATGATAACTAGGAAACATTTCTATTCATCTTCCTTCAGTATGAAAATAAAATCACTGTAATCCTGTGTTCTCTGTTACTTAATTAACTTTGTATCTTTTCAATCAATGTCCCTTTCTTGCCCTGTTCTTCCACTTTGCAGATAAGGCTATATGACATTTCTCAAAAGTTCCCATCGCCCTTTTTAGATTAATTGTTATTGTGATTCTTTTGTAAGTAGCCTGATTCCAACTGCTTTCTATTGCTTATTCTCCCTCTCTTTCATCACCAGGGGACCCAAATTTGTATTTCTTTTTTCTTCTCAAGGGAATGCGCTTCTATTATACCTGAAAAGCAGCTGCCTGTTCTACAGTTTAATTGGGCCAGATTCACTTTCTAGCCATTGACATTAGCTTTCCTCCAGTCAATTATTTTTATCCTGGATATTTTTCTATACCTAATTAAATGCTGATTAAAGGAACCCAACTGGCTAAATTTAGCAAACATCGTGCAAAGCAGTGGTGAGCCTGATTTAATGGCACGGCTCAATAGGATTCAGTACAGTTATCCACTAAATATTAGGGAACTCATCCCTGCAAATATCCATTGCAAGTATAATGTGCACATTAATTCAATCAGAAAATGCTGACCGGGAAGAAAAGCAGAGATAACATTTCAGGTTGATAACTTTTAATCAGAACTCATTCCCTCTTGGACACAAAGTGCTGGAGTAATTCAGCAGGGCAGTCAGCATCTCTGGAGAACGTGGATAGGTGATGTTTCGGGTCCGAAACATCACCAATCCATGTTCTCCAGATATGCTGCCAGACCTGCTGAGTTACTCCACCGTGTCCCTTTGTGCATTAACCAGCATCAACAGTTCCTTGTTTCCTCATTTCCTTTTGGATACCTGTTGCAATGTTTTTTCCCCCTTATATTTTAAAATAATCATTAGAAACTGTTTGCTTTTAGTTGCAGCACCCATTTGCTGAATCCTCCTAAGATAGACACAAAATGCTGGAGTAACTCAGTGGGACCGGCAGCATCTCTGGAGACAAGGAATGGGTGACGTTTCGGGTGGAGGCCCTTCTTCAGACTGAGAGTCAGGGGAGAGGGTGTCTACAGATACGTGGAAGGGTATAGTGTGAAAACGACAGATCAAAGCTGAATCCTCCTGATAGTTTGTCCAAAAACCCGGTGAACAGATAAAATTGTGAGTACAATTATTCTGCAAAACCTGCCCTGTAGCGGTCGCAGCAGGAAGCAAGTCACGTGTAAAGGCACAGCTCTATTTAATCCACAGGGAAAGAACGATACACATACACACAAATTGACGGGTAAACAGCGGGAGGGACGAGGAAGCATGAATTTTGCTCTAATCGCGATTACTGTACTAGGTTTAGCTTCAGCAAATGATATCGAAATCAACAACGTTATTTCCACACTGGAGAAGACAGTTAACTTCTTTGAAATTAACCATGAACAATTTAATCTCGACGGGACGACAGGGTTTTGTATATTACGAGGTAAGTCGAATGACACAAGTCCCAGTGACACAGTGGTTTGGGCCATCGCTCAGTGTCACATCTGGAGTCGGAGCTGGAGTCGTGAAGGGGACTTGGAAACAGCCCAGATACATGAGCGGGTTTTGACATCTCGTTATGCCGTTTAAAATAATTAAATATATTCTGTGCATTTTAATTCTTGCACACAGGCGTAAGGTTGTATATGGAAGGATGATTGTATAGCTTTTTAATATGTTGTCATTCTGACACTGGTTTAACTCGGGGGTGTGGGAGGACTAGTAGGGAAGGGACTAACTGCTGGAGTAGGATCCCGACCCGAAATGTCGTCTATCCATGTTCTCCACAGATGCTGCGCGACCCGCCGAGTTACTCCTGCATTTTGTGTCTTTTTTTGTGTGTGTAAACCAGCACCTGCAGTTCCTCGTTTCAAATATTAAAGAGTGCGCACGTCAAATATAAACTGTTCATGAACCACCATCTTCTATCTATGCATTCTGTTGCTGGCTGCCTGTAGACATGGGAGTTTTGCGAGTGGAGACATATACTCAGGCGTAATAAAAACACTCAAAAGAGTTTTAAAAAACACTGAAATTTACTTGAAACCTAATAGGGGCAAAAGGCTGATTTTAGGCGAATTCCACCTCTGATTAACAGCCACCGACCTGATTAAAAGGGACACAAAGTGCTGGAATAACTCAGTGGGTCAGACAGCATCTCTGGAGAACATGGATATGTGACGTTTCGGATCGGGACCCCTGCTTTCAATCTGAAAAAAAATGTTATGTTTTTATTTCCCTGGCCAGCATTTCCCCGAGGTAATTGTGGTGTGATTCGTTTTAGGCGAACATCTCGACGTTCATTTTTCGCTCTGTATGGTTATACATGGTTTTGATCAAAGATACTAGAGCTACTCTAGTATCTTTGGTTTTGATTATCTGATTTTTATATTGGTTAATATTCTCACCAGAATGGTCGTGGAATCTGACCGTGGGTTTGTGGTATTTTGTCCCCGCAGCGCTGCTGAAGGACACGTTAACTAGATGGTCTCCCTCAGGCCCTGGCGCCATCTCCCAACAAACAAAGCTGCAGGATCTCGTCTTAAAAACCGACATCGCAGTAAGAAAAAGCACGAAAGAAATAAAACTGCAAGAGCCTTCATATTTTGAAGGTAAATTTACAAAGATTGTACACGAATCCAACTGCATTTTCGGGCCTACTTTCCATTGCAGCCTGATAAAGCCTCACTCACCACGAGGAGTCATTCTGTCATTGAATGTGCACAGCTCTGATGGCGCCATTTGAGGACGTCTCCTGTTGTTAATTATTATTGTCGGAAGTTATATTTAAAACCAGAAGCTGCTAAATATCACACAGCAGATCAGACAACAATGGTGAGGCGGGGCTGAGAGATGGCGTTAATATTTTGGGTAATCATGATCCTTCGACGTTCAAACATCACAGCAGAGACTACAGTGTAAGACCACACAATAAATGGGTAATAAAAAGATGCTGGCTTATACCAAAGATAGATGCAATGTGTAGGAAGGAACTACAGCTGCTGGTTTGTCCCGAAGATAAACACAAAGTGCTGGAGCAATTTTGCTAGAGATGAAAAGATAGATACAAAATGCTGGAGAAGCTCTGGACAAAATGGATAGGTGACATTTTTGGATCAGGACCCTCTTATTAATGGGTACAATTTCTGTGCACCTATTAGAATGTTTAGCTTAGTGCATTAACTGTGCCCATAATATAGGAAAACATAACATGATTCTTCACTGGCAAGAGTTGACCAAAAGCTTGCTTAAAGAGAGTAGTTTAGGACATTTTAGTAGGAAAGAGATAAAGGGTTGTCAAAGTTTAGGGAAGGAAATCTTGTACAGCAAAAAAAAGACACAAGGTGTTTTGTCATCTCTGGAGAATATGAATACTCCAGCGCTTTGTGTCTTTTTCTGTAAACCAGCATCTGCAGTTCTTTGTGTCTGGATCGTGCATAATCGTGACTTTAGTCATAGTCATTCAGCAAAGAAACGGGCCTTTCAGCTCGACTAGTCCAAAGATACTAGCTCCGCTATATAATCGTTGGACTTGTCCATGCCAACAGATGCCCCAGGAGGATTCCCCATTTAGCCTATAGGGGGGTTGCACTTAAGGTCATCAGGTCAAAGGGCGTGACGCACAGAGAAGCTCAATCCTTCTGGAGTACAAGGCAGCTTCCGGCATACACTAGTAACACACGAAACACATACGGTCATACCTGTTAAACACCGCGGTGATTCACCCTCCCCCCCCCCCCGATTCACCCCCGGACCCCCGACACCACATGGGGTGATTCACCCCCCCCGGACCCCGACACACACCGGGGTGATTCCCCCCCCGGACCCCGACCTCTGGACCCCCCACCACCACATGGAGTGTTCCCCCACCCCCCCGGAATCCCGACCCACATCGGGGTGATTTACCCCCCCCGACCCCCCCACGGGGTGATTTCCCCCCCCGGGTGGCGATCGCTTCAGCCGCCAAACGCAGGCCACGGGGACAAACGGCCCGGGATCCGCGAGTGTAGAACCAGTCAGTGTGGAGTCCGGATGCTGGAACAGAAGACTGGCCCGCTGTACTGGCAGCCATAGTAAGTGCTTACCCGACATTCACCGTTTGTACTCCAGAAGGCGTTGCATGGCAACAGTACGGGTCACGGGTCGTGACCTCGACTGTCATGCAACCTCCCTATATCCCTCTAAACCTTTCCTATCCATCATAGTAATGCAAAATGTATTCTCATTAATAATGAGTTGCTGGCTATCATGTGTGTGTCCGCACTTTAGTTTAGTTTGGTTTAGAGATACAGTGTAGAAACAGGCCCTTCGGCCCACCAAGTCCACGCCAACAAGCGATCCCTGCACACTAACTGCATCCAGGCTTTTTCCCCATGCATCGACCACTTTCTAGCTGGTTGTTCAGCGGGCTCTTTCTCCCTCTCATCTTTCTGTATGCTCGGGTCTGGAAGAATAACCCCAACTCAACCATTTCCTCACATACACAAACGCCTTAATTGAGGTAAAACTCTCACTCAGCAGAGTTTCTGCAGTCAAGTAGACACCTCCACATGCAGCAAATCACAACACAGCTTGATAAAAAATTACGTAACATTTTACAGTTTGAACACAGCATGGTTAATTATCCTCATTTTAAAATATGTTCCATGTGATGTAGGGTGCTGTATCTTCATTACGCACCTGGAATTAGGTGTCAGCCCAAACCCGAGCACACTCATCTAAAGGTCAGGGTATCATAGCACACTCTGGGGTCTCGAACACAAAATGTAGACTAAGACTTTAAATGGAGATTTGTGAGAGTGAAGAGCAGTTAATTCTTTGGAATGATTAAGGAAGCTGATGGGAAAATTGAAAAGGAATAAACTGCAAAATCCATGAAACACACCATTGTACAATTAGAAATTGGTGCCTTAATGTGAATACCGAGCCGTACCCCGGGGGTAGCTAAATGGAACTGGGCTATATGCATGCTTGATGTCAATTCTGGTGGAGGTCTCCAATTTATTTCTGAATTCAGTCCGCTTCCTCAGATCTAAGCATTGTCAAGGGATTATTATCGTGACTGTATTCTATTCTACTGTGAAGTTATTCACTTAAAGCTTACGATATGATATGATAAAACTTTATTCATCCCCGGAGGGAAATAGGTATGCCAACAGTCACAACACACAACAAGATACAAGAAAACTTGAAATTAAAGTGAAAATAAAGAGGTCAAGCGACTGACTGTTGGCTGGCTGCCATGTGCACAGCGCCTTAACCGGAATGAACAATCAAACAAATAAATGAACGCATGATTATCCCATGGCTGAGGATTCTAAAACTAATGATTTCTTGATTGCTACAGGTGTCAGGTCATGGGGAGAAGACAGAAGAATGGATTTAGGAGGGAGAGATAGATCAGCCATGATTGAATGGTGGAGTAGATTTGATAGGCCGAACGGCCTAATTGTACTCCTATTCCTGATGACTTTATGATACCAAAATGAGCATTGATTACTACAAAGGGTGACCAGAATTTTCCCTTTCAAATATTGCTGGCAGAATGCACTGCTTTAAAATGAAGCAGTTTTGGCAGCTGCTTGATGATTAGGGTTTATCTTACATGATGCAGTGAGAATGATTGGTGGTGAACAGAGACTGGGAGTGGACATTGTCTCCGAACAAATGGTTACCTGCTGATAATGGTTGGGTACTCTGTCATTTTTGAACACCTGATAATCAAGGTCAGAATAACATGGTGTTTTGTGGCATTTCCCACTGAAATGCAGATTATATACAGAAGGCATTAATTTTTGTTCAAAGCTACCCGAGTCTGTTCCAAAGACAATTTTTCTGCTGCATGTTTTTGTGAACAAGTTGTTTTCTCTGGTGCCTCCTTAACTTCCAATCACTGAAGGCCAGCAAAATGTTGTTTGATTTTTACACCCAAATAAATATACCCCAACATTTTGTGTTCTACTCATGATTTCAGCATCTGCAGTTCCTTATGTCTCTAAATATACCCCTTGTTTTCTACCATTCATTACAGTTGTAAGCATTGTCACGGGATCATTATTGAGACTGCATTTTATTCTACTGTGAAGTTATTCACGTAAAGCTTAATTTGAATAAAGGAAATTAGTTTCATTTTGAAAGATGTGCTGGACATGGTGAACATGGTGGGAGGTTCTGTGCCTGTTGCCTGTGAATTGTTAAAATTTGACAAACTTGGACAGATTTGAAAGGTCATATCCATCTATTTGCTCCACAGCTGTCCTCCTAATGGACAGGATTTGTAAATCTCAATTTTGCTGGTATTCCATGGCATTATGTGGATAGGCGCTTCTCAATTCTGAACCATGTTAAGCCTGGTGTAGAATTGGAGACAATATTGAAAACAAAGGTCAAAGATTTAAGAAACAAAGAGAAAAGTAGCTGTTTAAACTACTTTCTGCACTCATTTAATGTTATAATTACTTGTATATGTTGGTTTACATTTAATTTTTTAATGATCAGTCTTAAAATTATCTGTTTTAATTGTTTTCAATATCAGGCATTTCAATATCAGATATTTACAAATCATTTAAGATTGGTTGTATGTTTTACAGCTGGCAAAGACAACCCATGATTGCTGGCTCTCGAGTTTATTTTGAGGGCAGGGTTTAAAAGCGAATTGGCATCAGATGGAATGCAGATTGCCACTGTGAAAGACCCTCTGCATTCATCTAAGCGAGGTTCGCTTTGGTGGGTTAGGGGAGGAGGTGACCAGGCCAATAAGATCTGATCCATGATACAGCAATAAAATGTATTAAAAAAATTAGCCTCTATTTATTAAAATATATTGGAGATGAGGAAACTGATTATCTAACTGTGAGGAAAACACAAAGTGCTGGAAGAACTTTCGAGATACGGTACTTCATGGAAAAAGGCCCTTCGGCCCACCCAGTTCGCTCGTCTACATTAGCAGTATCCTACACATTAGGGACAATTTCTAATTTACAGGAGCCAATTAACCTATAAACCTGTACATCTTTGGAGTGTGGGAGGAAACCGGAGCACCCGGAGAAAACCCACGTGATCACAGGGAGAATATACCTGTAGTCAGAAAATGCTGGAATAACTCAGCGGGACAGGCAGCATCTCTGGAGAGAAGGAATGGGTGATGTTTCGGGGGAAAACCCTTCTTCAGTCTGAAGAAGGGTCTCGACCTGAAACGCACCCATTCCTTCTCCTCAGAGATGCTGCCTGTCCCGCTGAGTTACTCCAGCATTTTGTGTCTACCTTCGATTTAAACCAGCATCTGCAGTTCTCTCCTACACATGCGTGTAGTCAGGATTGAACCCGGGTCTCTAGCACTGTAAGGCAGCCACTCTACTGCTGTGCCACCTTGCCGCTCCCTCTCTCGTCACCTGCACATCTATTCCTTTCATGCGGCTAAGAATTATATCATTGTATAAAATTATTTGCGATTTTATCCCAAAATAATGCATTTTGTTTTTCACTTTGTTTAGAATGCTGCATTAATATTGACACAGTGTTTTTGTCCAGAATTTCAGCCATTACTAGCTGATAATTTCTGGAATTTCAAAGCTGGATGGATGCAGACAGATAGTAAATTGGTCTATCCTGAGCGAAGGGATACAGCCTGTTTCGGGGAAAATTCCAGTGACAGATGTATGTCTCAATTACTGGGTACCTGGTAAGTCTTGCTTTTGATGTTATGAATTGTTTTTGTATACAACTGATATAATGTCTCTACTGGGGGTAAAACAAGTGTTTTTCTTAAAGTTTGCTTAAGTTTGCTTGATTGTTTGATTTTGATTGTTTGAAAGATGCAGCATAGAAACAGGCCCTTTGGTCTTATTACCAATTACCAATTACCAATTACCAAGCACTTTATTTGTCCCCGAGGGGCAATTTAAACAAACAATACATTTAATCTGCACCGACCGGTCGACTGCATGAGCAGCGACCCGGCAATGGATTGGGTTGTCAGCAGCGATACAATAAAAAAGAACACACAAAAGGTAACACAAACATCCACCACAGCATTCATCACTGTGGTGGAAGGCACAAAAATTTGGCCAGTCCTCCTCCATTTCCCCCCCGTGGACAGGACCAGAGTCCAAGTCAGTCCAGGATCGGCTCTTCCTCACCGGAGACCGCGGCTTTAGATTGTTATGGGCCGCAGGCCGGCGGTCAAGATTTAAGGTTCCCTGCTGCAGCCAGAAGCACCGTAGACTGCAGGGCCGGCGGTAGAAGCTCCCCTCCAGGGGTGATGGTAAGTCCATGCTGGCCCCGCGGTAGAAGTTGGCCGCGGGCCGGCAATGATGGCTTCTTCTACTTCCCCCGGGTCCCCCAAGAGGGATCCCGGGCTGTAGACGCCGCACCAGCTGGAGCTTTGCAGACCGCGGCTTCAGGCTGCGACTTCAGGCTGCCGGCTGCCCCGGGCCAGCGAAACGGAGCGCTCCCCTCCAGCGAGCCCCAGCGAGGGTTCACCCGCTCCACGCCGAGAGTCCACGCTGCGCCCGCCGCTGAAGCCCGGGCACGTCTCCGGGAAAGGCCGCGCCGATCCTTGATGTTAGGCCACGGGGGAGGCGACCTGGAAAAAGTCGCCTCTCCATGGAGGAGGCGACCGAAGCGGTTTCCCCCTTACCCCCCCCACACCACCCCCCACACAAGACACACAAAGAAACATTAATTACACATTTTAAAACATACTAAAAATAAAAAATAAAGTTGAAAAAACTGACGCACTGCTGACATGGCTGCTGCCAGAGCAGCGCCCCCTACAGACCTTATAGTAAGTAAGTAAGTACTTACTTACTTACTTATGAGTTTATGCTGACCATTGATCACGTTTCACACTAATTCAATGCCATCCCGCTTTTGTATCCACTCCCTACTCATGAGGGTCAATATACAGGGGCCAATAAAGCTACAAACCTGCGCATCTTTGGGATGTGGGGGGAAACCGGAGCAACCGGTGGAAACCCACGTGGTCACAGCACGAACATGCAAAATCCACACAGGCAGCATCTGAGGTCGGGATTGAACCTGGGTCTTTGGTGCTGTGAGGCAGTGGTTTTCCCATCTGCTGCCTCTATCAGCTGCAACAAACTACTTAGTAAAACTTCAATAATTCTTCCGATGTATTAACATTTCGTTTTTAAAAGATATTAATGTCTTAGAGGCTACTAAATATTTAAGTACCATCTTATTCTTTTATTCAGGGTTCAGGTGTTCAATTACAGTTTAATAACTGCAGCCTAGTATTATGAATATTTTGCATATAATTTTTCAATTGTAATTTTACCTTGGTGATGTATTTGTAATTGGCGTGCAAGGGCTTTGAATTTTCATGCCAATGTTTCTATCAAAAATGATAGACCAGGCTGTTTGTAGCTCTTTGTTGTTATAATAAGTTTAATAGTAAGATTAAACGAGAACTTACCAGTTTGAAGTTTGATCTTTATTTTATGAGGAGTAACGTTGAGGGATTACGTGAAGAAGACCCCGTCCAGCCGCACACGCGTCAATCTTTCAAAGCAGCGGAGTGACAATCACAGACGATAATTACTGAAGTATGATAGTAAGATGCATAAAGACTTAGAACTACCAGCTTGATCCTTTTATGAGGGTGGGAGCGGAGGGCACGTAATCCCTCAACGTTACTCCTCATAAAATAAAGATCAAACTTCAAACTGGTAAGTTCTCGTTTAATCTTACTATTTTACTTCGGAGTCACGTGAAGATTTCAAAGCTCTGTGATTTCACACCGTGGATTAAAATCCAGGTGCTCACTGCACTGATTGACTCTATTTGAGTAAGCACAATCAACAATGCATAACCACAACATTAAATGTAATCAGTTAATGGTTCTATTTATTATAACAAAAGTAACAAATTAGGCCCATTTATTATAATGGGGGATTTAATACTGAATCCAGCACGGCAACATTAAACACCCCGAGATCTTTAATCTCCTTATGGTAATACTTGTGAAACATCTGTTCACTTGCCCATCCTGCGGCCGCGAGGATAAGGTCTATTGGCACATCTGAATCCCTGGCCGCCGTTGTTGATGCCGCCCTGGTGGAATGAGATCTAAATTTATCAGTATCAATACCTGAATAAATCAACACCGGTTTCAACCATCTTGAAATTGTCTGTGTTGACACTTTCTTATGAGGCTTTATATGACTAATAAAAATTGCCAATTCTGTGCCTCTTAAGATTCTTGTTTCTATGTAACATTTTACATATGTTACTACACATAGCCGTGGATCTGAAGGATATGTTGAAAAACTCCAACTTACATCCCGTGAACCCAGGTCTACTTTGCTTCAGTAAATCATAGACATAGAATGTAATGGCATTCGCCCCTACCTTCATTCTGTCAATTCTTAGTTTCTGTAATGTTTGAACTCTCTGAGCTGAAACTAATGCCATGAGCATAACCAATTTTATGGTGATTTTTGGCTAATGACAGAGTTTCAATAGGATTCCAATCCTCAGCAGCATCAGTACATCTTTTACATTCCAGATTTCTGTATACCTAGGTCTAGGAGGATTGGAGTTGAAAATTCCTTTCATAAACCTACAGACCCAAGGATGTGATCCTATTGGATTTTGTTCTGATTCACTGCTTAAATATGCAGAGAGTGCACTTTGTGCAGTATTGATTGCACTATAACTTAATTTTAATTTGTAGTATAGAGTTTAAAGAAACTCTATTACATCTGAAATTTCTGCTGTGTTATATGCAATATTCTTTCCTGAACAAAACACCTCCCATTTCTTTATATAGGAAATGTACTGCTTCTGGGTACTATTCCTCCAGGCTGCTGTCATAACATCCACCGTACGATCTGATAATCCTTTTCCAAGATATGGCCTTCTTAGAATCTGCAAATCAACAAACCAATACGATCATGTAAAGGAGGTGGTTCATCAGTTACAGGGTGTACAAGCAGTTTTATCTGCTTTGGAATAATCATAAGGTTTTTTTTGATCATTTTTAACACCAGTGAGTACCATAGCTGTGTAGGCCAATCTGGTACTACCAAAATCCCTGAGGCTGAGTCTTGTTTAATTTTCTGTATGCATCTGTTGATTAAACAAAAATGGTGGAAATGCATACAGAAACATACCACCCCAATGTAGCGAGAAAGCATCCACCGCTACTGCACCAGGATCAGGTTCCCATGGCACATATTTATGCAATTGGTGGTTTAGTCTTGATGCAAACAAATCAATCTCTGGCATTCCAAATTGTGTTACAATTTGTGTAAATATTTCCTGATTTAACATCCATTCTGTATTATCATTAAATTTACGTGATATTTTGACTGCAATTAAGTTAAATTTTCCTGGTAAATATATTGCTGACAGCCAAATTTTTCCTGGCAATACACCAGGTCCAAATTTCATTTGCCAATCTATCACATGATTCTGATTTGATACCACCCATGTGATTTAGGTATGCTACAGCTGTAGTATTGTCAACCTGTACCTGAACATGCACATTTCCCATATTAGTGCAATAAGCTTTAAGGCCATGAAATGCTCCTAACAGCTCTAGGTAATTTATTCCTTAATTTTCAAGCAAAGGTACTTCATCGACATTCCACCTACCTCCACAGCTGGAAATCATGTTAGTTGCGCCCATCCAAGAGCACTTACATCAGTCTGTAGAATGACTGAAGGTGTTTCTACCAGAACTTTTCTGGAAGCATTAGAGACATTGTTAATCCACCATTCTATTTCTGTAATGGATCCAATTGTTAATTTCATGGCCTGTCAAAATGCCCTGTATTCATTTTTAATGCTTGTACCTTAGCCTTCTGTAAACATTGATAATGCAATGGTCCAAACCTGACAGCTGGAAACCCAGCAATTAATTTGCCCAGCAAGCTTGCCACTTCTCTAATTGAAGGCTTGTCCTCGTTTATGAGTTTAGTGCAATCTTCAATTAACTGCAGCCTTATCTTTTGGCAAGGTGATTACCATGTGTTCAGAGTTAATTGTGAACCCTGGCTAATCAATTATTCTTGCTTGGTAACAATTTTGATTTTTGTAGGTGAATAATGAAACCCATTTTTTCAAAATGTATTTGACTCTAGATACTGACAATATTGCAGTAGCCAAAGTGTCCCGCACAATCAGAATATCCTCTAAATACATGGCCCTCAGCTCTTAGCAGAGCTAAAATTGGTTTGAGTAATTTTAGTGAATAATCTTGGTGCTGATGTCAGGCCATTGGGCAATGCTTTAAATTGCCATAACTGACATCCATCTAAATTTCAAATATCTTTGATCATTACCATGCATTTCACAGAATAATATGCATTTTGCAGATCTGTGCTTGCCATGTAGCAATTCTTTGTGACCAGCTGAATGGCATTCAGTAAATGTTTCCATTTTGGAATGTTTCTATTGTACATAAAGGTTTAAGATTTTTCAGATCCGAAAGGATTCTACATCCACCATCCTTTTTTGTTCTGGGAAATATTTGACACAAACTGATGGTGTTGTTCTACTGACTTTTCTATTACCTCCTTTTCCGCTTAAAATTTTGAATTCTACCTTGATCAACTTATTCTGTTCCTTTGAGAAAATCCGTGACCAGTTTGAATTATGCTGAATTGGAGGATCCAAACGTGGAGTGAACTCAATTTTGAATCCTACAATGCTACATAGAATAAATGAATCATTTGTTATTGATTGCCATTCTTTGAGGAAGAATCGTAACCTTCCCCCTATTTGTGAGTGTGAAACATTTGTTGTGTTTCTTACCAGACCAAGCCCCCCTACCTCGGGTTTGCCACCGGCAATTGTTGTCCCCTTCTAGTAGGCACATTGTAACCTCCACGTATCCTTGGTGCAGCACGTCAACGTGTATACGAGAATGATAGGCTTGTTCCTTCTCCTGCACCAGCATTTCGCCTGTAGGGATACTGCCTTCGCACCGCTCTGCTCAGCATAGGTAATCCTTTAGCTTCTTTGCTAGATTTTCCCCAAAAAGCAGATTTTAGGCATTTGTATATTGGATGGTTTGCAGATCCTGCATACTTAGGATGAATATTTGGTGTTATTGTATTTTCACGAATACAATTTATTTCAAAGTGCGCACTACACATGAGTGCTAAGGCATTTTGTTGTAAATCCGATATAAAATCTTCATCCAATACCTCCATAGTTAATTCCTGGGGCTGATGGGAGAGTAGATAATTTATAGTCATAGCTATTTCCTCTCTCAAAGGTTCCCCTGTTACTGTGGGAACAGCAAACTTTTGTGCCAGCCTTGGAACATTTTAGCTCTGATAATGGACTCTGGTCCTGATATAAATCATCATTTCAATCTAGATATTCATCTTTATGTTGAGTAATTTCTGGCTCCCCTGTTCCAGGTAAGTCTCTGCCAGATTCCCCCTGCGCGGGCTCTCTTGTAGGCCCACGGATAGGCAGCCCTGTTTCAGGTGCTGCTGGCGCTGGCTCAACTCTAGGCCAACGCTTCATAATGTTTTCTTTTGAAATTGTCGGTGCTGGCACATATGTACAGTTGTACTGTCTTTGCTCAGACATTTCTGGTACTGGCTCTCCAGTAGGCCAGCACATATATTGCCTTTTTACGGGCATTCCTGGCACTGGCTCTCCTGTAGGCCAGCACATATATTCCCTTTTTGCGGGCATTTCTGGCACTGGCTCTCCTGTAGGCCAGCACATATATTGCCTTTTTTGCGGGCATTTCTGCCACTGGCTCTCCTGTAGGCCAACCACTGTAATAGCTTTGCACAGGTATTTCTGATGGCTCTCCTGTAGGCCACCCTTGTGCCTGTCCCATCCAAGGCACACCCTGTGATGATCATATTGAATGGCGGTGCAGGCTCGAAGGGCAGAATGGCCTACTCCTGCACCTATTTTCTATGTATTCTATGTATGTATCCTTTATTGGCCAACACCGACCTAAATCCTCCTGTGGGAGTTCTTTGTAAATCATTTTTCCCCTCAGGAGCTCTAAGCTAGCGACCCTTGCAGCCATAATATTTTCTGCTTCAGGAGGGTATACCTCCGGGTCTGACTCATCCGAGTCTACAGGTCGGGCCGACTTTTGTCCAGCCTTGCGCCCCGCCGTCGGCGGTTTAACAGCACATTCGACCGGAACGGGAGTTAAATGGCTTCGATGCCACTGATTCCTCTGCCTGACGCCCGCTACCCTTAGAATCTGGGGTTGTACCTGCGGTGCGTCCCTGTCCTCTCCTTCCCCTATGCTATTTTTCCCAATGTAACTTGAGTGGACCTCTACCAACACGTCTGAGCGGGAAGAAAAGCACCCTGTAAGTGAAAATGAAACCACTTACCTGCCGACTTTTACTTTAACTTTGCTTTTTACTCACCGGCTGGAGGAGCTCCTGCTCCTCCACACATGGTCATGAACGCTATGCGTCTGATCGATATGACGCCTGTGCGGCTGGACGGGGTCTTCTTCACGTAGTCACTCACGTGACTCCGAAGTAAAATTTTACTTTTGCAGAGATGTAGATGTTTACATTTGTTAGATCGAAGAAACATAAAAAATGGGAATTTAAAAAAAACCCTCAATGTTGGAAATCAGAAACAAAAGTAGAAAATGTCAGGAAAACAGTAGCATCCGTGGAAAGAGAGACAGTTAAGGGCCTGTCCTACTGCGGGGACCTAATTTGCGAGTTTAGAAGAGTTTGCGCTCGACTCAAACTCGCAGCATGGTCGACACGTGGTCCTAGAAGGTCTATGTAACTCTCTTTCATGCTCGAGAGAAGTTCCCGCATTCTCGCGACCTCAGTTTGGTCAAGGAGTATTTTTTAGCATGCTGAAAAATTGTCTGCGAGTAAAAATTGGTCGCCATGGAAAAAAATTGATATTTTTTTACTCGTAGGTTTAGTCGAAGTAGGTTGTGGTTGGTCGGCATGTTATTCGTAGGTAATCGAAGGTAATCAAAGGTAGTCCAAGGTAATCGAAGGTAGTCGTAGATAGTGTTGGTATAGTCAAAGGTAGTCGAAGGTGGTCTTCTTCACTCATCGGTGTCCAATTTTCCAGAGAACATTGGCGAGTAAATCGTAAATAGTCAAAGCTAGTCTTCAACATAGTCGAGGGAGGTCTTCGACATGGTCAAAGCAGGTCTTCTACATATTCGTAGGAGGTTCTCTACATAGTCGAAGGAGGTCGTAGGAGATGTTCTACTTCGGCGATACAACAAGACCATGACACTCTCCTTGACTCTCCTAAACTTGCAAATTAGGTCTCCACAGTGGGACAGGCTCTTAAGTGTTTTGAACCGTCATCATGAAAATGGGAGCAGTCTGCCCTTTGAGCCTTCAATGCCACTCAGTATAGTGACGGCTGATTTTACTCCATTTCCCTTCTTAATTAATATCTTGGACCTCCTTTCCAGAGTGAGGAACTGTTATTGTTCCTCCATTTTGCTGCTTTGCTGCTCTCCTTGAATCTATCACTACTCATAATTTTCCTTGTTAGCCACCTTTTTTTATTTTTGTGCCAGGCAGGAATGAACATTTGTTGTTTTCCCATGTGATCCTTAAATATTTCCCACTTCTGAACCACCATCAACTCCATAAGCAATGCTCTCCAATCTATCTTGGCCAACTCACCACATACCATAATATTTACCTTTATTTAAATTGCAGGCCCCAGTAGCAGAATCAACTATGCTACGATCCATCTTTATCGAAGGATACTTATCGAAGGAGACTCCATATAATGGAGGCCTTGCATAAGAAGTCTGAGTTTAATTATTTCGCAGTGCACACTATCCAGTCTACAGTGCTCTGCTGCCTAGCTAGTTTTTTGATGTTTTGGACCAGAAAACTAACCTGTACACAATCCAGAATTCCTTCTCCACAATACTGTTGCTAATTTGCTTAGACAATCAATGTAGATTAAAGTTGCCCATCATTACATTGGCACCTTTTATTTCTATATCATTTCCCATTTAATGCCACCCCAACATCACCAAGCCGCGGAGTGTGTTCCACCGCCTCGGGCCGTCTGTGGCAGCGATTACGTAGGGTCTATGGCCCTGACCACGGGTGAACAAAGGAGGAGGACTGGATGAACTTTGTTGCCTTCCACCACAGTGAAGAATGCTGTGGTGGATGTTTGTGTTAAATTCAGTGATGGAAATGGGTTTTAGGAACTAGGTTATAATCTAAGGTCCGTGAGGCTGAGGTTGGGAAGGAAGGGGGGGGGGGGGGTTATGTGCGGTCATACCCATGTAAGAGTACAAGAATGCACAACTTGTTTATTGTGTATTTATAATATAGTTTATTGTGTATTATATGTCATAGATGCTTTCTTGCATCTCTCTCTCTCAGACAGATGAAAGCAACGATCATAGAGTGGAATAGATGACATTTCAGGTCGAGACCCTTCTTCAGACTGACAGTCAAGGGAAAGGGAAATGGGAGATATAGGCATATCTTCCATTCATATGTCCTTAGTACCGTCTATATCTCTTGTTCCTCTTTCCCCTGACTCAGTCTGAAGAAGGGTCTCGACCCGAAATGTCATCTATTCCACTCTATGATCGTTGCTTTCGGACATTTGTCCGCTCGTTCGATCGCCCTTGGATTAAGTAGCGCAGGATAAAGCTGTGAATTCATGCCATTCCCCTCCCATTCCCAAACTGACCTTTCTGCCCTGGGCCTCCTCCATTGTCAGAGTGAGGCCCAGCGCAAATTGGAGGAACAGCACCTCATATTTCGCTTGGGTAGCTTACACCCCAGCGGTATGAACATTGACTTCTCTAACTTCAAATAGCCCTTGCTTTCCCTCTCTCTCCATCCCCTCCCCCTTCCCAGTTCTCCCACCAGTCTTACTGTCTCCGACTGCATTCTATCTCTGTCCCACTCATCCCTGACATCAGTATGAAAAAGGGTCTCGACCCGAAACGTCACCCATTCCTTCTCTCCAGAGATGCTGCCTGTTCCGTTGAGTTATTCCAGCATTTTACATGGATGCATAAAAAATAGGTGCAGGAGTAGGCCATTCGACCCTTCGAGCCATTCAATGTGATCATGGCTAATCATCCACAATCAGTACCCCATTCCTGCCTTCTCCCCATATCCCTTGATTCCACTAGCCCTAAGAGCTCTATCTAACTCTCTTTGGAATGCATCCAATGAGTCGGCCTCCGCTGCCTTCTGAGGCAGATAATTCCACAAATTCACAACACTCCGGGTGAAAAGGTTTTTCCGCATTTCAGTTCTAAATGGCCTACCCCGTATTCTTAAACTGTGGCCCTTGGTTCTGGACTCCTCCAACATCGGGAACATGTTTCCTGCATTCTTGTACTCTTACATGGGTATGACCGCACATAAAAAATCCCCTCCCCCCACCTTCTTTCCCAACATCGGGAACATGTTTCCTAGCGTGTCCAATCCCTTAATAATTTTATGTTTCTATAAGATCCCCTCTCAACCTTCTAAATTCCAGTGGATACAAGCCCAGTCGTTCCATTCTTTCACAATATGACATTTCTGCCAACCTCGTGAACCTACGTTGCACTCCCTCAATAGCAAGAATGTCCTTCCTCAAATTAGGAGACCAAAACTGCACACAATACTCCAGGTGTGGTCTCACCAGGGCACTGTACAACTGCAGAAGGACCCCTTTGCTCCTATACTCAAATCCTCTCATTATGAAGGCCAACATGCCATTAGTTTTCTTCACTGCCTGTTGTTTCTTGCATGCTTAATTTCAGTAACTGATGTACAAGTACATCCAGGTCTCATTGCACTTCCCCTTTTCCTAATCTGACACCATACAGAAGAAGGGTCTCGACCCGAAACGTCACCCATTCCTTTGCTCCAGAGATGCGGCCTGACCCGCTGAGTTACTCCAGCATTGTGTCTACCTGCCATTCAGATGATAATCTGCCTCTTGTTCTTGCCACTAAAGTGGATAACCTCACATTTATCCACATTATACTGCATCTTCCCACTCACCCAACCTATCCAAGACACCCTGCATCCTCATAGCATCCTCTTCACTGTTCACACTGCCATCCAGCTTTGTGTCATCTGCAAATTTGCTAATGTTACTTTTAATTCCTTCATCTAAATCATTAATATATATTGTGAATAGCTGCAGTCCCAGCACCGAGCCTTGAGGCACCCCACTAGTCACTACCTGCCATTCTGAAAGGGAACTGTTAATTCCTACTCTTTGTTTCCTGTCTGCCAAAATATTTTCTATCCATGTTAATACCCTACCCCCAATACCATGTGCCCTAATTTTGCCCACTAATCTCCTGTGTGAGAGCTTATCAAAGGCTTTCTGAAAGTCCAGGTACACTACATCCACTGGCTCTCCCTTATCCATGTTACTGTCTACCTGAACTTAGTTGTTCGGGATAACATCCATTTATTTTCATTCATTTTTGAATGATAAATAATTTCAATTCAATTCAAAATGTACAGGTCTATTACCAAGAAGATCTTGGAATATTTCACATTGTTTGTCAATGCTCTGCATAGTCTACTCTTCTGCCTCACTTTCCCAAAGTTTACTTAAATTTAGAGCCTTGTTTTCTGACATCCTTCTCCCTCTTAAAAGGTCTGTCTCACTGTGCGAGTTGACCCACGAGTGACCCCGAGTGAAAGACTCGTGGTTGCGTACGAGACTACAAGTTTATGATCCAGAGTTTAACCGAGTTCCCACGGGTATGTCTACGTTTCCCGTTTACTTCTCATTTCTGCGATGTTCCAAATTCGTCTCCCGAGTGTACCAAGTTCCTCTCCCGTTAATCTTGAGGCAACAATGTATATCGAACTGTTGAAAAATCATCACATGTTAAAAAAAATGATGTCATGCCAGCCAAAGAACGTAGAGACTATTGTGTTTGCTGCATGTGTTCTGCACAACCTGATCCGTATCAGAGGTGCAGCTTCAGGATCAGCAACAGCCATGCAGGACGGTGACTTAGTGGACAGTCAAACAGGGAGAATAACACTAGGTGCGTGGAGGAGTGGTACAAACGACGAGACTTTGGTGCCACTGCAGTGTTTTCGAGGTAACACGGGGACCAACCGTGCAAAAGAGCAGAGAGACCATCTCTGCTCCTACTATAATTCAGAATTGGGCAGTGTGCCGTGGCAGGACAGCTTATTTTGAGCGGCTGCCGACCACAGGTACATCACTGCATGAGGAGAGCCCACATGCAGAAAAATCCAGTTAATTTCATGTTTAGTTTAAATCCTGCTGACTTTTCATTGTTTAACTTTAAGTGTGGATTTTATTTTTTATTGTGGTGTAAAAGTAATTTCATTGCATCTGTCTTTCCTTTAAAACGTGGTTATCATGCATCTGCTTATCTGATTGTAGATCTCAAAACTTGTCATTTAGCGCATTGCATTGTATCTTTTATTGCCTGAATTTAGACTAGTGCATTTCTCAGCTGAATTAGTATATAGTGGAAATACTTTTATTTGTGCTTCATTTGTTGATTTTCATTTATGAGAAGCCCTTTTCAGACAGTGGTGTTTGCTGTAGTGCTACGTTTCTCAATATGCGCAAAAACGCGTTTTTTATATTGAACAAGAATAAAGACTTTGTTTCACATTCAAGACATTTGTTTCACATAAGACTTTGTCTTATTTTCTGATCTACTGAGAGGTGACAATTTTAAACATTTATAAAGCACAGCATATGAGGCAGTTGAGTCCTTAAATCTCACAAATGATTGTGAGAATCAAGATGTGAATATATTTTGCCTTCCTCTATTTTGTGTTTTATGATGAAAGGAATATTACATTCAAGTCATGAGACTTTGTAGTGATATTAAAATGAAGACTTCCAGACATCAATTTGATCTTGATAGCAAAGAACTCTCTTTTATTGTGCAATGAAGTAAACAAACAGTGAGAATCAAACGGATCAGCAAAAAGCTTTTCAACACAACACAACACAACACAAATTTATATATAAACTTCAAGCAATTTTTTCTTTTCAACCCACTCTGTCACCTTATCAATAACTTGCTTAACTTTGTTAAGCAGAATTTGTCTTTAAAAAGTCTAAGTAACTGATATTTCTGTCCCTGATTATTGTTTCTAAAAAGAGTTCCCACGGTAGAATCACGAGTCACAAAGTTAAACGCACGGGCCACTACGTTCTTACAACGAGTTTAAAATGTTTCAAATTTTAACCACAAGAGTACATTTTACTCGTGGAAAAGTACAAACATGTTTGAACTTTTGCAAGAGTTAACAAGTTTCACGTGTACCTCCCGTTAACACCAAGAGTTGCCAAGTTGCGTCCACGAGTTCAGACGTTTCCGCTACGTTAATTGTACGTGATTACCACGAGTTAAATTTGTTTTAAACTCGGGGTCACTCGTGGGTCAACTCGCACAGTGAGACAGCCCTTTTACTAGTATATCGAATACCATTCAACGGTGACTGCTAGCCAAGTGTTACTGCACCATTAACTAATTGACTAACAGACTAATTATTCATTATTTTTGTTAGCTGAAGAAAATATCGTTCCAGAAAAATTGAACACAATATTCTAACTATGGCACAACCAATGATTTATACAAGTTTTCTATTCGCTTCTTAAGCATTATTTCCCATTTGAAAATGTAGCATATCATTTGCTTTTGAAGGTATATCTGAACCCTGATTTTTTTAAATGTGCACATTTTATGCATCTCCTTTCTCCAAAATACCTCCCAAAATAGTAAGATTAAACGAGAACTTACCAGTTTGAAGTTTGATCTTTATTTTATGAGGAGTTACGATGAGCGATTACGTGAATAGAAGCCCGCCAGAGCGCATGCGTGGCAATCTTCAAAGCATCGGTGTGAAATCACAGATAACAGTAATTGAAGTGACATAGTACGATTAGAGAAAACTAGAACTACCAGATGACCTTTATGATACGAGGGTTGGGAGCGGAGGGCACGTAATCGCTCATCGTAACTCCTCATAAAATAAAGATCAAAATTCAAACTGGTAAGGTCTCGTTTAATCTTACTATTTTACTTCGGAGTCACGTGAGTGATTTCGTGAAGATTTTAAAGCTCTGTGATTTCATGCCGTGGAAAAGTCCACGCAAACACAACTGCATCAGTTGACCACAGATAAGGGAAACATTGATAATGCATACAGACATGACATGGATTTAAAACATGCTGATGCTATATAATGAACAAATAATAATAATAGTAACCCCTCTCACCCAGGAGGAACTATAAAATAGAACCTAAAATAGAGTTGGCAAATCACCCCGGTCTGGCTATGGGTTATTATAAAATGTTTGGAAAGCTCGTTCGATAGACCATCCTGCAGTCGCTAGGATGTGGTTCAGCGGAACGTACATAACCCTTGCTGCTGATGTTGTAGCAGCCCTGGTGGAGTGAGATGAGAAATATTAGTATCTACTCCTGCATAAGCCAAAACCCCGTTTTAACCACCTGAAGATGATCTGAACTGATACTTTCTTATGAGGTTTTTCATAACTAACAAACATTGCTAGTATCAGAGCCTCTAAGGCTCTAGATGACCTTGACGTATTGTTGTAAATGTGTGACCACACATAACCGAAGGTCCATGGGGTATGCCATGAGAACTAGTTTGAGACCTGACGCCCCTGGCCTGCTCTACTTAACTAAATCATAAACGTAAAATATTATATTATTTGCAGGTGTAACCATCCTGTCCAGTCGCAATTTATGTAGTGACTGGACCCGTTGCGCTGAGACCAGCGCCCTGAGGATAACTACCTTATGAGAGCCAGGCCAAAGATAAGGATGTAGCTGGAGCCCCCTGGTGAAGTAGTGTTAACACAATGTCAATATCCCATACTTCCGTGTGCTTTGGCCTGGGAGAACTTGTGTTAAAGATATCCTTTATAAACTGGATATCGGAGGGTGAGACCTGACAGAGTGGGTCCCGCTCGCTGCAGGAAATATGATGAGAAGGCCCGTTGGGCTCAGTTTAATGGTTTTATAACTTATTTTATTGTCAAGATTTCATTGTTCATTTGAAATGAACTCCAAGACGTCAGTAATCCGTGCCATATTATATGTAACATAGTATTTAAACAAAACTCTTCCCATCTCCTGAAGAGGAAATGTACTGATTTTCTGGTGCTACCCCTGCACTCTGCAGTGAGCACATACATGGATCTGTCTGACAACCCGTGCCGTAGGAGCAGTCTTCTTAGAGTCTGCAAGTCAATGAATTGATTTTATCATGCAGGGGCTGGTTTCCCGAGGCACAGGCTGAACCAGCAGATTTTTATGTTTAGAATAACCATATAAGGTTCTATTATATTCCCAACATAAGCGGGAACCATGGCTGCATCGGCCAGTCAGACAGTACGAAAACCCCTGAAGCAGGATCTTGCTGAATTTATTGCAAGACCCGACTGATGAGGCAAAATAGAGAAAAGACATAAAAGAACATTCCTCCTCCGTGTAGCGAGAATGTATCTCTCGCCACTGTGAACCACATATTTTTGCAACCGTGAATGTAAACACTACCTGCTGTGACTCGGATTCGAACTGAGGTTGCTGCGGCCACAGCGCAGAGTACTAACCACTATACGATTACGGCCACACACTTTATCTGTGTGCAATCTGCGCCGAGCCTGGACACAAACATATCGATATTTGGTGTTCCCTCGAGCCATAATGTCATAAAATACTTTGTGATCCAACATCCATTCTGTGTTGTCATTGATTTTACGTGATGATACACCAGTGCCAAATGAGGTTAGGTAAATATGACAGGATACTTTGACTGGATTGCACCCATGTGACGAACATGCCACCACCACAGTGTATCAACTTGGAATTGAGCATGCAAATTATGCATATTCGCACAATAACCTTTAACCCATAGAATGCACATAATGTCTATAGATAGTTGATACCAATAACTGGAGAATTGGTAACTCATGCAAATTCCTTCTGCCTCCGTGACTAGAGGTGGCATTAGTAATTTTTCATCTTTGAACACTAACATCAGTTCGTAATATAACTGAAGATTTAGTGACCAAAACCTACTGGAGCAATGCTGAATACGGTTTGTCCACCATTGTGACTTTGGTAGCTTCAGCTGGTAATAGCATAGGTCTGTTAACAGTGACCTACATGGCACCTGAGAGGTTACTACTTTGCACGTTGTAAGTTCTGATAATGCAAAGGTCCAATTTGCACAGCTGAAACATAGCTGCTATATTGCCAATTACACTTGATGAATAGAAGGCTGCTTCATAACAACAAAGGTTGTTACAGGCTTCTATTGTTTCCAATCTCTTTCCCCAGGGCGGAGTCACAGACAAATTAATAATTAAAGGTAAATCCCAATAATCAATAACGCGTTGGTATCAACTTAAATTTAACTGGATGGATGAGGAACCTCAATTTCTCAATTATAGTTTGCAGCTGAAACAGTTGATTTTAGCAAAATACAGCGTTTAGAATATCATCCAGTAAAGCCAGAACAAGTGTTTTTGAGCTTTTATCAGTCCAAGCATCGGTTTAGTAATTTGGTAAATAACCTGGGAGCTGAAGTTAGCCCATTTTGCAACGCTTTAACTGTTATCCTTGTCCCAACCAGATAAATTTCAAATGTCTCCGGTGATCCCTGAGAATGGAAATCAGTTGTTTAACAGTAACGAAATTCCATATTCTGAAAAGTCTCTGTTGCACATGCGAGTTAAATCAAAGATGAACCGACATCCTCCATCGTTCACAATGAACAGGCCACACCTGCCATAATTCCATGCCTACCTCGAACGACAACTCTGACCAGATTCCCGAGCCTGTCTCGACAGGTAATTCTGGCCATAATACTGAGCCTGCCTTGAAAGACAACTCTGGCCATAATACTGGGCCTGCCTTGAAAGACAACTCTGGCCCCAATTCCAAGCCATGCTTGGAACCCTTGTACACTGTGAAAAATAAACCAATCTCATGTTATCATTTTAGTTTATAAATGGATCTGAATCTCATGTTATCATTGTCGTTTGTACAAAACACAAGTGTAAATATTACCAACTTGTAAATGGTCCACATACCCCATGTTTCGGAAGAACCAGACCCACCTACCTCCATGGTTACCGGTGGTCTTATGGTAAGCCCAAAGGCCTCTGATGTGGGTTCTATTCCCGTCCTTGATTGGAGGGTAGGACTGGTAGTGTGTGTGGATTCCATATTTCCTTAGACCGGCTTGGACCTTGGCGTGAAAGACCTCTGCCCAGCTTTCAAGCTGCCTCCAGCTTCAGTGAACTGCTTACTGCCGATGAGGCGGGGGGTGTGTCGTCGCTGAAACGATGAAGCTTTGTTCGTCGTTGGTACCTTGATTAGTCCGACAGCTTTTGCTTCCTCATCCAGGTATACCTGTTGGATAAGTCTTACCTGAAGAAGAGCTTCGGGGGCTGGTTTCATTTCTCCAATGTCACCCCTGATAGCGCTGTTCACTGCCGGCCGTGAGGGGAACTCTGGCCCCTTCCCGGTTTACTGCCCACGGCTGGAACCAACTCTTCCGGCAGTAAAGGACAAAAGGACAAAGGACATTTATTGTCACATACACCAATTGGTGTTGTGAAATTTGACTTGCCATGCAGCACACAAATAAAGATAACATTAAAGAATTTAACAATAAACATAAAAACATCCCCCCACAATGGTTCCCACTGTGGGGGAAGGCAGCAAAGTCCAGTCCCATCCCCAGTCCACCCATAGTCGGGGCCTATTGAGGCCCCTGCAATCGCCGATACGGCAGCCCGATGCTTCAGGCCCTCTCGCCGGATTATGAAACTCTGGCGTCGGGTGAACACTCTCAGCGGCCCGGAGTGTCTGGAGCAGCCGCTACCTCCCAGGAGACCACGGCTCCCGAAGTCCACGAGCCGCGCTGGTCGATGCTCCGACTCTGGCGACCTCGTCGTGAGATCCCAGCCTCCGCGGTGTTTAAAGCTCAGCGCCGCCCGCGGCTGGAAGCTCCACAGACCGCAGACCACAGACTGCAGCTCCGCGATGTTGGAGCCGGCGGTCACAGCACTCCGGAGCTTACTGCACGCCGACCCGGGTTAGGCATCGCCCGCTCCACGATGGTGCTTCAGCACTGTGCCGCCGCCGAAGCCGAAGTCCTGGCCGGTCCCGGCAGGAAAACGCCGCTCCAGTCTGCCCGTAGGCCGCGAGGAAGGGGCGAAGATACGGCTCGGAGAAAAGCCGCAACCAGGAAGGTACTGAGAAAATAGTTTCCCCCTTTCCCCCCCCCACCCCCCACATAAAAAGACTAAAAGACCTCCAAAACAAACACTTTTAACTAACTAAAAATTTTAAAAAGGGTGAAAAGACTATACTCGACCGAGCCCCAGGTGGATCCTTCGTTTGCGAGTATTTCCTTGGAGCCATAAGCATGTGCCACGGACATACTGGGAATTTGAAGTCAGTTACACACTAACCACTCGCACTCCCCTCCACATCGAGGGAGATTCGTAGGCAGCCCTGAAAACAGGTGCCGCCGCAGGCCCCTGAGGATACCTGCGTTGATACAGCCCCTCCCACGGACCTATATCAGGATTTTTGCTCTGAGGCAGGCAGGAACTGACCCCGAATGCTCCCCTCCTCAGAGAGGGAGACATTGTGCAGCCCTGAAACAGGTGCCGCTGCCGTGGCCCCCCGAGGAGACCCGCGCTGATAACTCCCTCCTTTGGAGTATATCAATGTGTAGCAACCTCTCCATCAGGTGCTCCATGTGGGTTTAGACGTCCGCAGACGCTACCCATTGAAGGAGGGAAGCCTCCTGGCCCGACTCGCCCGAGTCCCAAGGCCTGACCGACTTACTCCTGGCTTTCCCCTATTTCTGGGGCACCATAGCGGTCTGGGAGCCGCTGACCGCACTGTCAGCGACTTGGGTGGCGAGACCGACTTAACCTTGGTTTTACCACCGTTCTGGGGAACCATAGCGGTCTCGGAGCCGCTGACCCCATTGTCAGCGACTTAGGTAGCGAACCCAACGGCTGCCGGCTACCCGCGCTTACGCGGTCCGGACCAGGATTTCCCCGCAGTCCGTCCGATCCAGCAGGCAAACTCTGTAATAGAGCTTCCTGCAAAACTTACCTGCAGGTTTAAACTTACCGCTGGAAGGAGCAGCGGGCCTCCAGTCAGTCATTGCGCCATGCGCTAAGACATAATGACACGCATGCGCTCTGGCGGGCTTCACTCACGTGACTCCGAAGTAAAATAAATCATCGAGTTTTCGAGAGCGGGCAGAGCGGGGGAGAGTGCGGGCAGAGCGGGGGTGAGAGCGGAGAGCGGGGGAGAGAGCGGGGGAGAGGCACGGAGGCAGGGAGGCAAATAAAATAACGTGGAATAATAAAATAGCGTGACTTTACCTGAACCCGGTCGGTTAGCCCTGACAGTGAGTTTAAGAAATTCTCCCTTGAATTTTATTCAAAGGAACCCGGTGTTAAAACACAATTACATTTACTGAGGAATGTGGATTGATGTATTGATGACACATTGTATAACTACTATTAACTACTGGCTGTTAACAAGTGCTAACAGTGGCAGTTAACAAATCGTTTTTGTCTGAGTTGAGTAAAGTGAGAAATGGCTCGAATCTTTCTGCAGTACTCATTAAATCAGAGCTGGAAATTGAAAACTAGGGGAACGCTGTACCCCTGCGTACCCCCCCATTTCCATCACTGGTTAAATTTCTATTGCGTATTGTGTGTTCTTTTTAAGTGTATCGCTGCTGGCAAATTCATTTCACTGCATGTGATGTGCATGTGACGAATAAAATTGACTTTGACTTTGACTTTGACAATGATATTATACCCATGCATCAGTAATTTATCCACATGTTTAGACACCTAGCCTTCAGGCTTATCTTTCTTGCATTCTTAACCCCCATAGCATTACTTTCCACTCCTTGACTCCTCTGCCTTCCACATTTATAATTTGTATCTTCTGTTTCTATTCTAGTTTGCTCTTCCTCTATCTCCCTGCAACTTCCATCCTCTTCCTCTATCTTCCTCAACCACTTGCCAGTTTGATTCAACCTCTTTGCAACAGCATTAACAAACTCTCATCCTAGGATGTTGATCCCAATCCCCATCCAGCTTGCATGGAGTCCCATCTCCTCCAGACTAGATCCACCATTCAAGGAATCTGGATCCATCTCTTGGTACCATTCATTTTGCCGCATATTCATCTGAAACATCCTGTTATTTGTCCTCTGACTAGCATGTGGCTCTGGTAGAATTCCTGAGATTACTACATTTTTATGGACCTATTTACATTACCATATCTCCCTATATTTAACTTGTAGAATCTCATCTTTTTTTTAAACCTATTTCTTTGGGATTGATATGCACCATGACTACTGATTGTTCTCATCACCTTCTCCAGAATGGGAATATCAGTAAAAATGAAAATATTTTTCATTTGTCACAGCAAACACTTACACAAGGTGTCCAGCAAAATTTTGAGAGGAATAAAGAATTTTGACCTCTTGTCCATAATTTTGAGGGAAAACTTTTGCGTGTGGATTATGAATTAGACCAAACCTCCTCCCCAAGAGATGTACCCCTAAGCCAACCAATTGTTAGTTTGAAACTTTAACCAATTGTGAATTAAATTTGTTGATGTCTTTGTCACAGAATGGATTGTGTATACACTGTGGTACTTTGCCTGAGGAAATGCCGTAAAATAATTCAGTCATCCCTTCCACTCGCTCATTTCTGTAAGCCATGAGGTACTTCTCAGGCACAGATGACATAAATCAATTATAATTATTTTATGTGATGGGAACATCAACTGTTGTTTTGCTTTTTATGTGGGGAAAACATCCCAAAATATTGTACAGGAATCCAATTGGACAAATACATGGACATAGCTAAAGGAGATGTTTGAGAAGGGAACCAAAGAGATTGAGATACTTGGGAAGACACCTAGAGAATAGTTTTCAATTTAATTTCAAATGAGTTGGTAATGTCATAGTCTACTAAACAAAAATTATGTAACTATTTGTTCATTCTTTAAAATCAAGGAAGGATTATAGAGTGCCTTGCCTGAATACAGTCAACTGTAGAAAAATGATGATGACAGTAAATTGCCACGATTACTCCTTATCACACCAGTTGCTGTACTTAATTATTGCTGAGATTGTAAGTAAAATTATTGCCTTATTAATACATTGAAAAGTAGTTATTTTTTATTATTGTAATACTTAAATTGTAAATGTGATCTTTGCTTCCAATTTTAAGGCATAGTTATGATCATCATGTTTACTCTGCTTTCATATTGTGTTTTTGATTTTTGTTTTCGGATTGAATTCTGTCTTTAATTTGTGTACTGGTGATGTCTTTACTATTTATTTCATTCCGCTTACATGTTTTTACACTATTTGTTAAACTTTGTAAGGTGTCCTTGAGACTCTTGAAAGGCGCCCATAAGTCAAGTCAAGTCAAGTGAGTTTATTGTCATGTGTCCCTGATAGGACAATGAAATTATTGCTTTGCTTCAGCACAACAGAACATAGTAGGCATTGACTACAAGGCATTCTATAAATATATACACACATGAATCAATATACTGATAAAGTGCAAATAACAGTATTGGCTAATAAAGTTCAGTGTTTTGTCTGAGCCAGGTTTAATAGCCTGATGGCTGTGGGGAAGTAGCTGTTCCTGAACCTGGTCGTTGCAGTCTTCAGGCTCCTGTACCTTCTACCTGAAGGTAGTAGGGAGATGAGTGTGTGGCCAGGATGGAGTGGGTCCTTGATGATACTGCCAGCCTTTTTGAGGCAGCGACTGTGATAGATCCCCTCGATGGAAGGGAGGTCAGAGCCGATGATGGACTGGGCAGTGTTTACTACTTTTTGTAGTCTTTTCCTTTCCAGGGCGCTCAAGTTGCCGAACCAAGCCACGATGCAACCGGTCAGCATGCTCTCTACTGTGCACCTGTAGAAGTTCGAGAGAGTCCTCCTTGACAAACCGACTCTCCGTAATCTTCTCAGGAAGTAGAGGCGCTGATGTGCTTTCTTAATAATGGCATCAGTGTTCTCGGACCAGGAAAGATCTTCAGAGATGTGCACGCCCAGGAATTTGAAGCTCTTAACCCTTTCAACCATCAACCCGTTGATATAAACGGGACTGTGGGTCCCCACCCATAAATAAAATTTATTATTATTATTATTATTATTATTATACACTCCGCTTCAGCATTCACCAACAACATTTATTTACAATGAAGGCTACATTTTTTTGTTATGCAGAGACTGCCAGTTTTGTACCTTTTTCCTATTGATCACTTCAGTACAATTCACAGGAATATACAATATACATCAATGATTTGGTTGAAGGGATTCAAAGAAACATTAGCAAATTTGCAGATGACACAAAGCTGGGTGGCAGTGTGAACTGTGAGGATGCTATGAGAATGCAGGGTGACTTGGACAGGTTGGGGGGAGTGGGCAGATGCATGGCAGATGCAGTTTAATGTGGATAAATGTGAGGTTATCCACTTTGGTATAAAAAACAGGAAGGCAGATTACTATCTAACTGGCGTCAAGTTGGGAAAAGGGGAAGTACAACGGGATCTGGGGGGTCCTTGTTCATCAGTCTATGAAAGTAAGCATGCAGGTACAGCAGGCAGTGAAGAAAGCGAATGACATGTTGGCCTTAATAACAAGAGGAGTCGAGTATAGGAGCAAAGAGGTCCTTCTGTAGTTGTACAGGGCCCTAGTGAGACCACACCTGGAGTATTGTGTACAGTTTTGGTCCCCTAATTTGAGGAAGGACATTCTTGCTATTGAGGGAGTGCAGCGTAGGTTTACAAGGTTAATTCCCGGGATGGCGGGACTGTCATATGCTGAGAGAATGGAGCGGCTGTGCTTGTATACTCTGGAGTTTAGAAGGATGAGAGGGAATCTTATTGAAACATATAAGATTATTAAGGGTTTGGACACGCTAGAGGCAGGAAACATGTTCCCGATGTTGGGGGAGTCCAGAACCAGGGGCCACAGTTTAAGAATAAGGGGTAAGCCATTTAGAACGGAGACGAGGAAACACTTTTTTCTCACAGAGAGTTGTGAGTCTGTGGAATTCTCTGCCTCAGAGGGCAGTGGAGGCCGGTTCTCTGGATACTTTCAAGAGAGAGCTAGATAGGGCTCTTAAAGATAGCGGAGTCGGGGGATATGGGGAGAAAGCCGGAACGGGTTACTGATTGGGGATGATCAGCCATGATCACATTGAATGACGGTGCTCGCTCAAAGGGCCGAATGGCCTACTCCTGCACCTAAATTAAAAAAAAAAAAATGTACAAAAAAACTCCGCATACAATGAGAATAATTGGCCTATTCCAAGGCTGACTCAAGAAAATAAGAACATAGTCACTGCTTAAGAGCTGATTGGCACCTTACTTTATAAACACGGCCACAAAACATTTGGACCAGCCACCATCCTGCTCAGTCAGGCTGGAATACCCTTGAAGATATGGTGACCAAAGCAGAACGAATTACACTCTGAGATAACCTAGAATCTGTCCTTACACTTTTGCCTGTGATTACAATCACACAGTAAAGCTCTTTCACTACTGCAATGTACTGTGTTTCTCAAATTAATAACTTTAGGCATATGGGAATCATTATTCTATATAATGGATCCAATCTAAAATTACTGGGCCAGAATTTGTTGTGATGACAAAAAGAAGGTTAGTCATCTTCTTTCATCCGTTCACCAAAACTGAATATCCTTCTATCAGCAGGGACCATTATTTCCTCAAGGATTTGGAACAATTTTGTAAAGTTACTTTATATTTTCAAAATTATTCTTCAACATAAATTTTCTTAGATCCTTTATTAACCACATATATAAATGAACAAAAATGTTTTGCTGCACAATATAAAAGTCAACATTTAAATACGGAAGCTTGGTACACTGACCGTCATCATTTAGGGCATTGTGTATAGAAGATGGGATGTTATATTAGAGTTGAACAAGACATTGGCGAGGCTTCAATGAAAGCATTGTGCTTAGTTCGGGTCACCTTGCCATTAAACTGGAAAGAGTTCCGAACATTTTACGAGGATATTGCCAGGACTCGATGGACTGAGTTGTGGGGAGAGGTTGCGCAGCCTAGAAATATATTCCTTGGAGCATAGGAGACTGAGTGGTGATTTTTATAGTGGTGTATAAAACCACAAGGGGCATAGATAAGCTGAAAGCATTCAGTCTTTTCCCCAGGATAGGGGAATCAAGAACTAAAGGGCCTAGGTTTAAGTTGAGAGGGGGAAGATTTAATAGGAACTTGAGGAACTAATATCTCACATAAATGGTGGTGGGCATATACAATGAGTTGCCAGAGGAACTGGTTGAGGCAGGTATAATGACAACATTTAAAAGACGTTTGGTCAGATACAAGGCATGGGAAGGTTTAGAGAGATATGGGTCATGTGTAGGCGAATGGGACTAGCTAAGATGAACATCTTTGTTGGCATGGGCTCCCTTCTGCTTTGAGACACTGGGTACAGTTGGTATGTTTTATCTTCAGTGACTTCCACACTACACCTGGTCGCACACATCAAGAGAAGGTGCAATGGGTTACAAGGTGTCCATGTGATGTGTCTACTGCAACTAAATAGTTGGAAGTAGGAATATTTGCATGAATTTAATCCGTTTTTTGACTGAGGAGGCACAATTAGAGTTAATTGGATCACTCTTAACACACACAAGCGTGTGTGAGAGTGATCCAAAGGAGATTCTGTGGCCTTACTTTCCCCACCTTGTGCATGGTCCTGGCTGAGAGTATGTGAACTCCCCAACTTTAGTGTGTGAACTAAATGAATGACGGGTCATCACTGAAGTTTATTGCTAATGGTGATCAGAGTACTGTTCATGGTCTTCAGCTCTTCCACCATTGAGCAATTGTGCCTCGAATAGTTGCAGTCCGTTCCCAAGAGCCAGTTTTATTATTGCTGTGGTCTACATTTCCATCGCGTGGGAATGATGACAGTGATTGTAGTCAGTGAGTACATTTTCTTCAGAGAGCACCTCTTGTTAAGGTGCAGGTGGGAGCTTCTGCTTTTGTTTTTACAGAGCCATTGAATTTCTAGTCTGTGATCCATCTGCATGGACTTTGGGGACCTCTAGACCATCATTGCAATGGGAAGGAGAAAGTTTGAGGAGTTGAGTCTTGAGGACCTCTGGAGAACATAGATCTTGTGTTAATTCTTAGGGGCACCATTTTCCTTCCTAGCTAATCAACTTTTTAATTCCAATTGTAGAAAAATTGCACAGATATTGTAAAATTAGGAAAGGCGGTCAGCATTCAGCATCTTAAGAAAGTATACTGCACCAACATGATGAAAATAAACTTGGAAATTGAAGATGAAGACTTTCCATTACATCAGCGTGACTTATTTATGGAAAACAGTAAGTGGCTTAAACTTAAGATTAATTATTAGGACAAAACTGAAAGAGATGAATGATGTTGTCAGAGTTTATAAAGTAGATTGTTTTGTGCATATGTTTTAGAGATTCGAGCGCACCAATTGATCATGCTGGAGTGGGACAGATATTTTTTGATTGAAACAGACAGCATGGAAACAGGTCATTCAGTCTACTGAGTCCAAGCCAACCATTGATCACCTCTTCACACCTGTTTTATGTTATCTCACTTTCGCATCCACTCCCTACACTTTCAGGGCAATTAACCTACAAACCTGCATCTCTTTGGGAAACCGGAGAACCGGCATGAAACCCACAGATCACAGGGAAAATGTGCAAACTCAATGACAGCACCTGAGGTCAAGATCGAACCCAGGACTTTGCTGCTGTGAGACAGCAGGACTTCCAGTTACCAGCTGTACCACCCTCAAGGCTTAGGTTGCAACAGGCAAAGAGAAAATGTGCTGCCTGGTTCTTGTTTCCTGAGTTGGGCTCAAGATCAGGTCGATGGGAGATCGGAGTGGTTGTTACTGGAATCCTGCAATATTTCCTGGGGGAATGGAATGTAAGAATGTAAGAGCATGGACCCAGACTGGGAAATTAGATGTGGTCACTCTGATAGAAAGGCCCGGCCATTGTTCTGAGTGAGACAAAAAAGCCTGTAGATTGAAGTTATCATGTTTCTGAAGTGATAACCAATATGCAACTAAATTTCCACACCTACTCGTGTAACTATAACAGAGTGGAGAATTATAGAGCAGTAACTATAACTATAAGAAAAAATCCAATTAAAATAATTTCTAATTTAAACTTCTTCCTTATTTCCTTTTACAAGGAGACTAGTAGGCATAGCTTTGGGGTGAGAGCAGGAAACGTTTAAAGGAGATGTGTGGGTCAAGTTTAAATTTTTACACAGTTTTACATACCTGGTGATGGAAGCAAATGTGATTATGAAGCTTTTAGATAGGCACATGAATATGCAGGGAATGGAGGGATATGAATCACGTGCAGGCAGAAGGGATTAGTATAATTTGTCGTCATGTTCAGCACAGACATTGTGGGCCAAAGGGCCTTTTCCTTTTCTATGTTCTAAGAACTATATCACCAGAGTTGTCTTTGTGGGAATAAAACACTCCGGTCAGTTCCTTTACATTTAGGATTGGGGAGTGAAGTGCCAGGAGTGTCAACTCAATTCAATAACTTAACATTAAGTCAATTATGGACCTTTTAAAATTATTTATAAAGGTACCATGCCTGTTTTGCTTAAAATTGTCAAAAGTGAGCATATAGTTGTGTCATGGTTATGGGAGAAATGAAAGGGCGAGTGACTGTGTGGCTGTCATAGATGGAAAGCTTGAATTACTAAATTGGTAGAACGATTTGGAAAAGATCAGGGAAGAAATTGGCAGATTCCTGACAGATATATGAATTATTGTTAGACACAGGTGTGGTGCCAGAAATCTGGAGGCTGGCTAATGTTGTGTCTCTGTTTAAGAAGGGCTACAAAGAAAAATCTGGAACTGTAGACCAGTAAGTCTAATGCCTGTGGCAGGAAAGTTACTGGAAGGGATTCTGAAGGATAAGATATACATGCATTAGGACAGACAAGGGTTGATTAGGGATAGTTAGCAGGGCTTTGCGTGGGAGATCATGTCACACAAATTTGATTCAGTTTTTTGAAGAAGTAACCAAGAAGGGTGATGAGGCTGGGGCCTTGGCTGTGGTCTATATGGCTTTCAGAAAGGGTCTTTGATAAGATTCCGAATGGTAGGCAGCTATGAAAGGATAGATCACAAGGGATCCAGAGAGAGCTAGTCAACTGGATAGAGAATTGGCTTCATGATGGGAAGCAGAGGGTAGTGGACTTCAGAATATAGAAGATGAGACATTATGCTACAGTTGTACAAGACATTGGTGAGGCCTTTGGTCTCGTTGTACAAGACATTGGTGACGCAGTACTTGGAGTATTATGTTTAGTTTTAGTCACCATGCTATAGAATTGCTATTAATTGCTATTAATCCGGAAAGGGTGCAGAGAAGATTTGCATGGATGTTGCCAGGACTTGAGAGCCTGAGATTGTCGTATCTCCGTCCGCACTACGGCCTAACATCGTGGAGCTGGCGGCCCCTTGCTGGGACCTCGGAGCTCCAACCCGCGGGAGCCTATGGACTTTAGCACCGTGAGCTGGCGGTCCCTTTGTCAGGGATCGACCTCTGAGCTCCAACCGCGGGAGACTGCGGACTTTAACAATGTGGAGCTCGCGATCCCTGATAGAGAATGACTCCGGGAGTTCCAAGATCATGGGAGCTTCGATCGCCCCAACGCAGGAGCTTCAATCGCCCTGACTGCGGTTGGTTCAACTACCCCGACCACGGGATAAAAGGAGGAAAGAAGATAAAACTTTATTGCCTTCCATCAAAGTGGGGAATGGGGAGGAGCCGCAGTGGTGGATGTTTATGTCAAATTTTGATGCAGTTGTGTGTCTTGCTTTTTTGGTATGACTGGATGGCAAACCAGATTCCTCGTATGTTGCAAAACATACTTGGCTGATAAATTACAATTATGATTATGAATTGCATTTCATTTTGTCATTAGTCCGTGAGGAAGATCTTCCTGATATCACTCCAAAATGACTTGAAATTGTGTAACTTTGTTTTAATTCAAAGCACTATCTAGATCTTCCTTTAAATGGCCATTGCGTATAATTATGGAAACTTTATTGCAATTTTCTTTGTAACTGTTATTCTCTGAAATCACTCCGGGCTGCCTTACAGTTCTCTGATTATCTCAAAGGCATAAACAGCTCTGTGACTGGAATTGGATGCAGGAATTGAGATGGAGTCTGAATAGAGCATTCTACCAATGCCTAGTCTAAAATCTCAAGCCCTTATTCATGAAAATTGTCAGCCCTTTTAAATAATACACCTTGAAAACACCTCCAGCTTGAGTGCCAATTAACTAATTTATATTTTGGATAACAACGGTAAATATTTCCCTCCCCACAGCTCGATAATTTGGAAAAGCTGTGGGGACATTTGCCTTGTGGTGATGTTCCTCCACAATGATAACATGGGAAATTCAGACAAAAAGAAAAAGTGGGGCTAATGAGAATTTTTTTTTGCAGTGCAATTTATTATGACCTGGAGCGTACTGTGTGAAAGTGTTGGAAATAGATTGAGCATTAACTGTCTAAAGAGAATTGAATATGTAATTATTAACTGTTCTCTTGAATGTACTGAAGCATTATTGGCCCACTCCCTTCATTCTCCTAATGACTCTTTTATCTTCTGAGAAGCCAAGCAACTTGATGTATAATCTACCTATGTGTAATTAATTGGTGGTGCTGTTAAAAGGCTGTCATTTGGATTCCAGTTCTTTGTATTGTTTCTAATTACATTCCATCAGCTGTCTCAATCTTCACCCTCCCCTCATCTGGCACTATGTGCTTCTCTTTGTCCCCTTTCCCCACCCCCTCCCCTCTTTTTCTCCTTTTTTGTTCTCTTCTGTCTGCCTCCATCCATCATTAATTTGCCTCTGCCTTCGAACTACACCCCTAGCTCCATATGCCAGTCATCGCTCACCACTCCCTGTTCCACCAATCCCTTGGAGTTTCTGTCTCATCACTCCCCCTCATCTCTTAATACTGACTACATCCCCTCTTCACATTCAGTCCTGAGGCAGGATGCGGGCCAGAAATGTCGACCATTCGTTTCCACTCACAAATGATGCTCAAGTGTAGCAAATTATATCTTGCATCACTTCCTCACCTTTGCCCATGTTGCTGGAATGTTGGGGGACATATTCTTGATATAACCTTGTTGGAGAAATTATTACCTAGTTAGTTCAACCCCAACTACTCCTCTGGCACTGCAAATGAGCTACTTCAAGAATGGAGCTGTGGAATTATCAGCCAATTCAGTTTGTTCCTAGTACAGGGAAGGTCACCAAAGCAATAAAAGATGGTTGGTGCATCACTGCTCTGTGCATCTCCTGCTGTGGCTCTGGGTTACATTTATATATAATTGCTCTCTAAAAATGCGCTGACAGTTGTAATATTTGATGTTCCTTAGTTGCACTGAGAGCTTTAATCCTGAACTGCTGCAGCTTTAGTGGTCATTGGTTCCATTTGAGTTTTTATTTTAACCAGTCAACCAGATAATGAAAGACTGAACTGGGTAAGAAGATGAGAACGATGAGCAGAAGAAGCCTATTTGGCTCTAACCTGCTCAGCAATTCGACAATTTTCATTTCACAAATAAATTCACAAATTTCATACACATTTTTAATCATTCGAAGAGTACAGCCAGTTAAGTGGTGTTGCCAATTTTTAATGCAAAGGTTGAAATAATCTCCAGTCTGAAGAAGGCTCGACCCGAAACGTCACCCTTTCCTTCTCTCCAGAGATGCTCCCTGTCCGCTTAGTTACTCCAGCTTTTTGTGTCTATCTTTGAAATAATAGTTATTTCTTCTTATGCTGTATCCAGAGACAACCAAGTTTGCAAGGTGATTAACAAATGTGGTATTTATGGTTGGGCTGAATGTGGTACCTGTATTAATGTTGGACTTTAGTTGTTTGAGATCAAAGTTTCTCACTATATGTATAATTTATACAGTAATGCTTTGTGGGATGATTGGATATTCCGATTTCTTCAAGACCCAGTGGCTTGAAGCTATTATATCATGGCAGAACCCCACTGGTTGCTATCTGAGGATTGGTAAGTTCATTGATTAATATACATTGTTTAACATTAACATTAAAGCTGCTGTTCATATGCGCGATTAGTTATTTTGAAAAGGTCCTGATGGGGAAACAAGCTACTCGGCTAAATTCCAGAGGTGAGGTGAGAGTGATTGTCCTTAACATCAAGGCTGCATTTGTCCAAGTATGGCATCGTCATCCTGGTCCTGCTTGCAACAAGACTTAGACAATATTAAGGAATGGGCTGATGAGTGGCAAGTATCTATGACTAAAATGCAAGGCAATGAATATCTCCAATAAGAGAGTTTTACCACTTTTGAAGTCCAGTGACATTGACCAACCTGTTCCTTTTCTCCAGAGATGCTGTCTGACCCGCTGAGTTACTCCAGCATTTTGTGTTTCTTCGGTAAATACCAGCATCTGCAGTTCCTTCCAACACAAACTCTTGGAATATGCCTGATCCTGCTTTTCCATCCTTTGTTATAATTTTCCAGAGTTGGGCAGGCGTGGAGAAATTCTTGGACTGGCTTGGAGTCTGACTCCCCCTCCTTATACCATCCAATACTTAACATCACCAAAGCAGCAACACAGTGTTGAAACCCTACTCAATGGTTTATTTTGCAGAAGCACGTCACTGTTTTTTAAAAATATGTTTACATTTCATAATTATTTCATATTTAAAAGACAGTTTTTTTCCCCACTCAGATTTTCCTTAAAGTTCAGCTATATCAATCTATTAAAGTACATAAACTTTAAAATTAAAATATGTAATATGATTTTAAACATAGTGTCGCGATTGTGCTCTGTTGAATATTGCAAATGTTCATCCACATTTCATGTCTTGTATTTCATACAGATTTAGGCAAGTCTGTGCAGCCAACAGAGATGGAACGAAATGCATTCACAAAACACAAGAGAGTGAAGAGAAGAGATAGACTAATGAGTGGTAAAATATTTTAATTTTAAATATATATTACATTTTCTTTTATTGATATTCATACCAAATAATTCACTGGCACCAGAAATGAATAACATGTTACATTTTGATTACATCTCAGTAGAGTCTATGTTCATCTTTTGATGTTTGAAAGCCTCAATGGAAGGAAATATATTGCAGCTGCTCCACAAACTGCTGCAAACAGTTGTAATCTTGTTGGTATGTCTCGGTGATTTTTGGAGATGTGTTATAATTTTAATTTAACCATGCTGGGAAATACAGAATATGGGCATGTTGATTATGATCCACCCCAACATTGTTGTTGTGCACTTCAATGTTCCATGAAGTACACCCATTTTATCTTTAAGTACGATGCCAAAAAAAGGTCCATTAAATATATGTGGGATGTATGGATAATGCCTGGTAATACTCAAACTGGCTTGAACAGGTTTGTAGGTTAATTGGCTTCTGTAAATTATCCCTAGTGTGGAGGAGAGTGTTAGTGTACGGAATGATCGCTGGTCGGCGCGGACTCAGTGGGCCAAAAGGCCTGTTTCCACGCTGTATCTCTAAAAAAGGGCGGCATGGTGGCGCAGCGGGAGAATTGCTGCCTTACAGTGAATGTAGCGCCATAGACCCGGGTTCGATCCCGACTACGGGTGCTGCCTGTACGGAGTTTGTACGTTCTTCCCGTGACCTGCGTGGGTTTTCTCCGAGATCTTCGGTTTCCTCCCACACTCCAAAGATGTACAGGTTTGTAGGTTAATTGGTATAAATGTAAAATTGTCCCTAGTGTGTGTAGGGTAGAGTTAATGTGCAGGGATCGCTGGTCGGCGCAGATTCGGTGGGCTGACGGGCCTGTTTCCGCGCTGTATCTTTAAACGAAACTAAACTTTGATCAGAACCAGGAAAGTGGTGAAGCAAGTGTTTTAAATTCATCCACAGTCATCAATTTGACTGCTATGACTTCAAGCCAGCCGTTTAAAAATACTCACTTTAAACTAAACTGCATGAATGGCATAGACTCTACTTGAAATGCAGATTTATATACCAATTATATACTTGTATGTTCTATGCTAGTTCCTCTAGCGAACATTCACTCCCACCTTGTTTCCCTTGAGACAATAAGCACACAGAATGCAGGGTTTACTAGAATTAAAGCTCATTTTACAATCACTAGATTAGTGACTAGTGATCAGTTTGTGGCTATTCTGAAAACATAACTGTCATAATAATAGTAACTTTTGTTATATGGTAACAAATTTTCATTTCAGCTTTATTGAGCTGGTTTATAGGGCTGGATATAATATGTTTCCTAAATTATATTTGGAGTGCAAAGATAATGTATCATTCCAAAGATGCGACAGTCTGGTGACTAAAATTAGAGCACATGGTAGGGTGCTGACGTAGATAGAAAATTGGTTGGCAGACAGGAAGCAAAAAGTAGGAGTGAACGGGTCCTTTTCTGAATGGCAGGCAGTGGCGAGTGGAGTGCCATATAGCTCGGTATTGGGGCCGCAACTGTTTACCATATATATTAATGATTTGGAAGAGGGAATTAGGAGCAACACTAGCAAGTTTGCGGATGACACAAAGCTGGGTGGCAGTGTGAACTGTGAAGAGGATGTTAGGAGGTTGCAGGGTGACCTGGACAGGTTGAGTGAGTGGGCAGATGCATGGCAGATGCAGTATAATATAGATAAATGTGAGGTTATCCACTTTGGTGGCAAAAACAAGGGGGCAGATTATTATCTTAGGTAAGGGGGAGGGTGTCCTTGTACACCGGTCACTGAAAGTTGGCGTGCAGGTACAGCAGGGAGTGAAGAAAGCTAATGGAATGTTGGCCTTCATAACAAGAGGATTTCAGTATAGGAGTAGAGGTTCTTCTGCAGTTGTATAGGGCTCTGGGAAGACAACATCTGGAGTATTGTGTACAGTTTTGGTCTCCTAATTTGAGGAAGGACATGCTTGTGATTGAGGCAGTGCAGCGTAGGTTCACGATATTGATCCCTGGGATGGCGGGACTGTCATATGAGGAAAGATAGAAAAGACTAGGCTTGTATTCACTGGAGTTTAGAAGGTTGAGTGGGGATCATATAGAAATATATAAAATTATAAAAGGACTGGACAAGCTAGATGCAGGAAAAATGTTTCCAATGTTGGGCAAGTCCAGAACCAGGGGCCACAGTCTTAGAATAAAGGGGAGGCCATTTAAGACTGAGGTGAGAAAAAACTTTTTCACCCAGAGTTGTGAATTTGTGGAATTCCCTGCCACATAGGGCAGTGGAGGCCAAATCACTGGATGGATTTAAGAGAGAGTTAGATAGAGCTCTAGGGGCTAGTGGAACCAAGGGATATGGAGAGAATGCAGGCACGGGTTATTGATTGGGGACGATCAGCCATGATCACAATGAATGGCGGTGCTGGCTCGAAGGGCCGAATGGCCTCCTCCTGCACCTATTTTCTATGTTTCTATAATGTAGATACTAAATCAACAAGTTAAACTATTATGGCTGTCCTTATTTCATGCAAAGGATAAATATTTTTATATTTCACCCCATCACTGTACCATTTTAATTGTTACATTGACAATTTAGAGATCAGCAGTGCAGAGTATATTGTGGATTATAAAATCATTAACTTTTGCCTTAAGAGATCTGATGATCAAAATGTTTTTTCCCCCAGATAATTGTACAAGTCATCTGACTGGTATCGCTGCAGGAGCTCTGGGCGTTTTCCTTCGCTTCTATGGCATAAGCCAGAACGTCAGAGAACCACAGAATATTTAACAACAAGCCACACCTTTTCCGTGTGATCATGCTGAATTAGTACTAGCCATTTATGTATTCTACAATTAGTTTTGTGCCTCATCCTATTTCCGATGACTTAAGTTGTTTATTGATAAATATTTGTACGATTAGCTCAAGGCGACGGTGGAAAAGTGATAAAGTGTAAGATGTTCAGAATAATTATGTTCAGGCAGCAGTAGAATTTGTAGAAAACAACTGCAGATGCTGGTTTAAATCAAAGGTAGACACAAAATGCTGGAGTAACTCAGCAGGACAGGCAACATCTCTGGGCAGAAGGAATGGGTGACATTTCGGTTGAGATCCTTAGAAGAGATGCTGCCTGTCCCGCTTAGTTACTCCAGCATCTTGCGTCTACCAGCAGTAGAGTTTGTTGTTTTCAAGAGGCGAGTTCCAAATTGACACCATGTGGTTTTCTTCTGGGTGCTCTGGTTTCTTCCTGCTCTCCAAAGACAGGTTTTGCAGGTAAATTAACTAAGTAGTATAGTTGGGTGGTAGGAGAATCAGAGGGTTGATGGGAAGAGAGGGTAAGTTACAGGGAAGTGTTACAGGGAAATCGTATATCAGATTTCCTGAATTTACAGTTTTTTTCCTTTTCAATGTCAAATAGAGTTATTTCTCATCATAATGCATTTGTTATTCCATAGTTTGGGGATTTTATCCCCCCCCCCCCCACCCCGTTGTTTATTTTAATCACTTTCTTCTTTATATTTTCTTGAAGAATTTTATGGAAAGTGACACTTTCTTACTAGTCAGAGGACTATGTCGGCCTTAGAAAATGAGAAATTGGAAGTGCATTATTTAATTTGTGCACAAAAATATTGCTGTCTTGAACCATACTGTGGAATGTTAAGGTAACTCATAGATTAAACAATACAACATCATCTATAGATTTCACTATCTTCTTTATTCAGTAACATCTAAATCAAAATGCAAAGCTTTGGTCATCATATGATTTTAGAAACAAGTTTTAACAAGAGATTACATCAGAGACAAAGATCTTACATTTGTTCTTCCAGAAATACACAGATCAGTGAAAGTTTAGAAGATACTCGATTGGACCTTTCTCAGATCTGGTTATTAGAGACAGACAGATTTCAGTGAAAAGTGTCTACATTTGTGGAACAAAAATGCCACAAATACGATTTGAAGTAGTGTTTGCTTTATCCAGGGAATAGAAGGTGTATATATCTAGATAGGTAGAGCATACCTTTGTGAAATTTAGTGCCTTTACAAAATATAACTTATACAAACATTGTCTGAGACTAAAATGCCAAAAATTAAATATTTCAATGAAAAAACATTAAACATGAACCAGGGCTAAATTGTAAAATAATTTAACTTTAATAGATCAGCCAAGCATGTGTCTCTTTTACAAGATAAGTACTCGTTAGCTATTCCACCCGATGATCTCATAAATGAGTGATTTCAACAGCCGTGCCTGGTATGTAACTGTGTTCTTTCCTGTATGCAGTCTTTGTTCTTCTAAGGGTTGTTCAATCACTGCTAGGACACTCTTGCCGTAAACTAAATGGGTCAGATTAAAAAGAGTATATTAAAAGAAAACACAATGCTATTGACAAGCTTCAGATATCTCAAAGTGATTCACAGTCAATTAATGTTGGCGTATCGTCACTTCTCTAAAGTAAACTCAGCTAAAGTATTCATACGTAAACCTACAAATAAACAATTCAAATAAATACTTGCTCCGTGTAAAAACACTAAAAAAACTCCTGAAAAGCGAAAGCACCACTTGTGTGGTTAAGCTCCTATGATCAATAAAACGAGGTGGGAAGCAACATGCAATTATAATAAATCCAAGGAAAAGTGGAAATGCAACAAGTATCACTCATAAAAGACAGAATATAAAGAGAACATTTAAATGCAAAGAAGGGTAATTGAAAAAAATAAGCAAGAATTATCTACAAATCTTCAGGAACATATTGAGAGAATATCTGAGCTAATGAAGAAATTAGATCACTCAAATGGAACCCTAATGGAAGCTAAGGATATGCTTCAGAAATGAATTAGCACTTTGCACAGGTTTTATATGAAGATGCAAAATAAAGCTATCTCATGAAAACTATATATAAAATGGAGGAACCAAATGGGCTTAATACAAAGAAAAAAATTGTAGAATCTAATTTTTGCACCTTGGTGGCCACTCAGCAAATGATTGCCCCTGCTCTTTCAAAGACAAATGAGTTAGTCCAATGTTTAGTTTAGAGATACAGCGCGTAAACAGGCCCTTTGGCCCACTGAGTCCGCTCCGACCAGCAATCCCCGTACACTAACACCATCCTACACACATACACTAGGGACAATTTACAATTTTTTACCAAAGCTATTTAATCTACAAACCTGTACGCTTTTGGAATGTGGGAGGAAACCGGGGCTCCCGGAGAAAACCCACACAGGTCACGGGGAGAACGTACAAACACTTTTCCACATTTTTTCATGTTACAACCACAAACGTAAATGTATTTTATTGGGATTTTATGTGATAGACCAACACAAAGTGGCGCATAATTGTGAAGTGGAAGGAAAATGATACATGGTTTTCAGATTTTTAAACAAATAAAAAACTGAAAAGTGTGGCGTGCAAAAGTATTCAGCCCCCTTTACTCTGATACCCCTAAATAAAATCTAGTGCAACCAATTGCCTTCAGAAGTCACCTAATTAGTAAATAGAGTCCACTTGTGTGTAATTTAATCTCAGTATAAATAAAGCTGTTCTGTGAAGGCCTCAGAGGTTTGTTAGAGAACATTAGTGAACAAACAACATCATGAAGCCCAAGGAACACACCAGACAGGTCAGGGATAAAGTTGTGGAGAAGTTTAAAGCAGGGTTAGGTTATAAAAAAATATCCCAAGCTTTGAACATCTCACGGAGCACTGTTCAATCCATCGTCCGAAAATGGAAAGAGTATGGCACAACTGCAAACCTACCAAGACATGTCCGTCCACCTAAACTGACAGGCCGGGCAAGGAGAGCATTGATCAGAGAAGCAGCCAAGAGGCCCATGGTAACTCTGGAGGAGCTGCAGAGATCCACAGCTCAGGTGGGAGAATCTGTCCACAGGACAACTATTAGTCGTGCACTCCACAAATCGGGCCTTTATGGAAGAGTGGCAAGAAGAAAGCCATTGTTGAAAAAAAGCCATAAGAAGTCCCGTTTGCAGTTTGCCACAAGCCATGTGGGGGACACAGCAAACATGTGGAGGAAGGTGCTCTGGTCAGATGAGACCAAAATTGAAGTTTTTGGCCTAAATGCAAAACGCTATGTGTGGCGGAAAACTAACACTGCACATCACCCTGAACACACCATCCCCACTGTGAAACATGGTGGCGGCAGCATCATGCTGTGGGGATGCTTTTCTTCAGCAGGGACAGGGAAGCTGGTCAGAGTTGATGGGAAGATGGATGGAGCCAAATACAGGGCAATCTTGGAAGGAAACCTGTTAGAGTCTGCAAAAGACTTGAGACTGGGGCGGAGGTTCACCTTCCAGCAGGACAACGACCTTAAACGTACAGCCAGAGCTACAATGGAATGGTTTAGATCAAAGCATATTCATGTGTTAGAATGGCCCAGTCAAAGTCCAGACCTAAATCCAATTGAGAATATCTGGCAAGACTTGAAAATTGCTGTTCACAGATTCTCTCCATCCAATCTGACTGAGCTTGAGCTATTTTGCAAAGAAGAATGGGCAAAAATTTTAGTCTCTAGATGTGCAAAGCTGGTAGAGACATACCCCAAAAGACTTGCAGCTGTAATTGCAGCGAAAGGTGGTTCTACAAAGTATTGACTCAGGGGGGCTGAATACTTTTGCACGCCACACTTTTCAGTTTTTTATTTGTAAAAAAATTTGAAAACCATGTATCATTTTCCTTCCACTTCACAATTATGCGCCACTTTGTGTTGGTCTATCACATAAAATCCCAATAAAATACATTTACGTTTGTGGTTGTAACGTGACAAAATGTGGAAAAGTTCAAGGGGTATGAATACTTTTGCAAGCCATTGTCAGTAGGTATTTCCTTGTATCTCTGCAGTTCATTTGCCAGTAATGTTAAATCTGTGATCTCTGCTTTCTCATCCCTTCAGCTCTTGGAAGCAGTTACTTTTTATTCACTTGATCTAAAGCCTTCACGCACTTCTATCACGTTTCCACTTAATCCTCTGCTCCAAGGTCACCAATCCAAGTCTCTGATTTAATCACGAGAATCTAATCCCTCATCACTGGAAACATTACTTTAAATCGCTGCTGCCCTCTGACTCAGCAAATCTTCACCTTACTGAAGTGATGTGCCAGAACTGAACTATTTTACCCTGAAAAAGGGTCTGAAGAAGGGTTTCAACCCAAAACATCTATCCATGTTCTCCAGAGATGCTGCCTGACCCACTGAGTTACTCCAGCAATTTGTGTCCTTTTGTTTATTTCACCCAAGGACAAACTAGCCTTCTATATTGGTTAATATAATTTCAAGTTCAAGTTCAAGTGAGTTTATTGTCATGTGTCCCTGATAGGACAATGAAATTCTTGCTTTGCTTAAATTCTTAATTTTCTAGCTTTTGTACTCAATGCCTCTATTTATAAAATCTGAGGTCCCTTATTTTATTAACTTTTAATAGACCATTCCGTCACCTTCATTGATTTCTGCACAGCCATTCATAGGTATTTATTGCATTGCTATTAAGGTTATACCATTCAATATGCAAGGTTTCGCTGAACGTTTTGTATCAAAATGCAGCAGCATAATGAAGTAAATAAAAAGGATTAAGATGCGTAGGTTAAAACGTTTCAAGCTACAGGGAATTATCAGGGAAGTGGTAGCGAGAGAACTATTGCCTCTCTGAGCCATTGTCCATCTTTGCTCTCTTCTTCCCAACACACTGTTTGGCTGGTACACAAAAATGCTGGAGAAACTCAGCGGGTGCAGCAGCATCTATGGAGCGAAGGAAATAGGCAATGTTTCGGGCCGAAACCCTTCTTCAGACGCCACTGTTTGGCTGCTGTGCAGGACAGCCGTTTGCCATCAGTTCAACGTGCTCAGAATTCCACTGAAGGCAACAAGAGACAACTGTGTTGGATAGAATTTTGTTAGCTACAGGTATTAAGGAATATGGGGAGAAGACAGGTCAAAGGAATTCAGTCACAGATCAACAATGCTGTCACGGAATGATGAAACAGGAATTAAGGCAAAATTCGATTCTCTTATCAACTGAACAAGGTACAATGATAATTTGTTATTCAGATCTTTAAATATTAGAATATAAAAATATCATCGGAGCGACTGACAGCTGGAGGCCGGGTCGGCACCACGGAGGCGTGATGTGGGGGCGTCGACAGCGGTGAGACCTCGGTGGCGGTAGCGGTGAAGCCTCGCGACGATGGGACTTCAGCGGTGGTGAAGCCTTGGGGGACCACCCTGAAGAGGGGGTGGGGGGAGAACACTGCAGGACCTGGCATGAGGGGGACAACCCTGAAGGAGGTGGGGGGAGAACAATGGACAATGGGAACCCGACGTGGGGGAACTGCTGAGGGGGGGGGGGGGGAGAGGAAAGGAAAAGGAGGAGCCGGCGTGCTTTGTAACTGTAAGCGCCGTAGGTGGCTGCTATTTGTATACATTGGGTAAGCAAGCAAAGAATTTCACTGTGCCTAGTCACATGTGACAATAAAGAATTCCAATAAAGTATTCAATTCCATTCCAAAATATATCCTTGCTTAGGAGAAATGTCTTGCTTAAGCTTTGTTCACAGATATTTTAGATCTCAATAGTACAAACAACTTATTTGAAAGTGCATTTAAAAAAAAGAGAACTTTAAAGGTGATAATTTTTTTCATTTTTGAGTTAATGGCATTTCAGTTTTTGCAAATGTTGTTTTAAGTTCTGTACTTACTTTCACAGTGCTCAAGGAACTGAATACATTCCTGTATAACGGTGTCTCTTAGCATAATCATGTGTTTTGCCATATTTTCCAGTAAAGACAAGAAACACCGTTTGGCATAATACCAAGTATCTGTTCCAAGCTGTAAAGGAGAAAATGAACTTTAAAAGTTTGGAAGCCAATTTCATTTTCATGTATACTAATATTTACTGAAATATCTGTTCTGTATTTATCAATGAGGGCAATTAAAAATGTTTTTGTTTTTTTTCTCATCCAAGCTTTAATTAAATATCTCCCTATTCTGAACAGAATGGTTTAAGAACTTCTTGAAAGAAAATGAACTCAAGGTGGTTACATCTAATTTTAATGAAAATATTATTTTAATAATTGTGACTTTGACATATAATGAATTGCAAGGCTATTGACTGTCAAGAATACCATAATTGAAGTTGTTGAACAGTAAATGTCAATAGATAGACAATAGACAATAGGTGCAGGAGTAGGCCATTCGGCCCTTCAAGCCAGCACCACCATTCACTGTGATCATGGCTGATCATCCACATTTAGTACCCCATTCCTAATACACAATAGGTCATCACAATTACAGCTTCAAGGTATTGATTTGAGAAAAACAGCAAATGAACTGTCATTGGTGGCATAAACTTAATTTAGTCCATTACAGGGAGGTTCTGCTTTGACTGACAAATAAGAGTAAATATCACAAAATTATCAATCAATGACCTCTATGATATGCATATAGTGCATGTAGAGAATGCAGTGATTTCCCTATGCTCACCGTTAATAGAACAAAGTTACATTGTCAAATCTTACTAGAAATATAACAGTGTATTAATGAATAACTCGCCAAACAAGATTAAAAACATCAGAAAAATATCTAGTGTTAGAAGAAACTGCGATGCTGGTTTAAACCGAAGATAGACACAAAAAGCTGGAGCAACTCAGCAGGACAGGCAGCATCTCTGGAGAGCAGGAATGGGTGACGTTTCGGGTCAAGACCCTTCTTCAGACTGATGAGTTTAGGTTGCTCGTTTTCCCAATCAAGCTCATCACCAAACTTGTAGAAATTGGAAGTCAGCATTTCCCTCTGCAACTGGATCCTTGACTTCTTGACCAACAGACCACAATCAATGAGGATAGGTGACGAATCATCCTTTACGATAATCTTCAACACTGGTGCCCCACAACAATGTATTCTCAGCCCCCTATTATCTTCCTTATACATTAATGACTGCAGCCAAATACCTTCTTAGGTCCCCTTCGGTCATGGCTGACTATGGGTGTCTCCAGGGTGCTATTCCCTATATGGAGGACGCTTGTGCGTGACTTCCACGTGGGGAGACTGGTGCACAGACAGCCACCCCACAGTCCTTGACACATCTGGGTCAGGATCCAGTGGCATGGAGTCCAAGACGACCGGAGACTCTTTTCTGCTGCAGCCTTCATCCGCCTTCCCAGCCGTTGTGATGCTCCACAACGGTCAGCCATCATCCTCCGCCTGTTCCACTGTTGAGGTTTTGGTTGGATTGCTCTTTGTCAGAGACCTCCACCTCCTTCTTACCACCATGAGTGGCCCTACCAGGAGCATAGCTCCAGATGACATCGCTCTCAGGTTCTGAGGTCCACACAAGCTTCTCCACCACGCCAAGGTGATAATCTTCGGAGCCAAATACTAACCCAACTCAATTTATACGTTCGCAGATGACACCACCGTAGTGGGCTGGGTATCAAATAATGATGAGACTGAGTACAGGGAGGAGATGGAGAACCTCATAGCCTGCTGCCAAGACAACAACCCCTCCCTCAATGTCAGCAAGACAAAGGAGATTGTGATTGACTTCAGGAAGCAAAGCAATACACATACCCCAGTATACATTGATGGAACATCCAAAGCTTCAAGTTTTTAGGAATAAATATCACTAGCAATTTGTCCTGGACTGGCTACATCTAGGCTATGGCCAAGCAAGCACACCAACACTATTTCCTTAGAAGGCTTAGGGAATTCGGCATGTCCCCAACACTCAACTGCTACAGATGCACAATAGAAAGCATTTTATAGTTTATATATGTATATAGTATTTATATACGTTAAACTCAACTGCATGCACAGTCTGTATCCCTCCATTCCCTGCCTGTCCATGTGCCTGTTGAAATGCCTCATCATCGCTGAAAATTAGGGTGTTTAATGAATCATGAAAGTACCCTCGTAATGATATGATAATGACATGCTAACTGATCACTCCAGCTTTCGAAGGGCTTAACCTAAACGATCATTATTTTGCATGTTTAAAAAAAAATCTAGAGATTAATCTTTTTACTTTTAATCTTATATTTTCCTTGGCTCTTTTTCTTTCTCCAATTATTTGTTCTCTTTATCTGTGCCTGATTTAGTTCTAATATACCACTGTAATCCATCCTCTTCAGTTATTCCCGTTTCTTTCTCAATCCTTCAATTTCATTGGCAAAAATGTTATACCATTGGTCCTGTTCACTGAGTTCCTCAATGCAACATTGTCAATTTCTATTTCCACTGCAGAATGTAGAACATTCAACAATACAGCACAGGAGCAGGTCCTTCAGTCCATGATGTCTGTGACAATTATGATGTGAAACTCACATCTCATCTCTATCTATCCAATCCCTTCCTATTCATGTACCTGTCTAAATACTTCTTAAATGTTGCCATCATATCTGCTATCATATCGACTACTTTGTCTGGAAGTGGGTTCCAGGCATCTATCACTCTATGTAAGACACTTGCCTCCTAAATCTCTTTTAAACTTTCCCCCTCTCGCCTTAAAGCAATGCACTCTAGAATTTGACATTTCCATCCTGGGAAAAAATATCCCATTTCCCCTTTCTATGCTGTTCATAATTTTATATATCTACTTCCATCTCTCAGGTTGCCCCTCAGCCTTTGACACGCCAGGGAAAACAATCCAAGTTTGTGCAATCTTTCCTTACAGCTAATATTCTTTTAATTCAGGAACCTCTTGAATGAATGAATAAGTTCATTGGCCAAGTATTCACATACAAGGAATTTGCCTTGGTGCTCCGCCCGCAAGTGCCAACATGCCATACAGTGACAATGTATGGTGAACCTCCGAAGCCTGTAATGTGGCAATCAGAATTGCACACAGTAATCTGAATGTGGCCTAACCAAAGATTTGTACAGCTGCATTGTAACTTGTGAACTTTTACATTCAGTGCCCTGATCAGTAAGCTTGGCATACATCTTCTTTACCACCCTATCAATTGTGTTGGCTCTTACAGAGAACTTTGGACTTACAGTTCATCCCCAGATCCCTTGGTACATAAATGCTCCAAAGTGGCCTGTCATTTACTGAATATTTTCTTCTTACATTTGACCTCCCAAAGTGCTCACTTGTTCATATCTAACCTAATCTGCCATATCTCAATCCATATTTCCAATTGATCTATATCCAGCTGCATCCTTTGACAACCTTATCCACAACTCAGCAAATATTTGCGTTGTCTGCAGTCTTCTTATCAGCCCAGCTATATTTTCGTCAACATCATTTATATTTATCACAAACTATCAGATCTCAGTTCTAATAAGTTTTGGAACAATACATTTTGAGTTGAAATAGATTATGACGATGTCAATAAGATTTGGTTCAGTATGTTTTAAGCTCTAAAATGACAAAGATGTAAACAAGGGATTGCAATAAACAGAAATTGTCATGATCTACGTGAGGGGAACGTCATGACAAGGTCAAACATTTTTTCTGAGTTTCATTATTATAACAATGCAAGTGTCAAGTTAGTCAGTTTAATGTCTGTATCAATGACTACTATACCAGAGGTTTTATAGAGGTGGCAGATACGTGATATTCCTGATTACTTATTGTCCAATTAAGTTGTGACTTGTGGACATTGCAAGCAGTCATAAATACCGAACGCAATAATTTTAAACAAATAATTGAAATTTCAGAAGTTTGTTAAAATGTTCTAAATTCAATCACTTTGTAGACTATCAATGCTATCTGATTTTTATCCCCCCAAAGTGACATAATTGAAAATTCTTCACGATACATATACCAGTGCCACAAGTCAGGTGCATAAATTAAGAACTCATGGTATTGGAGGAAGCATGTTAGCATGGATTGAAAAGTGGCTATCACACAGGAAAGAGGGTTTGAATCTTTTAAATTGGAAGGATCTGAAGGGGCTGTCCCACTTGGGTGACCTAATTGGCGAGTTTAGAAGAGTTTGAAAAAATGACATGTTGAAGACCTCCTTCAACTATGTAGAAGACCTCCTTCGACTATGTTGAAGACCAGCTTCGACTAGTGGACACTGAATAGTGGAGAGAGAAGACGACCTCCTTTGATCTCCTTCGACTTCCCTTCGACTATGATGAAGACTATCTACGACAACTTCGACTACCCTCAATTACCTATGACTAACATGCCGACCTACTACGACTAAACCTACGAGTAAAAAAAGTATAGATTTTTTCCATGGCAACCTTTTTTTACTCGCGGGCTTTTTTAACATATTGAAAAAAACGCCGCGACCTAGCTGAGGCCTCGGGTACGCGGAGACCAGTCTCGAGCATGAAGGAGAGTTACAAAGACCTCCTACGACCTCGTGTCGACCATGCTGCGAGTATGAGTCGAGGGCAAACTCGCCAGAACTCTCGGATTAGGTCGCCCAAGTGGGACAGGCCCTTAACTAGGGAATGTCCAACGATTACTTTTTCCTCCTTCAGTTATTATTATGTAGATAAGTGACCAGGATGAGGAGGGGGTGAATGTATTTTGCCAATGACACAAAAATAGGCAAAACAGTATGTGGTGATAACGATAATGATAATTTTATAATGGGATATATACAGATTGGATGATTGGACAAAAATTGGCAAATGGAGTTCAATGTGGGCAAGTGTGAGTCATGCATTTTGGTAAGAAGAATCAAAAGGCAGATATTTATATAAATGAAGAAAGACTGTAAATGTGGTACAGAGGGCTCTAGGTGATCAGATGCATGAATCACGAAAGGTTAACAGGCAGGTGCAGCAGGTAGTTAAGATTGAAAAATTGCATACTTATTATAAAAGGATTGGAGGTTAGAAATAGGAGTTTTAGCACAATTGTACAGGTGTAGGTGACATAACCTTTACAAGGATTTGGAAGCATTTGAGCCAGTCAAAAAGGGATTGATAAAAGGTTAAACAAGTTGGGGGGTGGGGACTACGGTCTGTATTCTTTGGAGATTGGAAGAATGAGGGATAACCTTGAGACATACAACATCCTGATGAGGCAATGATAGGGTTGAGAAGTTTTCACCAGTGGGACATTTTCAAAGAAGGGACAAGAGGTTGGTCTGGCATCTTTGTTTCTTCTTACCTTTTTGTTGTATGGTTCCAAGCTCTTTATTACTCTTGAAATGCCAAATTCATAATTTCCTTTAGCACAGTATAAAGTCCTAAGAGAATTGAGAAGGTAAAACACTAAAAATTACAAAGCATTATCTGTAGAAGTCAACATGGATGGCATGTTTTGCATCCCTTTTTGTTTCAATGCAACGGTTGGTGGAATTTTAGGAAGTTTGTTTTAGAAATTCTGCTCAGAGTAAACAAAGACTGAATCTGAAAACAACTATTTGCTAGTGAGAATTCTGAAACTGCTTGTTCTGAACCGTTTGATACGGTTCAAATGTCCTCACATCTATTGTTCACGATTTAGTTTCAGTCAAACAATATCAGATAACATACCCTTAAACATAATTTTTATCACAGAGCCTTTACTTGATTCATTACACTAGAACCAAAGTTCACGCCAGTCCTAATTATCTTCCTTAAAAAAAATAATCAAATGACTTGTTAAGAGTGAGCATTTACCTACCAATGCTACACGGAAATTCATTTGCAAACTCTAGGCAACTACATCATTCAATCCGTCGCACAGTAGAACTCCAATAATCCAGGTTTCTTGGGATTTTGTTGGTACTAGACTGGAAGATTTCACCGTCTATTGGATGTTACTCCCATTAATCCAAAAATGCTTTGAATTTACTTTCTTGTGGATGATACACAGTAAAACAGGTTCTTCAGTGAATTGGGTGAGTTAAATAAAGTGCATAAAATGGGGCCCTGGTACATGTAAAGGGACCACTGAAAACATCACCCGGTAATCGAGATGCTAAACCATCGGGATTTCTGCAAAATTAGTTAACGGATTATCACAGTTTTGCTGCATTATTTATTCACCCCCCCCCCCCAAGTATGTCGGGGTGAATCTTTGGGACGGTTTGACACGGGACATGCGCTGAGGGTTGATCATCCTGCAGCGGGCCGCCCTTGTGGAGGGTGTATAGTGTTAAAAGGCCGAAACACCCAGTGATGCAAGGGTACACTACTGATGATGTGTCCTGTGCCCAACTGTCCTGAAGGTTACCCCCCCCACCCCCCCCCCGATGTTGAGCGTCTACCACTCTCAACAATCAACGAATGTCGTGAAATGCTCCCCACCTATTGGCACAAGGGACTTCTTAACATCTTGTCCTGTGTATTTGATTCCTTCCTTTTTTGATACAATCCTCTGTTTGTATACGTGGAATAATTATATAACTCCAGTGTTTAATCTGCCATCATCAAATTAGACATTACCTACCCTATTACAAGATTAACAATGCAAAGATGATAAATCTTTTTATCTGGGTCATCGTATGCCAGCTGTTCCTCTTCCTTTTCAATCTTCCGCATCAATTCTTCTGCCTTTTAACAGAAATATTAAAATCTACATTAGTCCAAATAAAACTATCATGAACAATCTTTATTTAAAGATGAATACAAATTAGAATTGGGAAGAAAATTAACAGATATTATAACAATGGAACTACTACTAAATGGAAGTAACATACTTAAAGTATTAATATAATATTTCATATACAACCCATAAGCAATGCTAATTTATATATTAATCACCTATGTAAAGGGTATGATCATTTTTGCTATTTTATGGATGAAATACTTTGCAACATATTTCATTGCAAATCTATAACTATATAAAACTATATATACATATAAAAAAAGGCATAATTGATTTGAAATGGCTTATTGGTGTCATATCTTGGTACAAAGTTTAATAGGACAAGTTAAACAGTGGAAGAATCTCCAATCCACTTGTGGAAGAAACCTGGAGAAAGTTTAACCAACACAGGGCAGGGCTTTGTAGAAAACCTAAAAATAAACGTATATGTGGCAAACAACCTAAATGCGCCATGTTGCATTTCTCCGGGATACTTTTTAACGGTCATGTGTTTATCTGTTTGTCAATGAGATGTGAGATGTAGGAATGGGTCAATGATAAATTGATATCCAAGCCAAAGATATGTTTAAGTAGGGAAAAGAACAGAAAATGCTGAAAATACTGAGCAGGTCAGGCAGATTTTGTGGAGAGAAAAAAACAGAATTAACATTTCAGATCAATGATTCTTCATCATGACCGGGAAAATTGGGAAAACAATATTGAGCGACTGAGAAAGCGAAGGATGGGGAGAACAAAAACTTTGATAGGATGGACATCAAGAAAGTAAAAGGACACAAAGTGCTGGAGTAACTCAGCAGGTCAGGCAGCATCCCTGGAGAACAAAGATAGGTGACGTTTCGGGTCGAGACCCTACTTCCGATTGTCTGAAGAAGGGTCTCATCCTGAAATATCATCTATCCATGTTCTCCAGAGATGCTGCCTGACCCACTAAATTACTCCAGCACTTTGTGTCCTGTGTATTAATCAGCATCTGCAATTCTTTGTTGCTACAAGAAAAACATCTCAGATTGTCAAGAGTCAAGAGTCAAGAGAGTTTATTGTCATGTGTCCCAGATAGGACAATGAAATTCTTGCTTGGTGTTGGTTGGAAGAGGTTGAAGAGGTTGCTCATCTGTTCAGAACAGATGTAAATAGAAGGTGAACAGGGGAGAGAAAAATAATGCAATGGTGACATGTAGAACACAGAAGCTGCTGAAAGTATGAAATAAAGGATAATGTTGGGAAAGGTCAGCAGGTCCGGCAGCATGTGTGGAGAGAGAAATACTGTTTCATCAGAACTGGTCAGAGATTAAAAATTTACAAGGCGAATCAGTCCTCTGAGATAAGTTCTTTCTAACCGAAGAAAATGATCAATGCATTAGCTCAATCAGCACAACAAAACCTCCTGCACTACCTCCTACATGAACATCATACATTTTTACACCATCTTCTAACATTGGTGCAATGTCGTGAGTATTCATTATGCATCATATGTAGATAAGCAAATTATCAAAACCTATCCTTTGGAATTCCGTACATAAGGTCATAAGTGATAGGAGTAGAATTAGGCCATTCGGCCCATCAAATCTACTTCAGCTATTCAAACATGGCTGATCTATCTCTTCCTCCTAACCTGCCTTCTCCATTCTCCTGCCTTCTCCCCATAACCTCTGACACATGTACTATGGATTGCAAAGTTGCACGGTGAAACTTCAGTTGACCATTAAGGGATAGAAATAAAACAACAATATACATATCAGTCTAAAGTTAACCGTGAAGAAGTGACATACTTATTCACTAAACACTTGGATAATCATGAACTAAGTCACATTGGAGCATTGAGACAATAAGTCCACAAGGAGAACTATTGGGAAACCAGTAGGCTAAGATGTAGCTGAAACTATGCAACTATGGATGAATAAAAGCCAAATTTAAACAAAACATGACAAGTAAAGAAGTATCTATATAAAATGGTTCAGTTCATACAATAAAATGACAAACATCATATTGTTATATGGATCCCCATTAATGTATGCTTACCTCTTCATTTTGACTGGTCATTATATAGGAAACACAGAGATTAGCAAGGACAATGGCACTCACATTTAAGATCTGAAAGAAGAGTAAAACGGATTGTAAGTACATGCCACATAAACGTTGTAATTAATTTAAAATCATGGAAAATAATGGTTGAATGGAACTCAAAAACAAAACAAGCATAGCGACACTTAAACCAAGCACAAAGAATACAACGAACAATCTAAGTATTACAGTTAAATTAAAATACAATGCAAAGATGTCAACATATTCCTAGCAAATACATAATGTGCAGATTGTGCTATCGTAAATCATTCTTGACACGTAAAAATTGTTTTCACGATAAAGTCTCAATCTAAATGATTAATGAAACATTCACTAACAGCATTATTTTATTTCCATATAAAATGTTGTATAAACATATATTTAAAGACCAGTATGGACCCCGTAATGAGAAATCTAAAGGATGGGAAATTGAATAAACATGAAGAAGCATGGGAAAACTGCCCAAAATTAATTGAACAGAGTAAATCAATTGAGTGATTGTGTTATTGGTCTTCTGGGGGAACGTTGTTGGGCGGTGGTTGGGGAGAAAATGTACCAGGAAGCCTCAATCTAGATTGCAAGATTTCATAGATTATAGTTTGGTGACTGGTGCTAAATATCATAGTGTTAAGATGTGACCTAAAAAAATAAGTGGAATAGGTTGGAAATTCTCGTTAATTTATCGGCTATAATCAAGAAAAATGCCGTTGAATTATTTTGAAACTAACATCTGATCAAATACATACTAATATTTAAGCCTTATTCTGTAATATTTTCAAATAAAATTCAACCATGAAATTCTCAACAATAGACGACTGAGTACTGTACTGACAAAAATCTTTTCGTTATAAATTTTGAATTTAATATAAAATTATATAAGCAAAAGAAAGAGAAGGGGGATTAGATTCAATGTCTCCAGTTGAAGAGTGTGCACTATTATTGTTACAATAAGTTAGTTGAACATCCTTTTTTGTACTGAGCTATATTTGGTTTTAAATGGAGATTGCTAATTGAACATTATGACACATTTTAATCATACAAGGGAAACAAGAAGTTTCAGCTGCAGTAAGATTTGACTTTAGAATTTAAAATATGTACAACATAAAGAAAATACGGGGAGCTATAATTCCCTATTTTGGAACTCCAACAAAAATTTCACATTTAAATTAATGAACCAGGATGAAACCCTAAATAATTCATAACTGTTGGTAGTAGTTGCCATAATTTTGAATAAAGAACATTGTGTATCCCTTAAGAGGTAAGCAATGGTAGATGATCAATTAATAATTACAGCATGCACATGTTGCATTCCAAGAAATTGGTTGTATCACATAACAGATTTTACAGAACAGAAAGCCATGTTAGCTGTGCATGTGTCCAAGGAATGCAAGTCGAAAAAAAAGATTTTTGATAATTTATATAGTTTTTTCACATAAATTGTGTGAGAACAAATCTTATTCAGCATCTCAAAGTGATTTGGCAAATTTCTGTAACCTGAATGGCTGTCAAGGGGGAGTCTGTAATAGGTAGTTTTTCCTAATACAGGGCATTGGTGTTTCCGTTACTTAACAAATAAAATTAACTCGTTTCTTTGAAATAAAATTCCACAAAAAGGATAATTGTTTTGAATGATCAGTAAATGCTATCTTGCATCAGTCAGCAATGGACTTTGATAATTTTAAATTACAAATTTAAAATTGAATATAAAGTGTAATTTAAATTAAATTGGGTGAGAAGAACTATAGCTCGAACTAAGCAGGCATTCAATCCCTTAGTTTATAAAACCCTGATCTCTCACCATCAGAGCATTAAAATGATTCATGATGACCCTTGCTTTTACTGTTATAATAACATGTTTACATCCAAGATGGCAGTGACAGATTCTTCTGACGTTCTGAGCAGCTTTGAGGTATGCCCTAGAGATAGATTGGAGCAAAACCAGTCATAGCAAGGAACAAATTTACATTTGTTCTGTGAGTTATGCATGGAGGTTCTACTAGATTTGCAAATCAAATCAGCATTTTGCCATTTGCAAGCAATTGAGCTGCTGACATTGATCTGTTCTGGTCTAATAGATGGACTAAGCCTTTTACCAATTTTCAACTATTAGACACTATTCCTTAGTCCATAAATGAACGGACATAGGTTAACTTTTTTCTTCGTCTTGTTTTGAATAATTTTTAATTTTGGATAACAGGGTAAGAAAAGCAATCATCCAATTCTCCCAATATTAATTTCTATTGACTTTACACTTTTTGTACAATGATAGTATTTAGGAAATAATGATCATTACATGAGGATTTATTTTATATATAGGAAAAGATAAAGTGCAATTCATTATTAAAATAGTTAACTGGAGGAAGAACAATTTCAATGGGATGGCACAAGTAATTTCAAAATGCATATTGACAATCACAACTGCAACTGTTTAGAGCCTTTTGCGAAGAAATGATTCAGGTACAATTGAAGCACATTTCCAAGGGCGACAAGGAAAGAACATAATGAGATACAACGGAAGATAAAGGAAAAAAAGGCTGCATATTACAATGTCAGGTGGTAATACCAGCATGAGCCTCACTGATTGCAAAAGAAGCAGGCCATGTGAAATATAAGGGAGCCAAAGGGAGGGAATGTGAAAAGATGAATCACTAACTAATTTTACTTCGGAGTCACATGAGTGACTACGTGAAGAACCCCGCCAGTGCGCCTGCGCGTCATTACGTCAGACGCCTTGACGCAAACGGACGTTAGGAGCAGAGCTCCTCCAGTGGTTTGTAGTTTTTCAACTACAAGGTAAGTAGAAACTTTTTTCATGTTTTCCAGGTCCGTTTACTGTGGGTCTGTGGGGATTTTTTCCACAGACGCCATGGGAAAAAACGGGCAGGGGGAAGAGGCGAGCGACACAGCCGACAGAAAGTCGGGAAAGTCGGGAGTCCGCGGTTAGAGACCAACCGCCTCTAAACCCCGGTACAGTCGCCAGCGGTGAGCATAGCGACTGTGGACCTGGGGCTGGTGAAAACACAGTCAGCGCCTGTCGGGCAAAAGGCGAAGTTTTAATCCCAACGGCCCACGGAGGGTGTCCCAGGCAATGGAAGTAGCTCCAGGGCTAGATACTGCTTTCGAGCGTATTGCCCAAATAGAAAGCCTTTTACATAGGCTGTTGGAGCAAAGTTCACTCAGGGAGGAGTGTACTGAAATCCAAGCTGCTGGAAGCAGCTCAACAGCTCCTGGTACAGGGCTACATACTGCTTTCGAACGTATTGCCCAAATAGAAAGCCTTTTACATAGGCTCTTGGAGCAAAGTTCACTCAGGAAGGAGTGTACTGAAATCCAAGCTGCTGGAAGCAGCTTAACAGCACCTGGCACAGGGCTGATGGAATGCACCCTCAGGTGAGGAGCGTGCTACGGGTCATGAGATTTCAGACCCCGACTCTGACGGTGAGGCTGTACAAGGCGATGAACGGCAGCTGCCAGATGTTCCACCCCTGGCAGTAGGATTCGCTGCCCCGTCAGGGTCAGGAGAGCCATTAGGAGAAGAACTGGCCTCCTTAATAAATTACTTGGTTTACCATCAGCTGGAACAGCAGGAGATGGATGAGACTGCAAGAAAGCAGGAGACCCCAAGTAACTGTGGGTTGCTGAAAGCAGCAGCAGTGAACCAAATTATCTGGAATCAGTTGCAGAGAATATTAAAGCTGCTGGGTTCTGGAATAACTGCTCTTACCAGAATAGCAGATAACAGCCAAGAGATGACGAAGTTGCATCAGGAAGCACTGGGGTTGCTATGCAGCACCCACTTCGAGATCAATTATCTGAGGAAGGTGCTATACGGCCTATTATGAATCCGAAATTCGCAGCACTCTGCAAACCAAGTAATATACAATTATCCAACTTACTCTTTGGAGAGGATCTCGGGAGACGTATTAAAGAGTTGGAAGATGAAGCGAAAACAGGATTGATAAAAACATCAATGGTTGCAAAGTCTGTAAAGAGGAAGTATCCTTTCAGACGTCATACGGATCCTAGACCAGGACCAAGTCGCTCATCAACGCAGGGACGTAGCTGGCGGCCTGCAGCGGGAGTAAGAACCAGTGGTGGTGCTTCCGGGAGAATCCAGGGATCTCAGAATACTCAAATGACTCAAGAGGTAGGTGGACCTGGTTCTCATGGGAACATACTAACTGGATTAAGTCCAAAAGTTGGAGGCAGATTACGTCTCTTCTATAAACATTGGAAGAAGATTACTTCAGATGTGGTAATTCTGAATAATATACAAGGATTTCGAATAAAATTCAATCCAAATTATGATTTGCCTGTCCAGCATGTTCCTAGCTGAACTCTCCACTTTGCGAAGTAATGGAGGTTCAAGCTGCGCTTCAAAACCCTATATATAAAAGGTGTTATTGAAGAATCAGTCTACCAAATTCACCAATTTGGGTCAAATATATTCCCTCGATCTAAAAAGGATGGAGGATGTAGGATTATTATAGACTTGACAAGTCTGAATCCTTTTGTTCAGTGTCTGTTCACTTGCAAGATATGAAGTATCTTAAATTTACATAGATGAACCAATTAGGGCAGTTCAAAGCTCTGCCTAATGGGTTAACGTTCGCTCCCAGAATATTCATAAAATTGTTTAAATCAATTCTGGGGTTGCTGAGAGCCAGGGGCATGTACTAATGGCATACCTGGATGATGTCCTGATTATAGGAAGGACAAAACAGTCAACAGAAGCATCGGTTGCAGTTATGAAATCAAACTTTTGAAAGTTTGGGGGTTTCTAAATTCATCCAAAGAAATCAAGGTTAAAAACATGTACCTCGATTGATTATTTGGGGTTCACAATTGATTCAGCCCAAATGCAAATTACTTTGCCCAGTGAAAAAAGGGTGGAGGTGATTAAAGATTGCAGTAATCTGTTAAACGAGCAAAAACCTCTAATCAGACAGGTGGCTCGAGTACTGGGAAAATTAGTAGATTCCCAGCAGTCCAGTATGGACCATTACATTATCAACAGCTGCAGAGAATCAAAGAACAGGCACTGAGAGTAAATGCTGGTCATTTTGATAGAACCATGCAAGTAACAACAAATGCTGTTTTTAATCTGCAGTGGTGGATTCTACATGTCTCAAGCAGTTCAGGCAAAGTGCTGATTGAACAACCTTCCATGATATTACAAACTGATGCCAGTGCACTAGGATGGGGTGCAACTGACTTAACATCTTGCTGCGGAGGCAGATGGAATCAGGAAGAGTTATTGTTACTGCAGACATGGGGAATTACCTATTTGGAGCTTTTAGGAGGTTTGTATGGACTCCAAGCTTATGGTTCTAACACAACTAAAAGGAAGGTTCAAGTTCAAATTAATAAACACAGCAGCAGTTGCCTATATTAATGATATGGGTGGAATTAAGTAGGTGTCATGTGACAAAATGGTTAAATCAACTTTGGTCTTGGTGTATTGAAAAGAACATTTGGATTTCAGCTATCTATCTACCAGGTAGAATGAACACGATAGCAGACACCAGGTCACGAAAAGTTCCATGATAATAAAGAATGGATGTTGAATCAAGAGGTATTCAATGATATAGTAATCAGATTTGGAATGACCGACATCGACTTGAATCATCAGCTATCGAGATATGTCTCATGGAAACCAGATCCAGGAGCAGTGGCGATTGATGCTTTCTCGCTACATTGGGGTGGTATGTTTTCATATATATTTCCACCTTTCTGCCTCATAAGCCAATGTTTGCTTAAAATCAGGCAAGATGCTGCTTCAAGGGTATTGGTAGTACCAGATTGGCCTACACAGCCATGGTATCCGTTGATATTAGAATTAACAACACAAATGTTGATGAAAGTCCCAAAAAAGAGTAATTTATTGCTGCACCCTGTAACAGGGGAACAACATCCATTATATGATCGTTTGGATTTGTTGATTTGCAGGTTTTAAGAATGCCTTTTCTGGGACGAGGACTGTCTGAGAGTACTGTGGACATGCTTACGGCAGCCTGGAGGAAGAGCACTCAAAAACAGTACCTTTCTTATATTAAGAAATGGGAAGAGTTCTGTGTACAAAAGAATGTGCAAAAAAGTACTGCAGATATTTCAAATGTTTAGAATTTCTGTCAAAACTTTATTATGATGAAGGTCTGAGTGGTAGTGCAATTAATTCAGCCAGAAGTGCATTGTCCTCATATTTGGTTCTGGATTCAGAAAGAAACCCAATTGGGTCACACCCAATTGTTTCCAGACTAATGAAAGGAATCTTTAATTCCAAACCACCGAAACCTAGGTACATGACAATCTGGGATGTAAGTGTGGTACTGAAACTATTTCGTGAATGGTCATCAAGTGTGTCTTTACCTTTGGCCAAGCTCAGTATGAAAGTATTCATGCTTATGGCATGAGTGACAGCACAACGAGTGCAAACACTTGGAAAATTACAAATAGACAGTATGGAAGTAACTGAAGATAAGGTTACATTCTATATCTATGACCTACTAAAGCAAATTAGGCCAGGTGTGACAGGATTTAAAATTATGCTAGCAGCATATCCAAATGATCCTTGTCTCTGTATTAAGACATATTTGTTACAATACATTGAGGTCACAAAGAATTTGAGAAATACGGAAACTGGGTTGTTGATCACACACAAGAAACCACACAAGAGAGTTTCAATACAGACTATTTCCAGATGGATAAAAGAAGTCTTAACAGCTGCTGGTATTAACACTTATGTTTTTACGTCTCACTCGACTAGGGCAGCAGAAACGTCGGCGGCCAGGGCAAAAGACGTCCCCGTCGACCATATCCTCGCAGCCGCCGGGTGGTCCAATGAGTTGATGTTTCAACATTTTTACCATCGGCCTATTGTTAATGCGGGATTGTTTGCAGAAACTATTTTAAGTTATGTGTAAATTCCTCTGGTTTAAAGGGGATCTAATTAATTTCATTATTGAAATGAATCACTGCATTTGTGGTACAAATGTTATTATGAATGCATGATTGATTATTTCTCGTTCCGAGTCAATCAATGCAGTGAGAAGCCGGGATTGATCTACGGCATGAAATCACAAAGCTTTAAAATCTTCACGTAGTCACTCACGTGACTCCGAAGTAAAATAGTAAGATTAAACGAGAACTTACCTAAGTTTGAAGTTTGATCTTTATTTTATGAGGAGTTACGTAGGTGATTACGTGCCCGCCACGACCCTACCCTCTATCATAAAGGTCAGATGGAAGTTCTTGTATTACTCGTTTTATTATGAGACTATATTACTTCGGTTGTTGTTTTTTGTGATTTCACACCGCTGCTTTGAAGATTGACGCGCAGGCGCACTGGCGGGGTTCTTCACGTAATCACCTACGTAACTCCTCATAAAATAAAGATCAAACTTCAAACTTAGGTAAGTTCTCGTTTAATCTTACTATTATAAATCAAAGGAATGCCATAGAAAAATGTGCCTCAACTGAACCTGAATCATTTCTTCCTTAAAGGCTCTAAACAGTTATAGTTGTGCCCATCAAGTTTTAGTTTCAAATTACGTGCACCATCCCACTAAAAATGCTTCTTCCAGTTAATTAATTTAATTGGGATATAAATACTAAAAGGGTATTACATGGAAAATAGTGCCTATCCAGGACAATATGGGAGCCTGCACATGAATGCTGTGCTAAATGAGTACATGGCGTCTGTTTTGACCAGGACAGTGGATACTTCCTGTAATAGTGAAGACCCTTCTACTGAGATACTGCCTGGATATGTTAAACATTTTCAACACGGAAATATTAGAAAATTTGTCTGAATTTAAAGGGCCTGTCCCACTGTACGAGGTAATTCAAGAGTTCTTCCGAGTTTCCCCTGATTTGAACTCGGAGAATTACAGTAATAGCCGCTCGTAGGTACTCGGGGCTCTCATGGACATTTTTCAACATGTTGAAAAAACTTCACAAGCTTACCGCGTTTCCCGAGTACCTGCCGTCAGCGTTACGAGCAGCTAAGAGACGTCCCGAGCTCCGACGTATCCGCTACGTACATTCTACGTAATTACGAGTTAGATTTTTTTTTAAACTCGGGAGAGCTCTTGGGTAAACTCGTATAGTGGGACAGGCCCTTAAAGAAGGTAGCGCACAAGGACCAGAGAGCACTCATCCTGGAATTTTGTGAGAAGTACAAAATAAATGATGGGGGCACAGGTAAACATCTTTCAATGCACTTTCGATGTGGGGGATGGTAACAGAAGACTGAAGAATTGTGAATAGGGAATATCCTTGTTCAAAAAAGGGATAAGGATAAACTCAGTAACTACAAGCCAGTAAGTTGAACTTCTGTGGTGGAGAAGCTTTTAAAAGCATTGATGAACAAGATTTATAGTCATCTGGAGGAAGATGGATTAGTTAAGGTAAGCTTGTGCAAATTAGATAAGGACAAATTGAATTTCATTGCTTTAAATTAAATTTTTTAAATAGCTAGAGTTGATGAAATAATACAATTGATACAGTATACAAGGAGTTCCACACGATTTTTGATAAGGTTTCATAAAAAAGGTTTGTTAGCAAAGTTGAAGCAGAGGCATAAAAGGGAGATTGATAGCATGGACATGGTTGGCCAATTTTTCAGACTGGAGGACAGTGAATATTGGCGTTTCTCAGCAATCAGTGGTGGGATCATTGCTCTTTTTAATCTATATTAATGATTTAAACCTGGGGTAGTAAGATACAATTTGTAAAGTTACAAATGACAAAACTTGGCATTATTGTGAAATGCAAGGAGGACAATTATATTTTGTACCGATAGATTAAAATAAACTATGCTTGATTCTGGAAAATCCGAGATGACACTTGTTGGAAGGAAGAACGAGGAAAGGCTATAGAGAATAAAGGATACTGTTTTAAAAGATGCAGGAGAGAGGGTCCAGGGAAATGTGTTCACAAATCATTGATAGCAGCAGAGTAGTTTGAGAAAGTGGTTAATGAAGCATATAAAACGCAGATTCTCGCCAAGTGAGACACAGAGTATAAAAATACAGAAGTTTTGTGAACCACTGCTCTGGCCACAACTGGATATTTGCATTCAATTCTGGTTAGCACATTATCGGAAGGATGCGAAAGCACTAGAGAGGGTCAAGGGAAGCTTTGTGAGAATAGTTCCTGTGGTGGGGATAAATTAGAGACATTGGGATTGTTTTCTTTGGAAAAGAGAAAACCGATGGGAGATTTGATAGAAATATATCAAATGATGAGGGGTCTGAACAGAATGGGTAATGGAGGTTGCTCACTTTAGAGGAGGGGATGAGGTGTACAATCCATAAGTATAAAATAAGGGTGAAAAGAAATAAAGAATGACATGGTTAAACTTATTTATGCACCATGTAACTAGAATCTGGAATGCATTGTCTTCAGATATGTTGGAGCCAAGATTCCATTGACCTTCAGTGCAGAATTGGATTTTAAAAAATAGATAAATATTAGCAAGGTGACAAAGTAAAGGCCGAGGAGAGGATGGGGGCTGGAATTCATGATTTGGCTTGGTAGAGAATCACTATGCACACAATGTGACGAATGGTATCCTTCTGTGCTGTAACTATCTGATTCTTTGGTCCTGACAATTTACTTTACATGTTGCAAATATTTGGTGCAATGTTAATGTTTCCCAATGTCACCTCTCTGTCCCCTTATCTCTTTGATGCTCAAGATCAATCTCATCACTAACTTCTGGGTTACCTCCATGGCTTGAATCCCTTCTCTGTAATCAGGTGATCAGAACTGCACAGTTGGTTTCACCAAGCTGCTAAAGGATTTGAGCAGAGTGCAGTGTTTGAATACTGCGAATCCCATGCTTATTAACAAGTTAAGGGCCTGTCCCACTTACGTGCCCCTCCGCGCTTCTAAGTGGGACCGGCCCCGCACGGTCATACGATGCCCGTACACCTCAACGCGACCACGAGGTCGTGTAATTTGCATGCCAAGGACACGTAAGTGGGACAGGCCCTTTACAATGCTAAAACCTGTTCGTAAATCAGAACATGTTCTTAATATCACTGTTAAAGTAGTTTGAAATGGTAAGAAGAAATATTCTAGTATAAATACCTGCAATAATATGATGCATTTTATTATTAGATATTTTATCTCAAAAATTGAGCATACTACCTAAACATTTTACATTTGCTTTAGCATCAATAAAACAATTGCAAGTGATGTGTACTGCAGTTAATAGCAAGAACTGAAGCCTGTGTCAACCATGCCTAGCTGCCGTTCTAGTTGTAAGTCTTTGATGAACCTGTGATTTCAATGGCCAACACGGTTTGTAAGAATTAATAAAAGACAATGGTTCAATGATACAATGTAGAAATTGAAAATAAGTTTAATGTGAAGAGTGGTTCTTGCCTAAATCAATGACTCCCTCTGGCTCTACTTCCCAATACTTGTACAATAAACTGTGTATTTTAGACAGCTTAACAAAGTGGATCTTTGTAAGAATGGGCAGTGGTATATTGGGAAGGTAAGCATGCATCAAATCTGTTTTTTTCTAATGCAGCCAAGCCTTTCTTATCGGCTTTATTTATTGAGTGGTACTTTTCAGAGACTGTACTGTGAACAAAGATGCCTTAAAAGACGATTTCTCAACTTCATCTTTGCAGTATCTTTATTACTTGTGAATACATTTTCTTTGCCCATTCATTAAATTCCTGCATTCAGTATTTCATATTTGCCTTTGTGAACCTACAGAGAATGGTTCTTCTAACCTCTTATGATTAATTTCATATTGAATTTAGAAGCTTTGTTTTGCAATATCTTTATCCATTATTGGGCACAAGTTGGTCTTGTTCTTAATACAAGTCAAGTTTTGTATCTAACCTGATTGCATATAACTTTTGATTAAAAATATCAATTAGAATTTCCAATTTTTCCAGAATCCAGTAATTATCCTTAAGGTTACAGCACATGCTGTTGTGGAATTGTAGTATAATTATAATTTCAAGCAAAACTACCCATCCATGTAAAAATATAAGTTTTCTACAGCCAGTTAAAAAAATAATTTAAACAGTTTTTATCTGACATAATTGAAATTGTTAAAATTTATAACCAGTAACTGGTAAAAATTCTAGTAGATCAATATAATTATATTGGTTAATCATGTTATTAATACTGAAGCAATAATAAGGAAATTCAAATTTTTGGAATGATGGCTGTATTTGCTACATTTCAGGCTTGGAGTTTATAGTGACAATTTAGTTTAAAAATGTTTAAAGAGCAATTAAAATGATTTAGAGGCCTCAACATAAATATTAACATAAGCTGTTGCCAATGTACGGGTATATGTACAGTATAAAGACACATAACCAGAGTACTTCCATTAAAACAAAACAGCAGTTCTTGCTGTCAGACTTTGCTCCATTAAATTGCAATGTCAATTGTCATAAAAACTCATTCATTATTGAGTATTTTAACATACTTCCCCTTGCAGAGAACGAATTTTGCTATTACAGTGGCCTAACTATGCGGATGATAAAAATCTAAAGACAATATAGGTTTTGTTCAGTTAAGCAGAATAAACACATTTTAAATGCATTATTCTCTTCCTGAAATAATATTAGTGGCAACTCAGAAATTCATATACTATTTGACCACTATAGTGATTACTTAATAATGCCAGTTTAATGTTGGCATAATTCTAAAACAAATCTGACTAGAATGGACTCTAAATTACCTGCAATTTTGCCATGTTCAAGTACAAATCCTGATGAAATATAGATGCAATATTTTAAGAACAATCCCCCTTAAAATGTGACAAGTAGAAATTACATTTTACCAAAATTAAGTATCTTTATGATATTTAAAGAAACATTTTAAATTTCTCTTTCCAAACAAGGTTTTACAATACTATCTTATTAAGCAAACTTTTTAATATGTTAATTTCCCTATTGCTAAACTATGATAGCAAATAAACCTTTTCTAATGAAGATATTAATAATCTGGCCCAATGCAGAATCTAGCACGACATAATAGTATTGTAAAGAGATGTCACATATTTGTGCTGACAATCTCTCGATGCTGAAATGCTCAGCTGTCTGGTATCAACTATATGGTTGTCGGTATATGGAATCTTTAAGTTTGCCATATTCAATCAGAAATTGCACTTCTGATGGGCAGACATAGGCGTTTATTAAGACAAGGAAAATAATGACAATAACACAAGAATATTAGATTAGAGTAGGCATGAAGTAGTTAAAGAGAGGTAAAATAGAAAATGATGAATAGAACTGCAGCTCAAGAGTGTTACTTTAAGAAACAAATGACAAAACTGCAAAATAAACATCCTTGAACAAAAAGACTACTTACTGATGGTAAGTGACTGAAAACCAATAAAGAATGGTAAAAAAAAAAAAAAAATTGGGCCTCCCTAAATTGCCTCAAGTGTGTGTAGGGAGTGGATGCATAAGTGGATAACATAGAACTAGTGTAAACAGATGATGGATGGTCAATGTAGTCTCTGTGGGTCAAAGGGCCTGTTTCCATCCTGTATCTCTAAATTATAAACCAATATGTGCTAATAAGGAAAGGCTAAGAAAGGATTTGAAAGCCACCAGAAAACACAGTTTTTAAAAATATATTAAAACAAATGCATTATCAAAAAATATTAATACAAGCTGAAAGGTCGATTATCAAGGGGATCCAATGAACGTAGACTACAAAAAATTCAACATGTTTTCCTTTCTCAGTTGCAGTTTAGTGCAGAGGTGAAGTATCATATTCTACCCAAATTGCCATCCATAGTAGGATCATCAATTGTGTAGCAAGATCTTTCCTCTACAATCTCTGGTGCTAGATGTGGGTAGAGCTTGTGGCACGATGGGAGCAAATTGCTGTTGAATGGGATGATGACATTTGGTGGTGACAAGAGCCTGGGGCGGTGGGCAGTGTTGTGGTAAGAAGGAGGGCGATTACTATGGTTGGGAAGAGATTGCAAGGGTGGGAAGGGTTGAGATGATACAAAGAGGAATGGGGAGCAAAGCCGAGTAGGTGGCAGAGATTGTTGCATATAACGTTCAGAGGGGTTGAGAAGAAGTTTGAGACGGGCTAGGGGAGAAAATTTGCAGAGGTATGATCTAATGGGCAGTGGATGGAAATGGCTAGTTTTGAGACTGATAGCAGAGAGGGGAGTAGGTAAAACTGGAAATTATCTTAAGGATGATCAGTGCATCCTCTAAATATCTTCCCGAATTAGCGAAGGTAAGAACAAAGGTAACAACAACTTACATCTGCTCCATTATTCAAACCCAGTTTGCCAGTTGCATATGGATAGTAAATAAAGTGTGACATCGTTTTCATATGCATGCAGGACCAGATTCAAATTGAATAAAGTGTGGACCAGATTCAAATTGAATAAAGTGTAATGCACTGGTATGATGTGACAGGGCTTCCACATTAAAACTCAATGTAGTTAATCAACAGCGGATCAAAAAATTATTTACTGGACCAATGAATCAGTAGAGATAAGTAAAAGTTGAAAGTGATATGTAATTAGTAAGAAGGAACTGAAGATGCTGGTTTACACCGTAGACACAAAGAGCTGGAGTAACTCAGCGGAACAGAAGGGTCTCGACCCGAAACGTCACCCATTCCTTCTCTCCAGAGATGCTGCCTGTCCCACTGAGTTACTCCAGCTTTTTGTGTCTATCTTCATAATTATTTTGTTTCTGTTTTAAAAAATGATATGGAGGAACAGAAAATTGTCTAAAAGAGGCATGACTAAACAGAATGGAAGGTGTTAGTAATGTTGGTTAACTTAAAAGTATTCACAGTCCAGATCTATACGATACATAGAAACATCGCTCCTTTCTGTATAGGACATTCAACCTTTTTTTGCAGACACTTTGAAAGAATTCTAATAAATCTCATGCTTTGGTCTTTTCCTGTAGCCCTACAATTTTTATCCCCAACAATTAATATCCGACTCTTATTTGAACGTTTCCACTGAATCTACTTCCCTTTCAACAATGCATGCCACATTATTAACATAAAAACATTTGATCTTATCTCACACATTTTATTTTAAAGCTGTTTCGCCAAGTTACTTCAATCAGGGATACGGCTTCTCCTTACGTGCTCTAACAAAACCTTTAATGGTTTTGAAAGCCACAAGCAACTGCATAGCAGAGATCTCTGTGACCCACAGGCTGTTCCAAGGGACATGTATTGAGACAAACATCAACCATTATTAGAAGATCACTAACAGGCTGAAGGTACAAAGTCTCGCCAAAAAGTACAGGTCTTCCATTGTAAGGAGAAATCAGTAAGTTATTGCTGCTGACTGGCACCATGCAACATTCCAGATGCAGGAGCAGACACTATGGAACGCTTTGAAGCTAGGTGCAGTTATCCAAAGGCTTTTGTGGGGAAAGATAGTCTAGGGTACTGCCACCGCCAATGGACACTGAGGCACTGCATCCTGTATTACAGACTCTCACTTTCATTGATGTATTGTAAGAGAATGTATTGATTAGATGGTACAATGAGGGTAAAGAATAATGTGCACTGACAGAATTTCCTGTATATGTTATTATCAATAAAGTATATATTTGAAATAAGCCTGTAAATTTTGTATTTAATCCTCATTACAAGAGCAACAGTCCTTCTGAGCAATGATATTTCTAATAATCCTTTCCATGTAATTAAAAAGATTTAATGTGCTTAATCAACCATTTTCTTATGGAGATGAATTCTAAATCTTATGGAATTTAGAATTCAAAAGCTCATAAGAAAACTAAAAGGTACATGTTTAAAAATAGATAATCAGATAACAATGAAGCTTTATGATAGGCAATTTTTTTTTTAAATGTGAAAAATTAATCTTATTTCTGAAAACACATTGAATCTCCATCACTGAAATTACAAGGTCACAATATTAAGTCAAACCTTAAACAGCCTATCTTTTTTAATCCACTTTATGTACGTATTTCATTCCTTCCATTGAATCTGTCAGAAATTATTCTATACTACTATTATCTACCAAATTCATTAGTCTCTAACTTTTTTAAGAATGTCATGGAATCTAAAAGGTCAGAGACTGATGTAATTCACATCCTGTAAAATGTACAGTCCTATTTGCAGTGAGTTGATTAAGAAGAAAACTGGCTTACTGCATTGCGAATTCAAGGCCACTTATTAGCCATACAATAACACTAGGACTAACTACGTACAATTTGTTATCAATCGATGGAGAGAATTCAGCATATGAAAATCATTCAATGATGATTATGCTTTGAATTCTCGGGTGGATCAAAAATCTTGAGTTAAGAGGGACACTTCCAAAAAAGCAATCAAATTTACATAAGAAATGTTGTGGTGATTGATTGACCAACACCGTTCAAGTACTATGTTTGTTTTTACTGAGTATTTTTCTATTTCATTTTAAAAAACTGAATTAAAGATTCAGTGTGAAGCACTGGTAGCAAATAAACTCACAGTATGAGCACCTATCAGCGTAAGATGCAGATATACTATATAGCTCACAAAGGTTGATTAGCTACGAATTTAACTTCTAAATACTATTTGCAATCATATTCATAACCAACTATCAATACCTAAATTCATTTTTACAAAATTATGGTAGCATTAAAACTAAGCAGTTAATAAATGCAGGCAATAATAGTTATTGAGGCTGCATGATGACAATTTACTATTGTTAAAACAAGCATGCAAACATTGGTGTCTTACGTTATCATAATGTTTTTTCACAATTGGTTCATAGAAGCCTATTGCCTCTTTATACTTGTTTTCTTGCATAAAGAGAACATGGGCAACATTCAGTTTCCAAACATCATGCTCATTACAGAACTCCACTGACTTTCGGAAGATTTTCTCAACCATTTGGTAGTTTTCCAAGTTCCAATAGATTCGGGCCTGAGCCATAAGCACTGGAATGTATCTAAAAAAAATCACCACATTAGCTTTATAATAATGAAGGTGCAAACTTAATATAAGGCATACATTTTTTTTTTAAATCTAACAAATGGCTGTAGAAGTGTTGCCCAGGGATACTTGAGTTCTCATCCTGGGGAATGTCACCTTGCATTGCTATCTTGCAGATGCAAGTATAGTTTGTCTCTAATATGATAATGACCACATGTGAGAAATATAACTTACAATATCCCTTTTATTCTTTCCTTCCCTTTTCACCTTATCAACATTTCAAAATTGTTTTAATATTTTTTTAGGGTCTGTTGGAAGGCTCTTGACTTTTAGTTTAGCTTAGAGATACTGTGTGGGAACAGGCCCTTCGGCCCATCAAATCCATGCCGACCAGCGAACCCCGCACATTTATACCCAGCCAATTAACCTGCAAACCTGTACATCTTTGGAGTGTGGGAGTACACCAAAGATCTGAAAGAAAATCCACGCAGTTCACGGGGAGAATGAACAAACTCCGCACAGACAGCCCCCGTAGTCAGGATGGAACCCGGATCTTTGGCGCTGTAAGGCAGCAACTCTACCACTGCGCCACCGTGCCGCCCTTGAGACATAAACTGATTTTCTTATGGAGTATTTCTCTTTAGTTGCGTAATAATTTGAGAAAATATAGCAGTGATCAGTGATACTTCTTTGTGTAGGAAGAGGTTCAACCACCCATTCCCAGCCCTCAGTAGATGGGGTCTAACTGAAGCAGTGGGCTTGTGCATCCTGAGCTCAACCTTGTCTTGTCAAAGAATCATACGTCTGGAGTTCCTGCAAGAGTCACCATGCAGGAGCATTCTGAAACACAAACCACTTTTCCCCCCTCTTTGAATCTGATGTTTTCGAAGAAATAATAATACATGACACCTCCCAAGTATTTTTCCTGGTGTCTTGTGCAAGATAAGAAAATAAATTATGTGTAGTTAGAAATTTTAATTCAGGGATCTATTGAATGTGGATGGATGATGGAATGCTGGCAAGTGTCCAACATGGATCTGTTTGTAAATAGACGACAAGCCAATTTTAGTTGTTACAAGAATTAGCGCCACATCATTACATACTATGAGAATGCCTTTACGACTTCCCTTAACTTCCTGGCCAAAAGTAAATTTATTAAACAATGGTCTTACATCCAAATAATCTACTTTTAACATTTTTTTTTAAACTGGATACCATGATATTTTAGTACTCACTTATAAACTGCCATCCCCTTCCCCCCGTCAAATTTATAATCTCAATCACTTATTTAGATTTTCTGAAAGCAACTCACTTCTCAAGTGCTTCATCATACTCATTTACAGCCTTTTTTACAGCTTCATCATCTCGATTATGTCTTGCTTCCTGTACCTGGATGGAAAATAAATGTTGTTGTGTTATGCATGCACCATAGTCCGATACCAAAACCTTTCATTTTTTTCCCTGCAAGATAAAGTGAAGTTAGCTTCATTTTGTAGATAATAATCATCCAGGCATGGATGCATGGCTGATCCTCTATATACAGAAGAATATCAAAAGATCACATTTTGTAATTGCTATTGTCAGAAGTGAGGGAAGAACAGATTGAGTAAAATAAAAATATTTTATAATTATTTTGTACTTCTTGCGAATGAAATCACTATTGCATCTTGAGTGGCCCCATTTGGTGTGGTGGCAGTTGAAATCGCCTGAGTTTTGCCTTATAGCAATGATAAGGCTGAATGATGTTTAATATAAGAAAATATTAAATAGATTCCTGGGTCAGCTTACAACTTATATTTTAGTCTTAAAGCAGGCTTTTCTCCAGTAGATTGATACAGAAAGGCAAGTCTAGGCTTGCCTCGGGTTGCTATGTATTGAGATAATGACCAATGACTTTAAAATTCGTCTACCATTTGACGAGAGAGGAAGCCCAGATTAATCCCAGTAAGGGGTATTGAGATAATGTCCGATGCTTTTAATATGTAAAATACCTTGTACCACATGACAGGATGCCTTTGATGCAACTGATGTAACGAGACAGCTCAGACGCAACCAGTAGTAACGTGTATGCTCTGCACCTCTGACCATGACTAATGTTTGTGGAATGTGCTAAGGTGACAAAACAACAGTATATAATACCATAGGTACACAAAAATGCTGGAGAAACTCAGCGGGTGCAGCAGCATCTATGGAGCGAAGGAAATAGGTAACGTTTCGGGCCGAAACCCTTCTTCAGACTGATAAGGGGTGGGGAGAAGAAAGGAAAAAAGGAAAAAGGCGGAGGAGGAGCCCGAGGGCTGGGGGAGGGGAGGAGACAACCAGATGGCTGATGAAGGGGAGGGGACAGCAAGGGCTAGCAGAATTGGGAGAATTCAATGTTCAAACCCCCAGGATGTAGACTGCCCAAGCGGAATATGAGGTGCATTTCCTCCAATTTACGGCGTTGCTCGCTGTGGCCATGGAGGAGACCCAGGACAGAGAGGTCAGATACGGAATGGGAGGGGGAGTTGAAGTGCTGAGCCACCGGGAGTTCAGGTTGGTTATTGCGGACCGACCGGAGGTGTTCGGCGAAACGATCGCCAAGCCTCCGCTTGGTCTCACCGATGTAGATCAGCTGGCATCTAGAGCAGCGAATGCAATAGATGAGGTTGGAGGAGATGCAGGTGAACCTCTGTCGCACCTGGAACGACTGCTTGGGTCCTTGAATGGAGTGGAGGGGGGAGGTGAAGGGACAAGTGTTGCATCTCTTGCGGTTGCAAGGGAAAGTACCAGGGGAGGGGGTGGTATGGGAGGGAAGGGAAGAATTGACAAGGGAGTTACGGAGGGAGCGGTCTTTGCGGAAGGCAGACATGGGGGGAGATGGGAAGATGTGGCGAGTGGTGGGGTCACGTTGGAGGTGGCGAAACTGACGGAGGATCACTTGTTGTATGTGACGGCTGGTGGGGTGAAAGGTGAGGACTAGGGGGACTCTGCCCTTGTTGTGAGTGGGGGGATGGGGAGAGAGAGCAGTGTTGCGGGGTATGGCAGAGACCCTGGTGCGAGCCTCATCTATGGTGGAGGAGGGGAACCCCCGTTCCCTGAAGAATGAGGACATTTCAGATGCCCTGGTGTGGAACGCCTCATCCTGGGAGCAGATGCGGCGTAGACGGAGGAATTGGGAGTGGGGGATGGAGTCCTTACAGGAAGCAGGGTGGGAAGAAGTGTAGTCCAGATAGCCATGGGAGTCGGTAGGTTTGTAGTGGATGTCGGTAAGGAGTCTATCACCTGCGATGGAGATGGTGAGGTCAAGGAATGGTAGGGAAGTGTCGGAAATGGTCCAGGTGTATTTGAGTGCCGGATGGAAGTTGGTGGTGAAGCGGATGAAGTCATTCAGTTGTGTGTGGGTGCAGGATGTGGCACCAAAACAATCATCGATGTAGCGGAGGTAGAGGTCGGGGATGGGGCCCTGGTACGCATTGAACAAAGATTGTTCTACGTACCCGACAAAGAGGCAGGCGTAGCTGGGGCCCATGCACGAACAGGCAGAGACAATGGGTCTACCGGGACAGTCAGGTTTGTGGATTTTGGGGAGAAGGTAAAAGCAGACTGTGCGGGGCTGGGGAACGATGAGGTTGAAGGCTCGGTCGGGCAGGGCGTGGGAGTGGATGAAGTCGGTGATGGTGCTGGAGATGGTGGCCTGGTGCTCGTCAGTGGGGTCATGGTCCAGGGGTAAGTAGGAGGAGGTGTCCGAGAGTTGGCGCGTGGCCTCAGCTTTGAAGAGATCGACGCGCCAGACTACCACGGCACCTCCCTTGTCGGCGGGTTTGATAACCCAATCTAGGTTGTTGCGGAGTGAGTCGATGGCAGTGCGTTCAGGGGGGGAGAGATTGGAGTGAGACAGGGGAGTGGAGAAGTTGAGGCGGTTGATGTCACGGCGGCAGTTTTGAATAAAGAGTTCTAAAGCCGGAAGGCTACGAGGGGGGTTCCATGAGGATGGGGTGCGTTGGAGACGGGAAAAGGGGTCATCAGTGGGGAGCGAGGACTCCTTCCCATGGAAGTGAGCTGTGAGGCGGAGGCGACGGTAGAAGCGTTCCAAGTCATGGAGGGCACGGAACTCATTGAGATGGGGACGGAGGGGGACAAAGGTAAGACCTCTGCTGAGGACAGACCGTTCGATGTCGGAGAGGGGGAGGTCGGGGGGGATGGTGAACACCCGGCTGGGATGGGGGTTGGGGATGGTAGTATATAATACCATGTAATTCTGTTGTTCAGGGAAGTGGACTGAGGACAGCCAAGTGTCTGTGTTGCTCACTTGGCTGGGGTTTCCTAGCCACTTCCATCGGCCGATAATAAGTAAAGTTTTGAACTGGTCTACCAACCGTATTGTAAGTTGTCTGTTTATTAAGAAGCGAACCTGTAACTTTTTCATCAATTCTGTATTAGTTAATGTTGCTTTCGAAGTCTAAGGCAAGTCAACTCGGAGTCTAAGGCACAGTAAAGGCTTGTGTCTGTGGCTAAAAGACAAAAAATAGAGGAGTTAAAGAATATGTTGTCTCTATAATTAGATGGAGTATTCTGTCGTTCTGTTTTTATGAAATATTCTTTTGGGCTTGTTTCAGTGTAGAAGTGCCATGAAGGATATATATACATGAGATGTGGTAAGGAGAATGGGTCATACATTCGATTCAAAGTTTAAAACAATTCTCAGTACTTTGTAAAGTGATGCTGAAATTTGAATTTATTTTCTTGTGCTTAAATTCAACCATAACTATTACCAATCTAAATGCAGCTTTGAATTATTGGACAGCCAGAAATCCAATATCTACAAGAGTCCTACGAACTCTATTCCCTCTAAACCCCCTCATCAAGCTTATATTGCTGCGAGCTGCTGTTCACAATCGTTCTTTAGAGAAGCATCACTGTTATTTTTAACATTTATCAAACTGAGAAAGAATGGTCAAACTTCTCCAAGTTGTCCTGAAACGGAATGAATAGCTGCTGATCACCAACAATGATAGATTCATCATCATTATAATAGTAACATTATAAATCAATAGTATAGTACCAGAAAAGCAGTGATTAAATTATAGGTTCTTATAGCATTGTGATATCACTAAACTACTCATTTTTAAATTATAAATGGAAGTTATAAAACTAAGCATTGCATACATACCAATATTTAATCTAAATTATGAACAATTATTATTTTTTAATATCTACCTGTTTTGTCAATTTCCGTAACTGTTCAGTGAGTTTACCAGCCATTTCATCAAATTTTCTGAATGCCTATAAAAATGTATAGAATCAAAGTAAAGTTTTATTTTTAGTATTTCAAACTGCCTTCTAACCATCGGTAATTCTGCTGTGTACAGGCCTCTAGACTTTAAGCTAAATTCCTTCTGAATTTTTTTTACATTTCGAAGTTCTGCAGAAACATGGGAATTGTTTTGTTTCAGAGTTGCACCACTTTGGAAAGTTTTGTTGCCACTGGAAGCTTGCTCTTGAATCATCTCTATTAATAATAATGAAAAAAAATCTAGACCACTCAGCTGACTTACATTACAATAGCTGCCACCATATGTAAAACTGGCTTTACCTATAGGTGCACACCAAAAGTATGAATGAACGATGTGGAAAGACCTTGGATGAGATCTTATGGCAAAAATGCTGAAAGGGCTCCACAGACCAGACAATAATTTTCCATGAAACAATGACACGGGCAGACTTTATAAACAAATATGGAAATCCCAAACTTGGTGCACACTCTTCCTGGTGTTCCCTGATGCTCCTCTCCAATGTTGGACTTCTTATGTAGTTTTGTTTTAGAGACAAAGCATAGAAACAGACAAAGCATAGAAACAGGCTGATTGAGCCCGCACTGACCATCGAGCACCCCTTCGCACCAGTTCTGTGTTATTCCACTCTGTCATCCACTCCTGACACATCAGGGGCAATTTTTATAGATGCCAATTAACCAGCAAACCCACACATCTTTAGGATGTGGGAGGAAACTGGAGAATTCAGAGGACATTCACGCAGTCACAGGGAGAACGTGCAAACTCCACACAGATAGGACGAGGTTGGGATTGAACCAGGTCTCTGGTGCTGTGGGACACTAGCTCCACCAACTGCTCTGCAGTTCAAACATAAATGACAGAAAGTAAAATAACTGCACAAAGGCTGGGAAAACTAACTGCTGAACCTGTACCAAGTTAAGGCTGGTGCCAGAATTGCATTCTATTCACTTCAATAGAGAATAATATTTGTAAGGTAGCAAAGTATCAGGCAATTTATATTTTTTGCAATCCAATTAGCTTCAATTTTATTAATTGTTTATGAGTGTATTTTTGAATTGTAAAAGTTTTAGTTTCTGTTATTTTATTGTTGTGTACATCTATTAATTGTTATATATTCTATTTACAGTGCCCTCCATAATGTTTGGGACAAAGACCCATCATTTTTTGGGTGAACTTTTTTTGGGTGAACTGGGGCTGGGGACTGGACATTGTGCCTTCCCCCACAATGGAAATCATTGTGGGGGGATGATTTTTGTATGTAATTGTTTGTAATTGTATTTGTTAGTCTGTGTTCAAGATGGCGGTCGGAGGGGAGAGTGGACGCTGGCGTTAAATTGCCGCTGCTCTCTCCTCAAATTGTGCTTCTGATTTTCTTTTTTTTTGTGTTTTTGGAAGGAATTCTGTCCCTGATTTATGTATTGGTCTTTATAACCTATTTTTTTTTAAATTCTGATTATATGTTTTCTATAAATCTCTGTATGGTGTCCTTGAGATCTCGGTATAAGGCGCCCGTAAATAAAATCCATTATTATTATTATTATTATTTATTTATTTGCCTCTACTCAACAATTTAAGATTTGTAATTTAAAAAAATCACATGTGGTTAAAGTACACATTGTCAGATTTTAATAAAGGCCATTTTTATACATTTTGGTTTCACCATGTGTAAATTGCAGCAGTGTTTATACATAGTCCCCCCATTTCAGGGCACCATAATGTTTGGGACACAACAGTGTCATGTAAATAAAAGTAATCATGTTTAGTATTTTGTTGCATACCCTTTGCATGCAATGACTGCTTGAAGTCTGCAACTCATGGACATGGCCAGTTGCTGGGTGTCTTCTCTGGTAATGCTCTGCCAGGCCTGTATTGCAGCCATCTTTAGCTTATGCTTGTTTTGGGGGCTAGAAGAGAAAATTGCTCTTCAACATATAAAAGGCATGCTCAATTGGGTTCAGATCGGGTGAATGACTTGGCCATTCAAGAAATTATATTTTTTAGCTTTCTAAAACTCCTTTGTTGCTTTAGCAGTATATTTGAGATCATTATCTTGCTGTAGAATGAACTGCCGGCCAATGAGTTTTGAGGCATTTGTTTGAACTTGAGCAGATAGGATGTGTCTATACATTTCAGAATTTATTATGCTACTACCATCAGCAGTTGTATCATCAATGAAGATGAGTGAGCCAGTACCTTTAGCAGCCATACATGCCCAGGCCATAACACCCCCACCACTGTGCTTCACAGATGAGGTGATAAGCTTTGGACCTTGGGCAGTTCCTTCTCTCTTTGCTCTTGCCATCACTCTTGATATAAATTAATCTTTGTCTCATCCGTCCACAAGACCTTTTTCCAGAACTGTGGTTGCTCTTTTAAGTACTTATTGGCAAACTGTAACCGGGCCATCCTATTTTTGCAGCTAACCAGTGGTTTGCATCTTGCGGTGTAGCCTCTGTATTTCTGTTTGTGAAGTCTTCTGCAGACAGTGGTCATTGACAAATCCACACCTGACTCCTGAAGAGTGTTTCTGATCTGTCAGACAGGTGTTTGGAGATTTTTCTTTATTATAGAGAGAATTATTCTGTCATCAGCTGTGGAGGTCTTCCTTGGCCCGTCAGTCCCTTTGCGATTAGTACGCTCACCAGTGCTCTCTTTCTTCTTAATGATGTTCCAAACAGTTGATTTTGGTAAGCCTAAGGTTTGGCTGTTGTCTTCAACAGTCTTATTCTTGTTTCTCCGTCCCATTATGGCTTCTTTGACTTTCATTGGCACAACTTTGGTCCTCATGTTGATAAACAGCAATAAACGTTTCCAAAGGTGATGGAAAGACTGGAGGAAAGACTAGGTGCTGAGAGCTCTCTTATACCTGCATTACGGAGGCAATTAAACACACCTGAGCAATTACAAACACCCGTGAAGCCATGTCCCAAACATTATGGTGCCCTGAAATGGGGGACTATGTATAAACACAGCTGTTATTTCTACATGGTGAAACCAAAGTGAATAAAAATACCCTTTAATGAAATCTGACTGAGATAGGACCGAGATGAGAAAATCATTTTTCACACTCACAATCTGTGGAATTCTCTGCCACAGAAGGTAGTTGAGGCCAGTTCATTGGCTATATTTAAGAGGGAGTTAGATGTGGCCCTTGTGGCTAAAGGGATCAGGGGGTATGGAGAGAAGGCAGATCATATTGAATGGCGGTGCAGGCTCGAAGGGCCAAATGGCCTACCCCTGCACCTATTTTCTATGTTTCTATGACAATGTGCACTTCAACCACACGTGATTTTTTTTCTATTACAAATCTCAAATTGTGGAGTACAGAGGCAAATAAATAAATGACGGGTCTTTGTCCCAAACATTATGGAGGGCAATGTGCATGCCTAATGGATTTAGGATGGATTTTATGCTAATATTCTTGTCTTATTGACCAAAGTTCAATTCTTTCCATAGTTCTCTAATAACAACTTATATAAGAAAAGTCAAGTTTAAAAAAATCTCTTACCTCTTCTGGTGCCGTCTGACAGGTTATCATGGCATCTAGGAATTCATACAAGTACTATACAATTAAAAGAAAAAATAAATATACAGACATCCTTGAAAAGTAGTAATGTAGTAATGTCTCACACTTTACAGAGGATTCATATCAAAGTTCTATTTAAAACAATGCAAATAACTTAAGAAGTGTTAAATACTCCGGAAATATATTGATATATGATGCCACTTCAAATGAATCTAGATATTTTCATCAATATGAAGGGATTCCAGTTCAATCTATACCCAGTTTTTTTCTGCAGCTCAGCACACCGAAATATTCTCAATACTCCTCACAGCAGATCTAGTGGGACACTTTGTGGAATGTTGGTAGCTGCACTATTTCTCCCCTGCCCCTGTACACTTGAACCTCATGTCTCAGCGCATGCAAACTATTTACATGCCTTGGCCTGGAATGTATAAACAGATTCAATTTCTTGTATGTGGGCGTGTAAGATGAGTGACAGTGGGCTAGAAATTCACCCTCAATCACCCGCACTACTATGTCGCTGTTGTGGGATGACACCGTTTCATTGAATTCACTATCTATCTCTTGGGGGAGTTCTTGGTAACCTGAAATGAGGAAAGGATTGAAATGTGGAGAGGGGAGCAAAGAAGGCAAATGCATGCTTCCGTGAATGCATTCACCTGTAGCTTGTAAGTCAAAATAAGGGCATGGATAAATGAGAACTGTTCCAACATAAAATATGGCACGCAGATTTCCTCATTATTCCCTCATCTCCAGCTCTGACAGTGGCCACCGTCTCAGAGCAGCTCATTTCCACGGTGATATTCACTATCACGTTCCCTGGGGTTCAGTGAGCCCGACCTCCCTTTCATTTTCCTGCTGTCTAACGCCATGCACTCCCTTTTACTACAAGAAAGGGAGTGTTGCCACTGTTTGGAACATGTAGATATGATAGAAAAGCAAAAAGTGTGTATGAACTGCGAGTTGTGGGCATGAGGTGTGTGAGGGTGAGATGGAACCTGTACATTTTCTGATTGAGTACCAATTGACAAAGATTGTAGTAGTTTCTCTCCACTGCACTCCCCCCCCCCCCCCGATAGTAGACATCGGGGGGGGGGGAGTGCAGTGGAGAGATACGTTTTTTTGCCTTCCATCACAGCGCCGTGATGGATGTATGTGTAAATTGTGTTGTGTCTCGGATCTTCTTCGTTTTGTAATGTATGGCTGCAGAAACGACATTTCGTTTGGACCTCAACGGGGTCCAAATGACAAATAAATTGTATTGTATTGTATTGTATTGTATAAACTAGGAACTGAAGACATTCAGCTATCTTGGTACAAATGTTTACTAAAAGTTAGTGGAAGAGTACAAAGAGAAATTAAGAAGTATACTAGAATACAAAGGGCAGTTCAGTGATCAGCGTATGAATTGGAGCTCAATAGAGTACTACATTCCGTTTATGGCAATTCATTTAAAGAAGGATATATTGATTTTGACGTGCTACAGTGCAGACTTATAAAAGTGACCCTGCGAATAAATGTTAAATTATGACTATGAAAAAATGTGGATTATATTATCTTGACTAAAGCACTGTGATACCTTAGAGTACAAACTGAGCCACTGCACTTAAGAAGATATAGAAAGCAAACAAAAAGCTAGTCATATAGAATATGAAATAATTTACAAAAATTAATGATCTTCTCTACACATCCACGACTCTTTGCTGACTGGGGTTTATAAAGATGCATAACTCTTTTTTTATCATTACTTTGAAATGCTGCTACGTAATACCTTAACAAAACATTTATGGTATGCATTTTTTGTTGTAAGTAGAAGTAAACATGGCTTCTTTGTGAAATTGATAAGCTTCACTATCTTACCGGTGTGAGAAACTTGTACGTAAGATGAGCATTTTCAGCCAAAACATCTGCAGCCAAGTCAAAATACTGGAAACAGTAAAACAAAATAGTTCACCAGTTGTGAGTTTTCCCAATAAAACATTATTTGAAATCTTTCTACCAGAGTAAATATGCAAATCTTATTTTATTACATTTTTCCATATTTCTCATTTGTCAAGCCATAAAATTAATTCTATTTCACATAGTATAAATACAGTACCTTAAAATCAATCATATGTTTCTATTTAAAAGAAAATACGCATTTAAATTGTACTAAAATACTAAAAGCATAATTTCACAGCAATATTGATACATTGAGAAACAATTAATCAACCCTTTAATTTGTGCACATACATACACACACTATGTATCATGCATATTCTAACAGACTGCAAAATTTTATTTGCCAGATCTGATCCTGGTCAGAGTATAAGCAAGTCTGTTTGTGCTTGATAGACAACCATGTTTATTCTGTAAATCAACAACTGATTTTGCACATGAAAATTGTATTCTTATCTTGTCAGCCTAGAAAATATTTGAGGATGCTACAAACTCTTCAATATCTACTGCCTTTAATAGATGGAAAAATGTCATTAAGATAGATTGCAAATGTAGACCTACATTGTTAATTTTAATGTATTAAAATGTTATGAAAAAAACAGTATTATTTAATATTTGAAATAACAATACATGCTTTAACTATCACTAATAATTTAAAACTATTTTTAAACAACTAACAGAACATTTTATTATTCTCAGAAATTGATTCCTCAACATAAAACAGAACAAAAAGGTCGTAAATGTAGTAAGTGATTCCTGGAAGGAGATGATCATGGCTTTTTCTGTAGCGCCCAGGAAAAGAAAAACATCCCCACTCCTCTTGGCTGTATATGGATGGAAAAGTAACAAGTGTATATTTTCCTGCTGCGAAAAAAACCTGATCTGAGCTGCCTCAAGTCCTGCTCCCTTCAGGATAATCCAAATTCCAATGAGGACATGAAGTCAATTTGAGGTGATGATTAAAATTGCCATGGTCTTGTTGTGTCACAGATGCATTAACTGACTACTCTCAACCTTGCCGATCTCGATTTTGAATGTGAACACATTTGGATGCAAACCGGCATTCAAAAGGTTTTGAGGGAGAATCCATACCTCCACTAAAATTTATGTGATTAAACTTGCAACAATTTTACTCACTAAACTGGAATAAACTCTATTGCCATTTGATTCATGATGAAAATCAATTACAAACCAGTATTGGAATTCAGCATGGCTTTATTTTTACCATAATTCTATTAGCAAACTTTGCTAGAGTGCAATTTAGATAACATTTTGACATTTTTACTATGTTAGTAATGATCTGAAAATTTTACCCTTCTTAAATGTATACCGTAAAGCTTCACTTTATTTATTCACTTTGTCTAAATGACATATTCCTGTAGCTTTCCTAACATTGATATTAGATTAACTAGATTATACTTTATTTTTCTGTTCCACTCTTTGCAGATACTAACAAGACATTGGCAATTCATCAAATTAATGTCATAGCTTCCAAGTCCAGAAATTTACAACATTTCTATTAACATATCTGTAATTTCCTGACCTACTTTTAGTATCCTGGAGTTAAAACCCATTAGGTTTGAGACATCATTCATCTCGTCTTAATATTTTCTCTATTTGCAATTAGTTTTATAAATTATGTCCAATACTGTCACCTTTTAGCTTTTGTTATACTCATTGAATTTCATAAATGGATCCACCGTATGAAACCAGGATTTTAATTGTTTGTAGCAAACTGAATTCTTGTAAAGTTACGTTCACCTAAATAGTTTTCTGCTTTACATTTTTCCTTCTTGCATCTTGCTCTTGTTTTCACTGCACTGAGAAAAATCTACATCAGTGGCTGCACAGTAGTGGATCGACCATTCAATATCAATCCTATGTTTCAAAACAATTTTAAATGAATGAAAAGGGACAATTGGCTGAACTGCATACATAGCTGACCTGGCAGATCAAGATGGAGGATGAGAATGTTTAAGATGCCATGTAAGCTACCAATCAAGTTGGCTGCTTTGTTTGGGATAGTTTTGAGTTTCTTGAGTGTTATTAGATCGACACACATCCAGACAAATACATTAGGCTCTTGTGCTTTGTAGCTGATGGAAAGACTATTTGGGTTAATAAAATTCTTTCTCTTGCACAGAATTCATTGTTTTCCAACCAGAAAAAAAAAATAGTCTAATAAAACATAGACTGTAAATTGAAGAAAATAAAAGTAGAAATACTTATTTTCAAATGATATAGAAAACATGCACATAAACACACTTCATATTTGCAGTACAAAAGAAGTAGGTTGCCAAAGGTTTCTGGTGGAAAAGGGTTCTGTTGGAGTAAGAACTGTAGTTTTTCAAAACCCTCGGTTGGTTTGGAGTCCATGTTCATCAGGGCTTGATTATGAAGAGTGACTGGGTCAAGTTCCTATTGAGAAAGTACAGTAAATTACTGCAGGCTTGCTTATGTAATTCAAATATAGGAGATACATTTCTTACAAAGAAAGCTTGAGTACATGCTCAAGTTTCTTCTTGCATTTCATTGATTTAAAACGTTTCTGAACATCCCTTGCTTCTTGAACTCAAATGTCTAGAGAAGCTTCCAATTAGATTTAGATTCTCAATATCTCTTTTATTCCCACCCTTCTTCAGTTGCTGTCTTTTGACTTTAGATTTGATAGATGCAGCGTGGAAACAGACCCTTTGGCCCACTGAGCCCACGCTGACCAGCGATCTCCCTGTACACTAATACTATTCTACACAGAAGGGACAATATACAATTTTTACCAAAGCTGATTAACCCTGCGCATCTTTAGAGTGTGGGAGGAAACCGGAGCACCTGGAGAAAACTCACACATTCACAGGGAGAATGTACAAACTCTGTACAGACAGCACCCGTAGTCAAGATCGAACCCGGGTCTCTGGTGCTGTGAGGCAGCAATTCTACCGCTCCACCACTGTCAAAAGCCTTGTTTGCACTAATTTCATATCATACTCTATGTTCCTCTGTGTTGCTAACTCCACTTCTATTTCTAGGCATTATATTGTTTCCATCCTGCTATTTCTAAATCCAGCCATGGTACAACGCCCAGCTGGTCTTCAGGACTTTTTCCTCCACCATATATTTCAGATAAAAGCCAGCTATTTATCTGGCAGTCAAATCTCAGTCGTGTCAGGCCCATGGCATTAATGGTTTCTGACTACTGGACCAGAACTCGACAACAGGAAATCCTATCAGTTTGCACAGTGATTGTTTGATTGATTTTAATCAATCCCACTGAGCAAAATGGGGTAATAACTTTATCTTTCCTCAGCTATTCCCAGAGCTTCTATAGCACAGGTCTTTCCTCAGTCCCTTCATGATTGCACCTGTACCTGGCTGACAAAAAGGAAGAGACTTGTTGGCTCTGACCTCTCAGGACCTAATCCTCTCAAACAATAGCCTCTGGTGATATGCCTAACGAGATCCAAATTTTTAGATTCCTTTTAAAAATTACAGAATTATTGTCTTGTTTTGAAAAACTGTAATTTTGACTCCTTTGTAAATCAGTATTAAACCATTGGAATAAATCCTTTCAACTATTACTTTGTTTACTTTCATGGTTGTTATGTTGGCCTTGGCTATAAAACTAAAAGGCTACATGCATAACTACTGGATAATTGTAGAGCAATCTCTTTTAGCAACGTAATCATAAAGGAATAGTTTTTAGTTAACTGTTTGAGTCAAATATTCCAAGTTTATTCCAAAGAATAAAAATGCTGACACAGTTCCAATCATACTGAGCTGCCCATGACCTAATTGGTGATATCCTAAACAATATGACTCTCACTCTCACCAACATCTACAGATGCGTCGTAGAAAACATTTTATCAGGATGTATCACAGCACGATTTGGGAATAGCTACATCCAGGTCACCAGTATAATATAATCAAGGACCAGTCACACCCTGGACACTCCCTCTTCTCCACAGTCCCATCAAGCAAGAGGTGCAGAATTCTGAAAACACCTACCTCTAAGTTCAGGGACAATTTCTTCCCAGCTGTTATGAGACAATGGAACCGTCCTATCACCAACCGGAGAACGGTCCTGACCTACCATCTACCTCACTGGTGACCCTCAGACTGTTTTTAATCGGACTTAACTGGACATGATCCTGCACTAAATGTTATTCCCTTTATCCTGTTTCTGTACACTGTGGAGAGCTTGTTGTAATCATGTACAGTCCTTCCCTTGACAGGCTAGCGCGTAATAAAAAAGCTTTTCACTGTACCTCGGTACTCGTGACAATTAAATAAACTACACATGAAGTACAGGAAAGATATTCCAAACAGCTGTAGAGTCCAGACCCAAAAGGTCACAACTTAAGGATACTGGGATTTCTTTGCCCCACAGAGAGTGGGAAAGCTGTGGAATTCACTCTTATGTAGGCATTGGAGGATATGTTTTTAAATATATTAAAAAATAGAAAGGTATATTTCATAATGTTAAAGGGATCAAAGTATATAGGGAGAAGTTGGGAACAGAGTACTAGATGCATGATGAGCAATCATAGGGTTGAATGCTGGAACAAGCCTGAAGAACTGGATAGTCTGTGCCTGCTTCTATTCTCTATGCTCATCCACTTGGTTACTGGAATAATTGTGAGGATTTTAACAAGAAGTCTTTATCACATCAGCAGGTGAACTTACCTCTTCAGATCTTGGCGGCATGTCTGTCAATGCCTCTTGTGCCGCTTCATCTGTTTAAAAGAGACAGAAGAGACATTCACATCCTATAATATTCTATCATTTGAACAATATTTTCCTGTGTCAAATTAAACTTTAAAATAGCACAGAATAGGACAAGAAAATACCAGATATACTATAAGCAGAAATGTCCCTATTAAATGGGGTCCCAGAACCAGTTCCCCAGGAGTGATCAACAACAGTGGCTGCTTCAAACAACATAGTCCAACATCCCAAGCAATACTGGGCATCCCTGCCATATCCTGGGTTACGGTAGATCTGCCTTACGACAATCCAATATTATGCAAGTTCTCCCAGACTCTGCTCTCAGGTATAGCACACTGATCCCTTCACCAGGAAACAATGCAGCGATCACCCCCAGAAAAATACCCAAATGCATTCTCCAAAATCTCATTGAAGTAAGATCAAATATTTAACAAACTACGAAGTTGGCTTAAGAAAGTACAAAACTTTATCTTTGTCTTATGCACTTACAGTTCTTAAGCTGGTATTCAATGGCTGCTTTCAGATTAAAAGCTTCAATCAATGCAGTTTCATGAAGCACCAATGTGTTACCAACACTTCTCACATCAATCCCTTCAGTTGTCATTCCAACACTGAGCTCTGAAAAACAACAACAAAAATAAAAAATAATCACAGAAACAAAGACCTAATGGCAAAGGGGGAAGCCATTCAGCGCATCGTGTGCATGCCGGCTAGAACGGTAGTTACATAAGGTTTTCATCCAGCCTAGCTCTTATTCTGTCACCTTGTACGTTACTGCTCTTCGTGTTCAACATTTTAAATGAGAGGATGGTTCTGCAACCTTTTGGACAGACTCCTATTATTCTTACAGTAAATACATTTTTGCTCTTCTCTCTTCTAATGCTTCTACTTTGGCAGTTATTGACATCTCTAACACAAGGAAAATAGCACAGACATTGGGTATGCAAAATAAATAAAATCATGAAAGGAATAGGTTGGGTAGATGTACAGAGCCTCTTGCCCAGAGTAGGTGAATCGAGGACTAGAGGACATAGGTTTAAGGCGATGGGGCAAAGATTAAATAGGAATCTGAGGGGTAACTGTTTCACACAAAGGGTGGTGAGTGTATGGTGAGTGTACGAGCCTGGGACTATCCCAATGTTTAAGAAACAGTTAGACAGGTACATGGATAGGACAGGTTTGGAGAGATATGGGCCAAATGCAGGCAGGTGGGACGTGTAGCTGGGATGTGTTGGGCGGTGTAGGCACGTGGGGCCGAAGGGCCTGTTTCCACGCTGTATCACTTTATGACGAAGACTCTATATGATGAAGGAATTAACAAAAAGGTGTATTAATAAGGTACATGAAGAATACAAAGAGAATCATGCAGATTTTGCAAGTGGTGTAAACATTACAATCTGGAAATCCAAATGTAGGCAGGGGGTTTGGGGCTCAAGCAAAGAATACCACTCATGTGTTTTTCTTTATTTTTGTAAATAAAGGTAAAACCAGACTAATCAACTCACCTGGATGTTCCCTGATTCCACGTTCTATTATTTCTGCAATATACTTCAAAGCAGGCGCATACTGTTTCATGCTGTAGTAACACAGGGCAATGTTGTAGGTCAAATCTGAAAGAGAACAAGTAACAGAGTATATTTTATGTAAAACTGCAACATACTATGTGCTTTATAAATAGCCATTTGATGTACAATACCATGACTTCTCCGATTTTATGTGCAAGGATTCTATAAAAGAATGAGGTGGCTTTTGCCTTTTTCAGTATTAAATCAGCTTTGCATAAACATTATATTCTATACTATATATATACTATAATTATACTATACATTTTTGTAATTTCAGGTAGTAATAATAGTTGCAATCTGCAAAGTATAAATAGTGCACAACAATTAAACTATAATCTTTAATTTTACTTTAAAGTTTACATACAGATTAGAAACTGATTTTTGGTAACCAGTAATTAACTGTTTCTGCTGAGGATGTTCATACCTTCCTAATATTCAGTTCTATTGTGAAAAATGAGGAGGAATGAAGAAAGAAATGGAGATAAATTAGGATTGGGGTCAAAGGGTGCAGTGTAGAATAATATTGCCTCATGTTATTGCATGGCACAATAAGGCACAGTGCCACCACTGGGTAACTAACACAATCATCAGGGATCACCACAGACGCACAGCATTGTCAGTTGGGGTGTTTGTCAGATCTTCATCAGTGCTGTTCGCCTGCAAGATGGCAGCACTTGTACAACAATGAAGGAAAGTCAACTGGTGTTAACTGAAGGATGATGTCTGTGATATATTCCTTGTAATTCAAAAAGGAAAGTGGCAGCTCACGACCTTTTGATTCAATTTCTGCTCCCATCAGAATCACCACTGTCCTCAATGAAATACAGAGGGAAATTATAGTAGTATTAGTATGAAACACAACAAAAAGTGCCTGGTTCAATTTCCCCATTGGTGGGATTTCTTGCAGAAAATAGTGCAAATCCTTCAAAACACAGGTAACATACCTTGTGTGATTTATGCATGAAACAAATGTTTTTATTAATATAATTTCTAGGTTATGATTCAATGAGAGCCATAATAATCTGGGATGCAAGGCTTATAAAGATTTTCTTAAGAAACATTACATTTTATGACCAATACTTGGTTACATTTTAGATCTTTTTAGACAATTTACCTGGTTTGTAGCCCACAACCTGCATGGCTGTGGTAAATTTCTTGCAGGCCTCTTCATTGTGTCCTTCCTTGTACAGCAAACATCCCAAATTAATCTCAGTGTCTGGGTCATCAGCTGTCTGCTGCTCCACAAGGCTCTAACATTAAAAAAAACATTCTTATATTTTATTATACAATCATATAAGATAAACAATTTTCTAATAACATTAATTTAAATTACATATTACATGTTTTATCTACTCTACCATAAAATCATAAAAGTATCAATTAAAAATATCAGAATGCAAATTTGTTTCGGTCATAAACATTTTTAATAGTTCCTTTCCTCGGGCAGTCCAGGGTTATAATCACATCTGTTGAAATGTCATGGCACATGAATAGCCCAATCATCCCTGAATGTGCTGTATGTAATACCTTAAACCCATCATCCCTCTTTATCGCCAGCCCTATTGGACTGCTTATATCTATCATGACATAGCAAGCAAAAATATTTTCCTCAGCAGTAGTTCTAGTTAGTTGGTGAACAATCAGGTGGTCAGCTTCCATCTGGGAGGAACTGTGTGAGTGTTCAGGTCTAAGAGAAAGTTGAGGGACAGAGGGATTATGGAGTATAAATCCATGGATCTTTGAAGGGGCAGAGCAGGTAGACAACATGATTAGGATATGGGATACTGGCCTTCATAAATCAGGGCATTGAATGGGGAAGTGGGGAGGTTATGCTCACAGCTTGGTCAAAATTCAGGTGGACTATTGCGTGCATTTCTGGGCACTAAAGTGTAAGGTATGACAGCACTGGAGAGAATGCAGAGATTCACCAGGATATTGCCTGGGATGCAGCAATTCAGTTGGGAGGAGCAACTGGAGATGACAGGTTGTTCTTCCTGGAGCAGAGGAAGTTGGAAGTATATGATTGAGGTGTATAAAATTATGAAGGGTATAGATTGGTGAGAAAACTTCTCTACAGACGAAGAAGTGCAGAGACAGAGTAGAGAGAATCTGATGCAACAAAATTGGAAGTACAGGGTTTTGAAAGGAAATATAGCACAAGAAAAGTGGGAAAGGTTGAAATACAATCATATAAGCTCCGACTTTACTAGGCAAATTCATCATTTGATGTATATTGTAGTTTAATGGACAATATTTTTACAAATATTTTAATTATTTAAAATGTAAGTGCTAGTCATGCTAAAATCGTATTTATACATAGAATACTTTTATTTTTCTAGGTTTACATTAATGTCAAGTATCCAAAACTGTGAGAATTATGCAATTTTTACCTTTGCTCCTGTAAGGTCTTCTTCTCCATATTTAATTGCAGATTGTAGTTTCAACACCTGATCGAGAAAATCACATTTTATTTATGCTTTCCTACTTCTTGGAGAAACCATCACAATCTACTGTAATATTTGAATTATTACTAAAAACAAAATTACCCATCATTTCTGATCAGCTCCATTTTTATTTGTTGTAGTCATTTGTTCAAAAATCAGTAAAACCAGAACAGAACATTACAGAATTTCAAGCAAATTCTGTTTGTATATAAAACGAGCATAATTATGGCAAGAACAATGTGCCAGAAGTAGATCTAAATCAATAATCGCAAATATTTTAAACAATTACATAGAACAGTTAAAAAGAAATAGCAGTGCCTGAGCTGACTTGTTTAGTAGCTCCTAGGATTACTTATCTAATCCTAAACTATACATCTGCAGTAAGCAATGGCAACTCAAAGAAATTCAGCTCAATATTTTTGAGCAGCAGTTTGAGGAGCATGCATTGTGGACTTCAGGCGTATTTAGATTTAGATTGAGGCTCAGACTAGATACAGTAGATAGCAGTTTTGATTGGTTAGTGGTAAGGATAAAGAGGGCATGAATGCTACTTAGATATGGGAATGAGATGGAGTGAATATGGAGCCCCATCCTTTGCTGTTATCCATCAGGGACAAGAAAATTGCCACAAATGTGGATATTGACTCACAGCATCATGGTGCATTTGTTCATTCAAACTGGTGAGCTGAAAGTTGTTTGCAGGTGGGCATAAAATAGTTAGGGAACCAACATTGTTCTTTCCACTCTGAACTAACGTTCCAAAAGCTGTATTGTCTGCCCCATGCCAAGTTTTTAAATATCTCCTTGTTGCTAAAGAAATATTTTGAGATGGTTATTCAAGTCAAGTCAAGTCAAGAGAGTTTATTGTCATGTGTCCCAGATAGGACAATGACATTCTTGCTTGCTGCAGCACAACAGAATATAGTAAGCATAAATACAGAACAGTTGAGTGTGTTTATATAGCATAGACCATACATATACACATAAATAAACAGATAAAGTGCAATAGACTGTTATAGTTCAGTTTGTTTGATGGCGAGTTTAATAGCCTGATGCCTGTGGGGAAGAAGCTGTTCATGGATGTACCAGATTTCAGGCTCCTGTACCTTCTACCTAATGACAGCGGAGAGATGAGTGTGTGGGCATTCTTGTTGTTATGGTTGATTTAACAGTGAATAACGTAGCTGGAACTAAAATGAGATTCTGCTGACAAATGTTTCAAGGGCAAGGGTACAAGTTAAAGAAACCAAATCTCAACGGTATCTCTAGATTACCAAACAGGTCATGTGTAAACTAGTGGAGATGTTTAAATGATGGACGGAATATGTAGCGTGAGTTGGGGGTTTCAATTCATGGAAAGAGGGAGTTGTACAATTTGTATGAATACCACTTAAACTTAAAGGAAAGGAACAAATAAATGGCAAATCAAATAACTCGGCAGACAGTCTTAGACTGATAGAAAAATCAGAAGGGTTTCTTTATTGTTAGGCTAATAAACCTAATTTCTAAGGTTCATCATACTCATATGTTTGATTATACGTGAATGGTACGGCGCAACATTTAGCTGCAATGTCGTAAATATATAGAGAGTATAGCAAGGGGCTGTGATGGCTGCCTTGCATTAACAGGATGCATGCAGTCCAATTTAACAAAGCTTGCACAAAACTGACATCGCCAGCTATCTACTCATGGCACACACACACACACAACTCAAGTTGATTGCTCTGCCTGGATCTTTTTTTCCAGAATAACTGCAAGAATCACAATTAACGTCCTTCTGGGATTTTCTCACTAATTGATAACATCACATGATCATAGTATAGAGAAGTCTTGAAGTTATAGGTTATTGTTCTTCAGAGGAACAGAGCCTGACAATTTATATTTTTATTACATGGTTAATCACTACAATTCTACGCCATGGCTGATATAAACTAAGTCACATAAATTAGGCAAAATGGACATACAAATCTCTCCATAACATAATGGGAAATACAAGATTTTTAGCAATAAATGTTCCAAGCATGTTACCTTAGTTTGATAAACTGGATTATCTATTAGAAAAGTTGCTTTCATGGCTTCTGTATACATGCAAGCCTTGAAAAGAGATTGTGCATGGTAGAGTTTGTAATCATCTACTTCTGGGTGAATCTGTACCAATTGTTCATAGCAGTCTGCGGCATTCAAAAAGTCTTGCATTTGATAGTAACAATATCCCAAGAGAGAGAGTGCTGCCCGGGACTGGAGACAAATTGACATAAATTAGGAAGATTAGAGCACAGACCATTAATTAGAAATAATGTAACCATATTCTTAGATTCCAAAATATTTTCAAGCTAAAAGCAGTCACAAAGGGCCACATTTAAAAGTGTGCCATTAAAGAAAAATACATCTTCCATGAATTTCTACAGTAGTGCAATATAAAGTTTATCTGCAGTGAGATTTTCAGCCTCACTTCTTTAAGCAGATTTACAGAAAAGTTTGAAACCTAGTTTTTTTTTAAAAGGCCAAAATTCAAACTGTATTTAGTTTCCTCGGTGATCGATGTGAAGGGGTTAATACATTTTATTTAACAAAATATTAAGAAATTATCCTTCGGTCATTTTCTAACAGGAATTTGAGAAGTAGAAACTTTGTTTTAGTCTCTAGCTCTCTACTAACAAAGATGCTCGGTGCCTAATCTGTTATAACTTACAATTTTGCGTAATCACATTCCTAGAATCAAGGACAAGGCACATAACTCCAGATAATAATGAATCAATGCTAGCATTTACACAAAATGGAGTTGGCTGTCCTTCTTTGTCTAGAAACGTAGTCCAGAAACTAAAATGAATGCATACACAGTAGAAACATGTGTAGATGCCTGAGCCAAGTTTGGAAAATACTGTTGACATTGCAAATTTACCAATAACTTGTTATTGGTTTAAATTACATCTGGGTCCAGCCTCCCTTGTTTCCTTTAGGCTACAGATCTTTCAGTCAGATTTAGAAGGCGTGCTAATTGATAAGAAATGACTATACCGTTACTAACTTTTCTTTGTTCGGAGAGTGTGCGACAGGGAAGCTAAGGCATATAGCTTTCAGCACACTACCGCTAGCGAATAAAATAATTTTGCCTTACTTGGTGTTTGACTAGTCTTGATGAGTAAGAACCTTAACTTTAATATATGAACACTGACAAATGTAACTGTGTGTGTGCCTGTCCTGCTTAACCGATGGAAGTCAAGTCCAAGATTGCTCTCAGCTTCCAAACCTCAGGATCATTCCAGGCACCTCTGGCAGATTTCTGCCATTTTTTATGGTTTGCAATTCACTGATGGTTTAAGGAGATCACTCAAACTCTGTCTTCAAGGACAGACGACTACACTGCAGTAGGCTGATGACCATGGGCATTTGTGTAGTAAAGAACTGCAGATGCTGATTTAAATCGAAGGGAGACACAAAATGCTGGAGTAACTCAGCAGGACAGGCAGCATCTCTGGAGACAAGAAATGGGTGACGTTTCAGGTCAAGACCCATCTTCAGACTGATGTCAGGGAAGTGGGCGGTACAGATAGGATGTGGTCAGAGACAATAAGTGGGAGAACTGGAAAGGGGAGGGGATGGAGAGAGAGGGAAAGCAAGGGCTACTTGAAGTAGAACTTGAAGGAGAACATCAAGTAGCCCTTGCTTTCCGTCTCTCTCCATCCCGTCCCCCTTCCCAGTTCTCCCACCTGTCTTACTGTCTCCGACTACATTTTATCTCTCTACTGCCCACTCCCCTGACCTACGTCTGAAGAAGGGTCTCGACCCAAAACGTCACCCATTCCTTCTCTCCAGATATGTTGTCTGCCCCGCTGAGTTACTCCAGCATTTTGTGTCCTTCGAGCATGGGCATTTGCCTGAAGTAGGCTTCCTGGAAGTGTAGATATTAAGAAGTTGCACTTCTGATCTTGATGATTCCTCCAGCATTTCCGACTGGATGACCCCTTTGAGTTGGAAGGAACTGGTTTAAACTGAAGATAGACACAAAATGCTGGAGTAACTCAGCGGGTCAGACAGCATCTCTGGAGAGAAGGAATGGGTGACGTTTCGGGTCTCAACCAGTCTCGTCCGAAACGCCATCCATTCCCTCCCTCCAGAGATGCTGCCTGTACTGGAAGACCGATTTTGGCTCATTTGCTAAGAGCATTTATCACATGGGTACCAAGCTTCGACTGCTTCTCCAGTCCCTCTTATCCCTACAAAAACAATCACCGAACCCTTCTCATTGCAGCATCATTAATCGAGTAGCAACTTTTCCCCATAACTGAAAGAGTGCCGCTTGCATCGTTACATGGGCTATGTCCTGACAACTGCAAAAATGTTATAATACGTTAACAGGGAACAATGCTGAAAACCAATGATGACAGATTAAGTTTGTTACACAGGCAAACCTTACAATACTGTAATGTGAACTTCACTACTGAAAATCTTCATATTTATGAGGCTTTCATAACAATGCATTAAAGTGGGTCATATCATTTTATGATAAAAAATTTATGACAAAAAAAAATATTTGGTTTTGGTTTTAAAGTCAAGTCAAGTTGACTTCAAAACTTGACTTGACTTTCCTAATACTGAATTGATTATATTTGGAGTAATGGAAGATGGGAATAAATTGAATTAATCTCAAAATTTATTTTTAAATTATGGTTTAATAATAGCAAAAAAATTAATACTTAAATTTTGAAAAAATACACCAATACCAACGCTCAAAATGTGGATTGCAAGCATGTTGGACACCGCACATCTTGAGGAAATGAGATTCCTCCTAATAGATAAATCAGACCAATTCATAACGAGTTGGTCTCCATTTGTCGTCTTTTTGGAATCATATGGTGCAACACAATTGTAAAAGCTAACTGTCTCGGGACTGGGCGAGGGATGGTCAAGAATATAAATAATGATCTCCTTACTTCTTTATTTTTTACTCTCTTTTCCCCATTTTCTTTTCTTTAACTTTCTTCTTTCATTCTTTTTTCTTCTTCTTCACACACTATATATCTCACGTTTTTCTATACTTTATTATCTAATTTATTTTTCTTATTCTTCTTTATTATAATAAAAAAATAAGAAGCTGTACATAAAATGTATTATGAAAATATATATTAGGCACGGTGCCATACGATTGTACTTACTTCTAATAAAATAAAAATATTTTAAAAAACAAAAAAACTTGACTTGACTTTAAAACGAAAACCAAATATTTTTTATCGCAAATGGAATTAGCTCGGTTAGGCAACTTGGTTGGCATGGATATGTTGGGCAGAGGGCCTGTTTCTGTGTTGTATAGCCCAATGACTCAAAAAATCCTGCCTAAATGTTCGGGACTAATTTGCTTGATGAGTGCTAATTGCACAATTATTGCTGTTTTGGACTAACATTTTTAGATAGAAGGTGCTGTTTGTTTTTAGAGTTGTGAAAATAATTTCTCAACCCATGCCTGCTCAGACCTCAGCATCCCTGTAGAGTGCACTCTGCCACAATGGTTCTGTAAACAGCAAACTGCAGTGCAAAAGCCAATAGAAGATTTGTGGGGAAACACAAGTGTTATGAAACGCCGCTGTAGTTTACTCATGGCTGACAATAAAATAAAGAGTCGTGATGAATTCCAACTGATCTGTCAGGACTAATAACAAAAAAAGCAAAAATCGTTTTTAAAAGAATAATTATCCTTCAGAGTAATAAAAGATCTGCACAAACTGCACTGTCGGCAAAACCTCACCATGCAGCTGTTCACACTGTATTTTATGGAAACTATATTTTCACATTTAAAAGAAATTCATCAAATGAAGTAAAAATGAATTGGTTTAGAAAATGCTAAAGCTACAGGCAGCTACACTCACTGCTTCTGGAACATCCCAATAGGGTGTTTTACTAATAAATTCTGTATCACACGAGTGCACGCCAGACTCCAGACTGACTCATCAAAGAGTATTTCATTATCATGACTATAGATAAAGTACAGGTACACCCCTCAATGTGCTTTAAATTAGACGTATGCCCAAAGATATCCAAACATGCAAAGTTATAATTACTTTAGAATGTTTCTGTAGTTCATTGGTGAGAACATGTATAGCCTCTCCATATCTCCCATCTCGGACCTGAAAAATTGAATACAAACCATTACAGACACAAATAGTGGCACTTCCCCTTCTTGATATTTAGTAGAATGTGCAAAACATTTTTTTAAAAACCTGCTAATTAAATACCACCTTTAGTGCTGCATAATGTTGTTTGGCATTTCACAGGTTTATATTCAAACAGAATATATTACTATCAGGGGATGTTAGTACAGCTTACAAAGGGATAAGTCAAGGAATAGGTTTTGGAGAAACTCTTTGGGGAACATCATGGAGAAACACACATATTTAGGAAAGGAAATCCAGAGCTTTCTGGATCAAGATAACCTATGGAACAATGTTGCGACTCTTATGTACTGCCTCAATGTTACTGACTCTTATGTACGGCCCCTACTATTCTTACATTCTTGTACGTGGGTATGATTGTGCTTATGTATAGCAACAATTTATTAAATTGTATGTAAAAAAATAATTTAATTGCACCAGGGTACATGTGTCAATAAAGTACCATTGAACGATCCTTGATGGTGATGGTTAATGGTGATTCATTTTGAAACTGCTCATGAGGCCAACAATGAAGGAGTGCAAATATCTGGGATGGTTGTTTGGAAGGAAGAGGGGGAAGGAACAAAGCTATGGAGGGATTCAAAATCAAAGAGCCATGTACGTCAGTAAGCATATTGATGCGAGATGAATGGGATTTGGTACGGTGTATATATAAGTGGCTAAGTTTTACATCATATCAGCCAGTGGTTACAGAGGATGGAACAAGATGGCTGCTGGCTTAACCAGATGAGGTGGAATCAGAAGACGTGAGAAGGGAGAAAAATAGGCAGTAGTAAGGATGAAACAGATATTTGTGCGAAAGCTCATTTAGGGTTAGATTTTAGATCGTAAATAACCTTGTTCAGTTTCAAATAGTTGCCATGAATGGAATATGTAATGCGGGAATGGAGCTTGCAATAAGGACTAAGGACAATGGGCTAATAGAATCAATGCTTTGGAATATTTCAGATGTGTCAATTAAAAACAAAAGTAAAATTTTCATGCTGCTTTTTAAAATTCTGTCAGAAATGACTTCAGGAAGCGAAGCGAGTTCAGGAAGTGAAACAGTACACACACCCCAGTCTACATTGATGGCGCAGAAGTAGAGATGGTCAAAAGCTTGAAGTCCTGGGAATAAATGTCACCAGCAATTTGTCCTCAACCAGCCACATTGAAGTTATGGCCAAGAAAGCACACCAATATCTCTACTTCCTTAGAAGGCTTTGGAAGTTCAGCATGTCCTCAACAATCCTCACCAACTTCTACCGGTGTGCCATGGAAAGCATCACAGACTGGTTTTGGACAGCTATCCAAGACCAAAAGAAATTGCTGTGAGTTGTGGACGTAGCCCAGGCCGTCACATTGACTCCATCTACACTTCACGCTGCCTCGGTAAGGCCACCAGTATAATCAAGGACCAGTCTCATCCTGGTCACTCCCTCTTCTCCTCTCTTTCATCAGGCACATTGTTTGAAAACACACACTTGTAGGTTCAGGGACAGTTTCCTCCTGACTGTTATCAGGCAACTGAACAGTGTAGTCCTGACCTCCCATCTACCTCATTGGAGATCCTTGAACTATCTTTTATTGGACTTTCACAGAGTTCAATGCTAAATCTTGCACTGAATTCTGTAACCTTTATCTGTGCACGGTGGATGGTTTGATTGTATTCATGTATAATCTATTCTCTGACTGGAGAGCATGCAAAACAAATACTTTTCACTGTATTTCGGTACATGTGACAATAATAAAATAAAATAAAATAAAAAAAATACAATGCTTTCTTTACAAATAACATCAAGGGTCCCAACCCGAAATATCGTCTCTCCATTCCCTCTGCAGGTGCTGCCTGATCTGCTGAGGTCTTCCAGCAATCTGTTTTTTGTTCAAGATTCCACCATCTGCAATCTCTTGTTTCTAGACCAAAATATATCTTGCATCCATTTTACAATTGTATTTTTTCATCAGCTGCATCACTACAGTTGTACATGAGTAACATAACAATGCCTCAATGACAATTTTAGCTAAATGAAACACTTCTTTAATACAGTTAACAGCAGCTACAAAATGATAATTGAAGCTGTAAGTCAGAAGAAAGACAAGATATATATTCAAAACATTCATACCAGATGGCAGTATAAAACAAAATGGATCAGGTAATAACGTACAAAATTTTCAAAGTCATTTTTTCACCTACCTTCTTCCAGATATTGCTCACTGAAATTACATTACAGTAAACGATATCTGGAAGAAGGTAGGTGAAAAAATGATTAGAAAATTATATACAGCTTGAAAATGATGGAATTACTTGCTGCTGCCATTCCATCAGACAATACATTCCAGATTGGAACCAGCGGAATGAAAACAATTCTTAACGTTTCCATGACTCTTTGCTTGTTATTATATGTCTATTAAATGAACATTCTGCCGGTGTAGGTATTAACGATGCCTCCGCAAGGCCACCAGCATCAGCTCCTTCAGAATATTTCCAAACTTTAAACACCCACATTCATTTCCTCTTAACAAACTCTGCTCCACAGAGGTCAATTCCAGTTTCTCTAGCCTCTCCAGTAATTCCATCATCCCTGGGACCATTTCAATAAATCTTTTCTGAAGTTCCTCCCTTGGCTTTGGTGTCAATTCTAAAGTGTTTTGCCTGGAGCTGCACACATTATTTAGCCACCGTCTCTCCAGCAAATTTTCCTTTTAGGCCTATATTAGTGTTGGGGAGGGGGGAAGGAGGGAAAGTTCATCATTGATTAGAAACTCACATGATCAGATATATAGATGTAGTCCTAGAAGAGCAGATTCCGTAGCTGAGATGAGTGCTGTCCCAACAATTCTAAAGAAACCTGATTTCATCATGGTTAAAGCAACCTGTTTGACTGCCACTTCATCCAACACCCTAGCATACTACAGTTACTATCTTAAGGGCCTATCCCACGAGCATGCGACTGCATGTGGCAAGCGCGACCAAACCGGAAGCGGGGGCCGCGCGGAGGTCGAGTGATCCCCGTACAGGGCCTGTCCCACCAGCATGCGACTGCATGCGGCGAGCGCGACCAAACCGGAAGCGGGGGCCGCGCGGAGGTCGAGTGAGTGACGTGAAGTTCGAGCAAAGTCCGTGGGAAGTTCGCGCGTGACGTACGGCGTCAAGACGCTGCGTACGGCGTCGAGACGCTGCGCACGCCCGTTGAGGCGGTGCGTACGGCGTCGAGGCGGCTGCGGGCCGGCAGGCCGTTGCCGCGCGGAATTTTTGAACAGTATCAGTTTTTCGGAGCCCCGCGCGATGCCGGGACCAGCTCCGCATAACTCCATACGGCTCCGGCGATCGAAGTGGACCGGCCCCGCGAGGCCGTACGGCTCAAGCGACCATGTTGAGTCGCGCTTGCCGCCTGCAGTCACATGCTCGTGGGACAGGCCCTTAATTTATCTCAACAACACTTCATTAACCCACAAGCTCGACTAACACAGGAACATCGCCAAATTATCCTGGCTCCTGTCATCGTTCCTTCGATGTTGCTACCATTCTCCAGTCCCAGTATTCCTTATCCATAGCACTAGAACCAATGATGCACTTCAAGACGGTAGTAACCCACCAACTTCTCAAGAACAACTGGGGTTGAGCTTTGACAGTGACATCCCCTCCTGAAAAAAAATCGAAATGGATCAAAAGGTTACAACAGTTATCCAAGATGCAGGACAGAACACCACAGGAGATCCTTCTTCCCTGTGGCTACCAAACTGTACTCCTCCCTCCCTCTTCTGTCGTGGGGTAGACAGACTCCCCAATCTTTGCACATCTCTAATCCTTGACACTCGTCACTTTAATTTCATGTTTAATGTATTTTGTGTTTTTGTATTTTTATGACTGTTGGCAGATCAATTTCCCTCCTGGGATAAATAAAGTTCTATCGTATCGTAAAAGACCATGGGCTTTGGGCAACTCATATGGTCCCTAATTACCAAATTATGCTTGTATTGTCATTAAAATGTAACTGCAGTGCACAAATGTAGTACTATGTGATCTAGATTTAGGCTTGCTGTAACTTAAAAACTCCTGAGGCGTATTAACCTGATAGGAAAACAGATGCCTATACATCCTCGAGGCCCCCGTCCACAACTTTCAACAGCACTCACCAGCTTATAAATGGTCGTTGTATATTCACCGTCCTTTATCTGTACCAGTGTCATTTTGATTACAACGTGAGCGAAATAAACAGACTTTTAACAAAGACCTGTGTTGATTGACCGTACATTAACTCCCACACATTATCCGTCACCTCGGATAAAATTATCCTTCACCGCGTTCGCTGTGCTCATGGAAACCGTCCGGAAGTACGTGAAGAAATTAAATCACTGGCTTGAACTCCGGGTGCCATCTTTACTACTGGCAGAGTCGCTGATAAATACACCGACTTTGCGTAATGATGAGGTCGCCATCTTAACTACTGGCACATTCGTTGGTGAACACACCGACTGGGGGTGGTGGCGGCGATGGTGCTGACGCTATCTTTATTATTGACAAGATAGAGACGAGCATCCTTTGGCGGAGGAAGACTATCTTTACTGTTGACAACGCGTTGTGTGTAAAACCTGCCTTTAACACGATGTTTTCAACAAAGGTAGCTTCATCTAACATTAATTAACATAAACAGATAATGGAAATACTTTCTAATACAATAGAGACGTCTCCTGTCCATTCCAATAGACAATAGGTGCAGGAGCAGGCCATTCGGCCCTTCGAGCCATTCAATGTGATCATGGCTGATCATCCCCAATCAGTACCCCGTTCCTGCCTTCACCCCATTGTATCCCTTGACTCCGCTATCTTTAATAGGCCTATCTAGCTTTCTCTTGAAAATATCCAGAGAACCGCCCTCTGAGGCAGAGAATTCCACAGACTCACCACTCTCTGTGAAAAAGTGTTTCCTCATCTCCATTCTAAATGGCTTGCCCCTTATTCTTAAACTGTGGCCCCTGGTTCTGGATTCCCCCAACATCGGGAACATGTTTCCTGCCTCCAACGTGTCCAAACCCTTAATAATCTTATGTTTCAATAAGATCCCCTCATCCTAAACTCCAGAGTATACAAGCCAAGCGGCTCCATTTTCTCAGCATATGACAGTCCCGCCATCCCGGGAATTAACCTTGTAAACCTACGCTGCACTCCCTCAATAGCAAGAATGTCCTTCCTCAAATTAGGGGACCAAAACTGCACACAATACTCCAGGTGTGGTTTCACTAGGGCTCTGTACAACTGCAGAAGGACCTCTTTGCTCCTATACTCAACTCCTCTTGTTATGAAGGCCAACAGGCCAGTCACTTTCTTCACTGCCTGCTGTACCTGCATGCTTACTTTCATTGACCGATGAACAAGGACCCCCCCCCCCCCAGATCCCGCTGTACTTTCCCTTTTCCCAACTTGACGCCATTTAGATAGTAATCTGCCTTCCTGTTTTTGCTACCAAAGTGGATAACCTCACATTTATCCACATTAAACTGCATCTGCCATGCATCTGCCCACTCACCCAACCTGTCCTAGTCACCCTGCAATCTCATAGCATCCACTGCCACCCAGCTTTGTGTCATCTGCAAATTTGCTAATGTTACTTTGAATCCCTTCATCTAAATCATTGATATATATTGTAAATAGCTGCGGTCCCAGCACCGAGCCTTGTGGTACCCCACTAGTCACTGGCTGCCATTCTGAAAGAGTAATCCCTACTCTTTGTTTCCTGTCTGCTAACCAATTTTCTATCCATGTCAGCACTCTACCCTCAATACCATGTGCCCTAATTTTGCCCACTAATCTCCTATGTGGGACCTTATCAGATGCACAGATGCTGCCTGACCTGCTGAAAACTTCCAGCATTTTGTGTTTTAATAAAATACACGACCAATTAATAGTTGTTCGCTATGATACAACTGATCATGATAACTTTAGAAAAGTTAAAGCCTTTTTCCACAAAAGCTGGCATAACAAACTCAAGAAAAAAATGACATACAACTGGACAAATGGCCTATTGAAGTTATTGTTTCAGATCACTGATCATTAAATTGTGTCGCCCTTCTTTAATTCAAATGAGAGATGTGGGCGTTGTTGTCTGATATTAACAAAGGAGTGATCATGCTATTGATTGTGAACGATGGGTGTTACTTAAAAACTGCTGCCCTTTTAAGGATTCTCTTGTGAAAAGTGTTATCCTGGTTTATGAATTTTGATGTTAAATTATTTAAAATTGAGTGGGTTGGTGCATAATCCATAAATCACAATAAAAAGCCAAAATATGCCTTTGTTCCTTCCACATCGTGTGGGGAATCTGGCCCCGGTTAGCACGGCTGGGCCGCCAGGGGTAAAGTTGCGGGGAGGGCGGGAGTGTTGAGAAGGAGGGGGTCGGGGATCATGCCAGCCACTCACTCAGTAGCTCAGGTGGCTGCGAGCAGCCGCCGGGACCGGAAGAGAGAGAGAGATAGGTTGAATGAATGAATGAAAGAAAGAAAGAAAAAGGTTGCTCAACAAATAATTAGAGATCACAAGAAAGAAACAAGAGAATATATATATGTGTGTTATATATTTATGTACGTATATGTCACACATATATACATGCATCATATATATATAATGAATATATATGTGTTGGGGAAGTCCAGAACAAGGGGTCATAGTTTAAGGATAAGGGGGAAATCTTTTAGGACCGAGATGAGGAAAACATTTTTCACACAGAGAGTGGTGAATCTCTGGAATTCTCTGCCACAGAAGGTAGTTGAGGCCAGTTCATTGGCTATATTTAAGAGGGAGTTAGATGTGGCCCTTGTGGCTAAAGGGATCAGGGGGTATGGAGAGAAAGCAGGTACAGGATACTGAGTTGGATGATCAGCCATGATCATATTGAATGGCGGTGCAGGCTCGAAGGGCCGAATGGCCAACTCCTGCACCTATTTTCTATGTTTCTATGTTTCTATGTTTATATATATAAGAAACTAGAAAAATATATATGTGTGTGTGTTATATAATTATATGCATCTATATCACATTTATATATGTGTGTATCACACATATATATATATATATATATAACAAATATGTGTTTATATATATTATATTTATACATATAAATATAATTGCCTTGATGGGTGCACACAAGCAGTGAACAATGGGATTAGATGATTTACAGAGTTCAAGTTTAATACAAAAATCAATTCAAGCACAGGACATGAGCCATTTAAAAAGAAAATTAAAAAAAACATTTAAAACATTAAAAAACACACAAACTGTTCCCCTGCAACGCTGATTACTGCAAGTTTAATACAAAAATCAATTCAAACACAGGACATGAGCCATTTAAAAAGAAAAATGTTAAAAACATTTAAAACATTTAAAAACAAGCAAACTGTTTCCCCGCAACGCTGATTACACTGCGAGAGGCATAACTGAAGTCGGGTCGGGTTTATTGAAATGGCGGAAGTTACACTCCGTTGCATACTACAAGTCAGTCCATTGGATTTTGCAGGAGTGGAACATCTTGCTCCGCTCTAAGATCTTTGGACTAAACTATGTGTAAACTCCTCATATCTCATCAATAAGTCTGTATATTCTGCAGAGGACTCTGTAACCACCAACCACCAGAAAACACATGCAAACGCTGTATGGCAGCAAATCTACCATTGCGCCACCATGCCACCCCAAATGTAGAAGGTGAGTTTTGTAATTAAGCAGTAGATAAAGTTGGAGCTACAAAAGATGACCCTGTTTTGAAGCCTGTTCCCATTAAGTAAATGTACACTCAATTAAGGGTCCGAAATGAAAACATAAGTACTTTAAATTGTTCACTAACCAGGGTGATATAAAGTGACAACATAGAATAGTGAAATTGGAAGAATTGTAAAGAGCACCTAGGAAGGTCTGAAGAAAGGTTTCGACCCAAAACATCACCTATTCCTTTTCTCCAAAGATACTGCCCGACCAGCTGAGTTAAGATGAAATAGCGGCACATTTGGAAAGCAGTAACAGGATCGGTCCGAGTCAGCAGTTATTTACAAAGGGGAAATCATGCTTATTAATCTTCTGGAACTTTTTGAGGATGTAATTAGGAAAATGGACAAGAGAGAGCAAGTGGATATAGTGAACCTGGACTTTCAGAAAGCATTTGATAAGGTCCCACATAGGAGATTAGTGGGCAAAATTAGGGCACATGGTATTCGGGGTAGAGTGCTGACATGGATAGAAAATTGGTTGGCAGACAGGTGAGTGGGCAGATGCATGTCAGATGCAGTTTAATGTGGATAAATGTGAGGTTATCCACTTTGGTAGCGAAAACAGGAAGGAAGATTATTATCTAAATGGTGTCAAGTTGGGAAAAGGGGAAGTACAATGGGATCTGGGGGTCCTTGTTCATCAGTCAATGAAAGTAAGCATGCAGGTACAGCAGGTTGAGAAGAAAGCAAATGGTATGTTGGCCTTCATAACAAGAGGAGTTGAGTATAGGAGCAAAGAGGTCCTTCTGCAGTTGTACAGGGCCCTAGTGAGACCACACCTGGAGTATTGTGTGCAGTTTTGGTCTCCAAATTTGAGGAAGGACATTCTTGCTATTGAGGGAATGCAGCGTAGATTCACAAAGGTTAATTCCCGGGACGGCGGAGATGAGGAAACACTTTTTCACACAGAGAGTTGTGAGTCTGTGGAATTCTCTGCCTCAGAGGGCGGTGGAGGCCGGTTCTCTGGAAACTTTCAAGAGAAAGCTAGATAGGGCTCTTGAAGATAGTGGAGTCAGGGGATATGGGGAGAAGGCAGGAACGGGTCACTGATTGTGGATGATCAGCGCTGATCACATTGAATGGCGGTGCTAGCTTGAGGGGCCATATGGTCTACTCCTGCACCTATTGTCTATTGTCTGTTGTCATTTTGTGTCTTCGGTATAAACCAGCATCCACAGTTCCTTCCTACACCTAGGAAGAATTCCGTGCAGAACATTTGGGTATTGTAAATAAGAAGGATTCGTCTGTTGGTCTAGTATGCATAAAGGTAAAGAAGGCCGCTGAGCAGATGTTTGGAATGACAGATTGCAGAACACAACTTCATAAAACCCCATCCCAGTTTTGGAAGTGGCTGCAAGACCATTTCCTTAGTTGCATTTTGCTTACTGTGTTAAAGGAGGGTTAAGCTTCCTTGCATTAATTGATGGCTACAGGAAATGGCAGAAGTAAAACAGGCCATAGAAGTAAAACAGGTGCTAGAAGTAAAGCAGGTCATATTCTCCTACAGAATGTAGGATGGATGGGTAAAAATCCTCAAAGCAAACCACGTCCGAGAAGTAAAACAGGCCACAGAAGTAAAGCAGGTCATGTTTGTAGTGTGAATGGTGAAGATTTGTTTTTACCACACAGAGACTTCATGAAGAAGTGCAACAGATTGTTTTGCATAGTTTGGAACGTTCCTGTTTGTCTGGCTCATGGAGAACAATGAAAATAAAACACAACTTATTTTCTCCTGACAGCCAGTTAGGATAATATACAACAAGCACAATTTGCATTTATAAATATTAGGTTTAATCCAAGTTTCCTTTGTTAGTCCAAGTGAATCTTAATTTAATTTAATGTAATCTTAATTTTGTCTGGATTAATCTTTCCAACAGTTCTCCTGAGATCAAAGCTAAACTGTCTGGCCCTTAGTTGCTGGCTTTATTCTTGCATCTTTTTTTTAATGAGGATGTTGTATTTGGACTTCCCAGAGCCTTTGGCAGAATCTTCATCAATGGTAAAGAAAGATTTTTGCTAAAACCACTGCCTCAATATATAAATCTTCTTTTTGATCCCCATTTATACCATATCACCCGTGTTGTCCCCTTGCCTTGTCATCTATATCCATGTAAACAGTTGTTACGGTATATCCATTTTTACATTAGCTCTTAATCTATCCCATATTGTTCAAACCATGATGTTGAGCTTTCTTTCTGTGACATCTGCCTCCGGGCCACGTTCTCTGGCAAGGAGGCCTCACCCGCCACTTATCCCATATCCAACATTCCTCCTCCTCATGGACTCCCCTACAGGTCATCTACCGTCTGGACTATTTCCTTTCCAGCTACTGCCACAACATCAACAGCCTTGACTTCTCAAGTGCCCTCACCCACTCTAATCTCACCCCCTCCAAACGAGCAGCCTTCCGTTCACTCAGTACCAATCCCAACATAGTAATCAAATCCACTGCCAAAGGAGGTGCCATTGTAGTCTGGCAGGCTAACCTCTACTGTGCTGAGGCCAGGTGTCATCTCACAGATACATGGGTCTGAAGAGAGGTCCTGACCTGAAAAGTTGTCTGTCTGTTCCCTTCACTGACCCATTGAGCATCCCCAGCACTTTGTGTTTTGCTCAAGATTCCATCGTCTGCAGTTTCCTGTGTCTCCACTAATATTGGCTTGGTTTCTGCAAAGATTTAAAAGTGATGGTTTTGGTAGTATCTCTCCAAGGATTTAAGGTGCCTATTGCAAAGATAGATCTTCCGAGACAACATATTATTGACAATCTGCTAAATCCCGGCCAACAGAAACTGCAGAGTGCTCACGAATGTCTGGAGTGGCCTAAATCTATTGTTATTTGCATTTGTGAAGTGACTTTTGATCGCATTGCCAAGAAACACTTGGGATTGTTTGCTGAGAATGGCCAGGAGATCCAGGATTAAATTAATTTCACATGCAAGACTTTTCTGAACTGGAAGCTCCATTACGCCTCACGCAAGAAGAATGAGTTCCACTAGGATCTGAAGGATGTGGTTTAATTTAAAAAAACTGTGCTTGAAGAACAGATGTGGATTGGAAAGGATGCAGGAAGCCCAACAACCGGCTGACAACCAAGATCGTCTTGGACTTTTCAGCACTGTCAATTCCAAGTCATAGGATAGCCAAGTCACATCCACGGCCCCACCCTGTTGAGAAGCAAAAGTGGGGACAACTCATTAATGGAGTGGGGCAACCAGTGGCTGCATTTCTGAACCTGCAAGATGGATCCATCTAATGGGAAGAACACTTGGTCGACCTCCACAACTGTGTCCTCTACTCCAATACACGGCAATCTATCTGATTCAACCTCACCGCCACCTTTGAACGACGAGAAGGCCGAATGCCAACTAACACAACAAGGCCTGAGGTTCAAATGGCACCATGCTGAGGTTCTACAAATGTGGACATCAAGAACTTCAATCTCATTGCCCACCTCTGTCTGTTTTCTCAACAGCTCTCTTCAATATTGTAAATCACTTCAAAGCATATTAAGATGGCGGATGTGCAGGAGTGGGCGCCGTTTGTATGGCCGCCTGCCTGCAGTCCGTCCTCTAACTTTTTTATTGTCTAAAACATTTTTTTTGGAGGTCTATTCTTTCTCTGTGGGGGGGTGGGGAAACTGTTTCAACTCCAGTCCTACCTGGTCGGAGATGCGGTTTTCCTCCGAGTCGCATCTTCGCTCTCCCCATGCGGCCTTCCATCGGGCTGGAGCGGCGTTTCCTGCCGGGGACCACAGCTTCGGCGGCGCAGCGCTGGGACACCGACACGGAGCGGGCGATGCCTTGCCGGGTCGCCGCTCCGGAGTGCTGTGACCGCCGACCACCAACGTCGAGCGGCCGCGGGCTGCAGTCTGAGGGCATCCCGCCGCGGGCGGGCGGCGCTGGATCGAGAACACCGCGGAGTCAGAGTCGAGGCTCCAACCGGCGCGGCCTGAAGACTGCGGGCGTCACGGTCTCCGGGGAGGGAGCGGCCCCTCCAGACACTTCCAGGGCCGCTGAGGACTTTCAACCCGATGCCGGTGTTCCAGCTTCCCGGCGGGTGGGTCTACAACATCGGGCTGCCGTTGCGGCGACTGGCTGCGGAGCCCTTGGACTGGCCCCGATCTCGGGTGGACTGGGAGGAGGACTGGACATTTTGGTGCCTTTCCCTCACAGTGGAGAGTGTCGACTCTGCTGTGGCGGGATGTTCATGTTGAATCTCTAAATAGTGTGTCGTGTCTTTTTTATTCTACCTTTTTATTTTTATTTATATGGTTAATTGTCTGTGAAGCGCTTTGGTTTCAGTAATCTGATTGAAAGACGCTATATAAATAAACTTACTTTACTTTACTTTACATATAAGATTTACACACATCTTTATTCAGCACTTTAACTTGGCAGCATTACAGAGCTAGGTGTTGTCAGTTCATCCTGGCTGCTTCAACTAACGGTGCTGGGAATGGGCGTTAGTATAAATGTTATAATGGGGTGGAGTTAGTGATGCCAGCTAAGTGTGATTGATTGGAGTGTGTGATTGGAGTTCGCAGACGGACGACCTGGCCCGGCAGTAGAGGCTGGAGTTGTCTGCTGGAGCTGTCGTATGACCGTTTCTGGGTATCGTGCTTCTCTTGGAGACGTTGCTGGATAGTGGCGGGCTTCAACACCCGAGGAACCAGCTGCTGTTGTGCGATGGGGACCGGAGACCTCGTCACCCTCGACAGCAGCCGCTGTGCTGGTGACCCCAAGATTCCGTCTCTCGCAATGTTTCTGAAATTCAGCAGATCGAGATAGACGTCAGACTTTGAAATGCGCGCTCCCTCCAGCAAGTGCTTGGCGCTCCTGACAGCGCGTTCAGCGAGTCCATTACTCTGTGGATACTCGGGACTACTTGTGACGTGCTGGAGGTTCCATCGGTCAGCGAAAAGCTTGAACAAGTGGCTGGTGAACTGTGGACCATTGTCGGTTCTCAGAATAACAGGAATGCCATGGTCTGCGAAATGTCTTTTCAGCTTCCTGATGACCATCACCGACATGAGGGAAGTAAGTTGGTCAAGTTCAAACCAGTTGGAGTACGAGTCGACCAGAACGAGGTAGTGCTTACCGCACCATTCGAAAATGTCCGCAGCCATCGACAACCATGACAGGGCTGGTGGAGGTTGTTGCAGAAGGGGTTGCCGCTGCTGATGAGGTGCAAGATTGTTGCAAGTGGGGCAGGAGGCTACGCGGTCCCGGATGTACGTGGCCATTCCAGGCCAGTAGAACAGATCCCGGGCGCGTGCCAGTGTGGAGTCGGCTCCTGGGTGACCGCCGTGTACCTCTTTGAAGTATTCGTCTTGTAGCGATGCAGGTACAACTACCTTGTGGCCCTTGACGACCACACCATCCTGAACCACCAGTTCATCGCGGACCAAAAAGTACGGCTGCACCTCAGTGGGCGTGTTGGATTGTTTGCCTGGCCAGCCTGTCTTGATGATGGACGAGAGGGCTTGAAGCGTATCATCCTTGGCCGTGTGCGCGGCCAGGGTGCGCGGTTGCTTGCTGGAGATTAGACCGACACCGAGAACAGTGAAATTCTCCTGTTCGTGTGGGTGTTGTTCGCAAGATGTTCGAGGGGCACGAGAGAGTGTGTCAGCAACATGCATGTCCTTGCCCTTTTTGTAGGTAATAGAGAAGTCGAACCGCTGCAGCTGCAGCATCATGCGCTGCAAACGAGCCGGGGCGGCGTTAACTGATCAGTCAACTGATCCGCAGGCATTTCCTGAAATCGACAACGTTGTGCTAGATACATCAAAGAGGAAATATATGAGTCCGCTCGTTCCCCGGGAAGTTGACGACGAGAGAAAAACCTTGCCCTGTCCAAAATGTGATTTGAGGGCAGGTCACAGATCTGAGCCAGTTGACGCAGCAAAACATTAGGGTCAGTGGGAGACTCCGCCGGTGTAATTACCTGGTCCTGGGCATCACGGATAGCCGGAGCATAACGGAATGTTCTGGATCAACGAAGGGCACCAGGTCCCGCAAGGTTGAGCAAGAGAGAAGACTTGACAGCATCTGGTTCATTTCAGTGTACAATGTTCATGTAGTGCTGGTAATCAATTTCAAACGTGGCCCAGCGTTCGCTGATATCGGCATCAAAGACAAGAGGCTCAGGCTTCTGACAAGAAGAAGCCATCGTAAAGGAAAGCAATACTCACAAAAGATAAAATAAAAACCGTTATGCAAGAGGAGTGGGTAGGACCACATCTGACACCATGTAAATCACTTCAAAGCATATAAGATTTACACACATCTTTATTCAGCACTTTAACTTGGCAGCATTACAGAGCTAGGTGTTGTCAGTTCATCCTGGCTGCTTCAACTAATGGTGCTGGGAATGGCGGTTAGTATAAATGTTATAATGGGGTGGAGTTAATGATGATTCACATGCATCATCAATCTACAAATATTACTTCATTTTCCTTGTGTATAATTCTATAATGAATTTGTGTGGCTCATACTGAAGAGCAGAATATTGTTGCATTATAATCATAACCATCTTCAAGAAAGGAGAGAGTATTGACAGAGGGATCTCCTCATGGTCTGTCACATCTGAATTCATTACCAAAGCCTTTCTCCTCTCAACAGCTGAGGAACTGCTCCCAACTCACTGTGTGGATTCCTTCCACCTAAGACAATGTGGAGAATTTCCATTGTGCAACAATATCAACAATAATAATGCTATGTTTATATTAATTCAATTGGACGTGTAAATCACCTGTAGTTTTTAATGTACCCCTAGCCATTGTTACCATTTCTCTCTGTTGTAATAAATTTGGCTTTGCACACAAGCACCTCTTTGGAAGGTCAGGACTTTGAAAGTTTCTGATCCCTGAGTTTCTGATAGCTACATGGGGGTAATCCTGCAATCCCGCACATTTCTGAGGGAAATCTGGGCCTTTACTTAATTTCTGGAAAAATGCTAAAGGTGATGTAGGTGTGAGAGCTTGCGATGAATGGCAGCTGAAAGAATTTGTGAGAGGCCTCCAACTTGGTAAGAGAATGCAATCAAGTTACAAAATGTGTCATTGTTAGACTTTGTTGGACGTTGGGAACCCATTGAGGACACCTGCTGCACACTTGGCTGATGAGCGGAAGGTGCCAATGAAATTGAGAGATTTTTCATGTAAATATGGCGGGCCTTCTATGTCCAGCAAAAGTACTTTGTAGAAACTACATGGAAGGTATGAGCTCAAGGCATGTGTAGTTTATTTAAGGGCTATACGCTGACTGTCTACGGAATTGTCTACAAAACACTGTTGAAACCAGAGAGCAGTTAGTCAATAGGCACAATCTTTAAAGGGGTAACAATCTTAAACAATTATTGTTCATAATTAATATCAGAGTAGCTTGGTATCATCACCTGCAATGTTTCAGAAAAGGTTTACATAGATACATAGACAATAGGTGCATTACGCCATTCCGCCCTTCGAGCCAGCACCGCCATTCAATGTGATCATGGCTGATCATCCACAATCAGTACCCCGTTCCTGCCTTCTCCCCATATCCCATGATTCCACTAGCCCTAAGAGCTCTATCTAATTCTTTTTTTTTTAATGCATCCAGTGAATCGGCCTCCACTGACTTCTGAGGCAGAGAATTCCACAAATTCACAACTCTCTGTGTGAAAAAGTTTTTCCTCATCTCAGTTCAAGCAGGCAGGTGGGTCTATTCTAGGTGGGGCATTTTGAACGACATGTGTAAGTTGGGCCGAAAGGCCTGTTTCCATGCTGTATGACCTTCTGACTCTATGACTTAAACCTTGAGTTTCTCAGACTAGTTGACCCATTTAGTAACTTGAAGATTCCTTTATCACATCAAGCCTGATGACTTCCTCAAACTCTTCCAGCTGCCAATCATTGCAATCCCTCACTCTCACATCAATTTTTACGTCTTTCCAGAAATAAAGTAATGGGCCAAATTTTCCTCAGAAATGTCAGCATTTCCCATGTAACTAGCAGAAAATCTGGGATTCCTGGATAAGCATTCACAAATATAAGAGTTCTGACCTCCTTGAGAGGTCGTGTAGGAAGGAACTGCAAATGCCGGTTTAAACCAAAGATAAACACAAAATGCTGGAGTAACTCAGCGGGACAGGCAGCATCTCTGGAGAGAAGGAATGGGTGACGTTTCGGGCCAATAGACAATAGGTGCAGGTGCCCTTCGAGCCAGCACCGCCATTCAATGTGATCATGGCTGATCATCCACAATCAGTACCCCGTTCCTGCTTTCTCCCCAAATCCCCTGACTCCGCTATCTTTAAGTCCTATCCAGCTCTCTCTTGAAAGTATCCAGAGAACCGGCCTCCACTGCCCTCTGAGGCAGAGAATTCCACAGACTCACAACTCTCTGTGTGAAAAAGTGTTTCATCCTCGGAAAGCACCTGGACCTGATGGTACACCCAATCGAGTTCTCCAGACCTGCGCAGACCAACTGGCGAGAGTTTTTGCAGATATTTTCAACCTCTCACTTCTGAGGTTCCCACCTGCTTTAAGAGGGCATGAATAATACCGGTGCCCAAGAACAGTAAGGTGACGTGACGACCAGTGGCACTAACGTCTGTGGTGATGAAGTGCTTTGAGAGGTTGGTTATGGTTTACATGAACTCCTACCTCGACAAGAACCTCAACCAACTACAGTTCGCATACCGCCACATCAGGTCAACGGTAGATGCAATTTCACTGGCTCTCCACTCCGCATTGGACCACTTGGTCAATAAAAACACCTACATCAGGCTGCTGTTTATAAACTATACCATCATCCCTTCCAAGCTGGTTACCAAGCTCACGGAACTGGGCCTCTGCGCATCCCTCTAAAATTGGATTCTCGACTTCTTCATCCACAGACCACAGTCTGTTCGAATTGGAGGAACCACTTCATCCTCAATAACAATTAGTATGGAAGCACCTCAAGGCTGCATGTTCAGCCCCCTGCTTTACTCACTCTATACCCATGACTGCATAGCCGGTCATAGTGTGAACTCCATCATCAAGTTCGCCGATGACACCACTGTGGTTGGACGATTCACAGATGGGGATGAGTCAGAGTATAGAAGTGAGATCGACCGACTGACCAAATGGTGCCAGCACAACAACCTGGTTCTCAACATCAGTAAGACCAAGGAACTGATTGTGGACTTTAGTAGGGGAAGGATGAGGACCCACAATCCTGTTTATATCAACGGGATGATGGTGGAGAGGGTCAATGACTTCAAATTCCTGGGCGTGCATATATCAGAAGATCTTTCCTGGACCCAGCACACGATGCAATTGTAAAGAAGGCACATCAGCGACTCTACTTCCTGAGAAGATTACGGAGATTCGGCATGTCGAGGAGGATTCTCCTAAACTTCTACAGGTGCACGGTAGAGAGCATTTTGACTGGTTGAATCATGGCCTGGTTCGGCAACTTGAACATCCAGGAGCGAAAAAAACGACAAAAAGTTGTGACCACTGCCCAGTCCATCACAGGCTTTGACTTCCCCACCGTCAAAGGGATCTATCGTAGTCGCTGCCTCAAAAAGGCAGCCAAAACCATCAAGGACCCACACCATCCTGGCCACACACTTATCTCACCACTGCCATCAGGAAGAAGGTACAGGAGCCTGAAGACTGTAACGTCCAGGTTCAGGAACAGCTACTTCCCCACAGCCATCAGGCTATTAAACACAATGAATAGGCTATGAGCTCTGAACTGCAAAAGACTATATTATTATTTGTTACTGTATTTGTTATTTATTGAACTTTTTCTTTTTATTCCCGTTATATACAATGTTTACATATTCACGTATTCTGTCGTGCTGCAGCAAGTAAGAATTTCATTGTCCCGTCCGGGACATGACAATAAAACACTCTTGACTCTTGACTCATCTCCGTTGTAAATGGCTTACCCCTTATTCTTAAACTGTGGCCCCTGGTTCTGGACGCCCCCAACATCGGAACATGTTTCCTGCCTCTAGCGTGTCCAAACCCTTAATAATCTTATATGTTTCAATAAGATCCCCTCAACCTGTTCCCCCAACTCTGGGGAGGGGGCGTGGGGGAGGGGGAACCTTCAAAACCTTCATAACTTTTGTACTATTTCACCGATCGGAACAAAACTTATTTGACTTGCAGCAGAGGAGAATGGTGAGTAAGGTGGTGAAAAATCGCAGCACTATGGGGGCTCGTTTTTGCGCAAATTTTATTACAACACAGACAGGAAGTGGGATAGATAGATAGATAGATAGATAGATAGATAGATAGATAGATAGATAGATAGATAGATAGATAGATAGATAGATAGATAGATAGAGAGAGAGACAGACAGACAGACAGACAGACAGACAGACAGACAGACAGACAGATAGATAGAAAGATTATTGTGCCACATAACCTATTTATTATCATTTTTTATAGCCCAAAAAAAAGCTATTCTCCGAATTTCCAAGGGTGAATGGTGGCATTCTTAACTTTTAATCAGGTTTGTAGGTTCAAGTTCATCCCAGTCTGAGCACCAATCTATGCTGATGCCTCACTGCTGTGTTTTCAGATAGTACCATTTTCAATTGTATTAAACTGAGGCCTCCATCTACAGTCCTAAATGATCCCATGGCACTGTTTGAAGACGAGCAGCCTGTGTCTTTGCCAATATTTAACCATCAGTCAATACACTGAAAGATCATTACGCTGTTGTCTGCTGTGCTTCCTACACCGCAACATTAATTGAATATAAAGCATTTGGCAAGTTCTAAGGTCATTGTCTATCAAGTGCTTTGGGATTTCCATCTGATCAGGAAGAGGAATATTTATTTCAAATATAATTTAATCTCTCTTTGTCTTTGTCTTTAATCACTTCCCGTTGTGGCATAGTTTTCTGAAACCTTTCTCGTCACAGCTTCTGTTACATTAGCCCAAATGTTTTTAGCACACTGCAGTAGCTCTTTTCTCTCAGTCTTTTCTTTCCCTCATGCATGGCTTCAGTTTCTGTGTGATCATTACATAATATATTGATGAACAGAATATCTGTTTATTAATGTAAGAATTTGAGGAGGAAACGTGTACTGACTTTAAGGCGGAGACAGGTTAGGATGTGAGAGGAGAGGTCAGTTTTGCTGGAAAAGATCTTGTGAACAGTAGCTTGATTGACTCAGAGGTAAGTAAATGTCAAAGTTTATCCCGAGCAGCTGTGTAACGAAGGATTCCCTGGTTTATGGACTGTTCCCAAGGACACGCTCGCTGACGGACATCTAGTGCTGCTTGAAGACCAATTCGTGAATGATGCGTAGCAAGATGTCCGTAAGCGAATATCGTTGTCCGGCCCATTCCAAACTGCAGGAGTACGTGCTGAGAGACGCACTGAAGCTTGGCGCAGCCAACGGCAAGGCTCTGTGAGGGAGGACCACAGTCTAATGTCCTTCCCTGCTGGACATTGAGGGCAGAGTCTGGTGGGGACATCCCTCAAATAAGGGAAGGGAAGGGACATCACCCCAAGAGGCCACAAGAGTGGCAAGGGTGTATTGAGGAAAGACAGGTGCGAACACCACTGAGTAAGCCACTATTGAATGTATAGAGACTGAGAATGTGTGAAGAGGTTTAGCACAGTTTTTGTTTTGTATATTTATTTTTAGTACAAATAAAGTTTATTTTTAAAATATAAAAAATAAGTGAGAATCGAAGAATGGGACTCTCTAAGTGTTGGAGGATGGGGTGGGGAAGAAAAGTTGTGAAAGTACAGGAGATAATGCACTAAATGAGGCTGTTGCTGTCGATGGACATGGAGGCAGCCCAAGACCCAAAATGAAGCCTGTGCATTGGAAGATTTAGGTTCTGAGGCTGTGGGCACAAGCAGTCCCATAAATGGGAGCAGATCCCAAGTGAGATTACAACGTGGCAGATTCATTGGCAGTGGTGAGAAGCAGAAACAGCAGCCAAGAGACACAGTGGAGTCTTTCAGATGGGAAGAATGCTGAAAATGTCATTAGGGAGCACACATTTCTCTCAACAACATCCTGGAAAATAATTTGTTATGAATTCTGAAGTTAGTCTTCTCTCGCAGCTCATTCAAGCAATCACATTTTCAATCTTAATAATAAACGTCTTACTAACTATTCAATTATGCAGTTGTTAAACTTGTTTTTAAATTAAATCCCAGTGACAAAATTCACATTCTGATACTCTTATTCAAAGATACAGAGGTGCTGTTGAGACATTTTTTTTTCATTTCTTCATTTTGTTACTCTTCCTATGATTCCTCCATTTCTGTATGTCTCTTTATTTTCTCTTTCTTCTCCCTGCCTTTGTCCTCAATGGGACAATAAGGTGATGATATATCTGAGGCAATGTAGCTGTAGAAATGGAAGGTTAAAGGGTAGATGGTTGGCAAGTTACAAATCTGGTCATGAGTGGGTTGGGAGCATCCTTTTCTAGCTGACGTTGTAGGAAATAGGATGTCAAATGAAGTGAAGGATGGAGAGTAATATCAGGAAACGCTCCCCTTTGGTTACACCAATGTAATGATGCAACATGGATTGGTATGGCGGGGGGGGGGGGGGGGGGAGGGGGGGTGATTATGAACATGGGTTGCAAAGTTTATACAGCAAAAGAGGTTAGAGGATGATAGGAGGATAGTAAATTCAGAGAAAAAAGACCATGTTGAGTTGTAATGCAGTTTGAAATGCATCTGAATATGTGGGCAAATGAAAGTAGCTTAGATAGGACATCTCGGTTGGCATGGATAAGTTGGGCAGAAAGGCCTTTTTTTTCACCGTATGACTATGACTGACATTTATACACCATTTGGTGCAGTGGAAAGATATGAACATACCATGGTGTGAAATTTTGATGGCACCTGAGTGAAGAATGTAGGATGAGAATTTTGATTTGTTCAAGTTCAAGTTCAAGTTCACATTTATTGTCACATGCACCGATGGAGGTACAGTGAAATTTGAGTTACCATGCAGCCATACAATTAAAGGAACACAATACATGATAGAACTTAACATAAACATCCACCACAGTGATCAGTGTGACGGAAGACAATAAAGTTCAGTCAGTCTTCCTCCTTTTGGAGATAAGAATTGGGAAATCAAGGAACATCTAAGGGTGGGTAAAAGGACAGAGCACCTGAGAAGGTTCAGAAAGAGAAAAGTGCAGAGGTGCAGAAAGAAGACAAAATCATTCAGTTTATGGAAATCTGCAATTAAAGGAGAAGATGCTGGTGGGCAGGTCCGGCAGCATCTGTGCAGAGAGAAACAATGAAATCTGCCTTACCTAATCCATACCCAGACCTCCCCAAAGCCCATTGCCTGTAATGTGGAATCATTGAATGACAAATTGGGCCGGAAGTGATTTTTGATATTAGGTGGGTTTATTGAAGAGATCTTCAAACAAGGACACTATCTTTTAATCAAAATTACTGGGAGCAGGAAAACAAACAGAGGCATTATAATGTGTGTAAGAAATGGAAACAAGGCAAGCCTATAAAATATGGCAGTTTATAAAAGATGCCAGTTTACAGAGGAATAAGTGACTTGGCAGGAGGCGAATGGGATGAACCCAATTTTGTTTGATTTCACGGAAAGGAAACTATAAAAGACTTAGTTATTTTTGCAACGGATGGCATGGTCTGCCCAGTATGTGAATTTCATGTGGAATCCTATATCAAGCACTTGTCGTGGGTTTTTTGTATTTAAGTTATATTTAAGTATTGCACCTAACACAGCCATCCTGGATACTTGGAGGTTTGTCAGTTCCACTTTGGCAGTCAGTCCAGTTCTGGAGAGATTGGATTCAGAAGGAAATGTTCCACGTTGTGATCTCCAGCTGCACACCTTAACATATGCTACCTGACCTGTTGAGCCCTCCAGTACTGTGGTTTGCTAAATACATTTTAATTAACTTACATAAATCACAACTGTAAATTACCTTGGTCCCTTGGAGCTATTCCTCTCCATTGGAAATGAATAACCATTGAATCTGTTCATTGAGCAGATTCCCCAGTGTAAACAATGGGAAATCTGTATGGTCCTCTGCAGGACTACTGTACATGATGGACTGATGATCTGCAGAGATGTGGGACTTCCATGTCTGCGCATTCTTTCACAGGAATCGTGCAGAGCAGGCTTTTTAACGGAAATCTAAGATCAATAGTTCCCTCTGAAATTTATTTAAATGCAGAAACCATTCAACAGGTTAGGCAGTGTCTGCAGACAGAGACAAATGGATTCAAGGTGTAAGGTTGATAACTTTGCAATTGTTCAAACGTCATTAGCCTGAAGTATTGACACAAAAGAGAGTTGTTGTTGGAATCTTGAGCAAAACACAAAGTGCTGAAAGAATTCACAGTTGGACGTTCCATCCAATCCTCAAGTGAAATTACATTTCACTTCTCTCCTCTCCTCTCCTCTCCTTGTTTCACACCCCTTTGTCTCCTTTTCAACCAGCCTTTGTCACTTATTCCACCATCTACCATTCAACCCCTCCCACTTTTTACCTGTATCCACCTATCACTTTCGTTTTGTTTTTGTTGCATATAATACGTCTGAAGAAGGGTGAACAATCTGTCTGGTGAAGAAGCTGACCTGTTTATTGTGTTTCTCTCTCCATGCTCCACTTCTCTTCCAGATTGCAATTCAACTGCTTTTGCAATTTTCCTGAAGGTTCTATTGATTCTTTAAAAAGTTGCAAAAACCATCTGGAAGAGTCTTGGCTTTCAGATCCATCCTGACATATGAAAGGTTCATTGTGAGAGAAATTATGAAGCCAGAACCGATTTGTGATATACCAGGGAATTTAACGCGCTAAAAGATTCTGTCATCGCGAAGTGCTTCGAGAGACTGATCCTGGCTCACCTCAAATCCAGCCTCCCTCCCACACTGGACCCCCATCGGTTTGCCTATCGGCCCAACTGGTCAACAGAGGATGCCATATCAGCGGCTCTTCACTCTGCCCTGACCCACCTGGACAATAACAACTCCTACATCAGGTTGTTATTCATTGACTTCAGCTCTGCATTTAATACTGTCATCCCCGCCAGTCTGATCACCAAACTCAGTGGCCTTGGCATCAACACCTCCCTCTGCAACTGGACACTGGATTTCCTCACTAACAGACCACAGTCTGTTAGGATTAACAACCTCACCTCCTCCACTCTGACACTGAACACCGGCGTGCCACAGGGCTGTGTGCTCAGCCCTCTCCTCTACTCTCTCTTCACCCACGACTGCGTCCATATGCATGGCTCCAACTCCATCATAAAATTCGTTGACGACACAACGGTGGTAGGACTGATCAGTGACAACAACGAATCAGCCTTCAGGGTGGAGGTAAAGCACCTGGCAGCTTGGTGTACCAACAACAACCTTGTCCTCAACACACAGAAGACGAAGGAAATCATTGTGGACTACCGGAAGACCAGAGGCGGCAGACACACCCCCTTCCACATAAACGGGACTGAGGTGGAGCACGTCCCCAACTTCAAATTCCTCGGGGTACACATCTCTGAGGATCTGTCCTGGTCCCTCAACACCGCCAAACTGATTAAAAAGGCGCAGCAGCTCCTCTACTTTCTGAGGAGGCTTAAGAAAGCTCACCTGTCCCCTCAGATCCTGTCCAACTTCTACCGCTGTACCATAGAAAGCATCCTGACCACCTGCTTCACGGTGTAGTACAGCGGCTGCACCACAGCTGACAGGAAGGCACTACAACGGGTGGTGAAAACCGCCCATCACATCATCGGTGCCCTGCTCCCTGCCATGGCTGTCCTTCACCGCACACGGTGTCTGAGACAGGCTGGCAAAATCATTAAGGACCCCTCACACCCAACCATGGACTGTTTGCCCTCCTCCCATCAGGGAGGCGGTACAGGAGCCTCAGGTTTCGCACCAGTAGGCTAAGGAACAGCTACTTCCCCAACACCATTACCCTGCTCAACTCACTAGCCACCCCCCCCTTCTCATCAGTATTATTTATAGTTTATATAATTTATAGTTAAGCTCTTATTCACCAGAATATAGCACATGTCAATCTTTTGCACCTTTACAACTATCTGTATATGTATATGCCTATGTACATACACCAATATATCCTCATTTGTATATATTGTCTTAATCAGCACTTTACAACTTGTTGCACTCTGTTAGATGCAAAACTGCATTTTGTTGTACCTGTACTTGTACTATGTGCAATGACAATAAAATTGAATCTAATCTAATCTAATCTAAAATTGTTGAATTAATAATTCAAATTCATTCGGCACAGCGATGCAGCTGATAGAGCTGCTACCTCAGGGCACCAGAGTCCCAGGTCCGATCCTGACTTCAGGTGCTGTCTGTGTGAAGTTTGCACTTTCTCCTTGTGACTACGAGCGTTTCCTCTGGGTGCTCCAGTTTCCTCCCACCTCCCAAAGACATGTGGGTTTGTGGATTAAATGGCTTTTATGAAATTTCCCCTAGTGTGTAGGGAGTGTATGCAAAGGTAGGATAACATAGAACTAGTGTGAATGGGTCATCGATGGTCGGCGTGGACTCGGTGGGCCAAAGGACATGATTTCATGCTGTATCTCTAAACTACGATAAACTAATCATAGGCAGTGCTGTAAAAAGTAAAAACCATTGCAATGGACTCAAAGTACTGCTGGTCTCCAACTTCCTCTGTTGGGAGGTTGGTGGGACCCTTAGGACAACTGAAGAGATTGGTTTTAACAGTGCCTGTGTTTTCAATGGAGAACTGCACAATGGCGGCACAGTGGCGCAGCGGTAGAGTTGCTGACTTACAGCATCAGAGACCCGGGTTCGATCCTGACTGCTTGTCTGTATGGAGTTTGCACTTTCTCCCTGTGACCGGGTGGGTTTTCTCCGGGTGCTCTGATTTCCTCCCACTTTCCAAAGACGTTTGGGTTTGTAGTTTAATTAGCTTCGGTAAATTGTCCCAAGTGTGTAGGATAGAACTAGTGTATGGGAGGTCACTGGTCGGCGCTGACTCAGTGGGCCAATGGGCCTGTTTCCACGCTCTATCTCCAAACTAAACTAAACTAAACCGCTGCCAGTTATAACAGGAGACCATTGACACTGTGGTAGAATTTTACAGCCAAATAATATTAGTACTGCTCAATATATTATTTAAACTATTATATTGCTTCTGTGAAGATATCTCATCCCATATGACAAAAACAGTAATGAAAAATTGGAAAAGAATACTCATCGGTTTGCTGAGAAAAATATTTCAGTCCGTGTGGACCAAGCCAGGAAAGAACAGTTCATCTGGAACCAGCAACAGAAATTTTATGTAAATTGATAGTATTTTTTCAAACTATGGAGAATAATGGATAAAAGCCCCTTAAGTGCAGGTAGTAAATTATTAACTACTCTTTGTATGTGTATAATCTATGTATGTGATTTCTTAGCTATATATTTTGATCTGTAAAACAGAAATACAATTGATGCTATGAAAAAAAACACTTGGAAAATATAACATCCTGAAAGTTAGATTAAAGCAACATGTGCCAGCATTAATGTGGCTTGACAACGTGGCAGTATCTTAAGGTTTTCATTTCCTTAGCTGAGCAACGTGCTACTTTGTTTTCTTGGTTTATGCAACCTGATTTAAATAAGTTGAGACATTTTTGATAAACAACTGCAACTTAATACCTAACTATTTTTGGAGTATTTTTCTCAACCAAAGCACAAACGGAGCAATTGCTCTCCAGTGTAAACAAATTACAATTGAACCATTGTAGGCATTAATTGACATTGGCATTATTATTGAAGTATTTTATATTGACTTTTATTTATAGACTCAGAGTCATAGAGATATTCAGCAGACATTTAGCCACTGCGAATGTGCCGACTATCATGCCTATCTATACTTATCCCCGTTGCCTTCCTCATTTAAGCACCTATCCAGGTGCCTCTGAAATACTGCCTCCTCAGGCAGCTAATTCCAGATAGCAAATACTCTTTGTGTGAAAAAACTATCCCCCAGATTTCCTTTAAAGTTCCTTCCTCTCTCTCCTTATGGGGCATCTTGGTCAGCAAGGACAAATTGGGCTGAAGGGCCTGTTTCCATGCTATGACTCTCTCCTTAAAACGATGCTCTCTAGTTTTAGACACTCATACCATAGCAACAGACTCTGGCTATCACTAACAATGCCTATCTATCCAATCTTTCCTTATAACTTAAGCCCTACAATCCAGGTAACATCCATGTGAATCTTTTCTGCACTCTCTCGATCCTGATTGCATCTTTCCTGTAGAATGGCTACCAGAATTGCTCACCATACTTCAAGTGTAGACTAATCAACATTTTGTACAATTATAAAATGATGTCCCAACTCTTGTATTCAGTGCTTCAGCTGATGAAGTGTTCCACATGTCTCCCTTGCCACTTTGTCCACCTGCATTGTCAATTTTGGGGGACAAGGAACTTGTACTTGGTTTAATTTTAATACCCCTCTCTATTTGGGCTCTATAGTCTGGTTGTTTTAATTGGATCGTTTCTATAATATTGAGAGAGTGAGGTGAACATTAGGCAGAACACAAAGTGCAGGAGGAACTCAGCAGATCAGGCAACATCTATGGTCAGATGATGTTTGAGGTTGGGACCCTTCTTTAGACTAATTGGAGTAGGGGAGAGATAGCTGTAAAAGAGAGGTGAGAGCAGGAGTAAGCCTGGCAAGTGATAGATTGATATAAATGAGAGGCAGGGGGGGGGGGTTAAATCGCAGATGGGTGAAATAAGCGACAAAGGCTAGAGGTGAATAGGAGACCAAAAGGTGTCTGATAAGGAGAGAAGAGTTGTAGTGAAAGGTAAAGCCAGAGGGTGGGATATGGATAGAAGAGGATAAGGAGGGGTGGGGGAGGGGAAGAGGAGGGATTAAAAGAGAAATTGGCGACTTGGGGATGAGAGATGAGTATACGAAGGCAGGGAAAGGAGCAAGGTGACTGGGATGTTGGTGAACCATCTATATAATTAAAAGTCTAAACTTGACCACTTCCTGTTTGCGCTGTATATTGATTTTAGAAAAAACGCGACCACTTACGGCTGTGATTTTTGGCCACCTTACTCAGAGTCCCCCTCCAGCTGTCAGGGCCAGAGGATTTTTCCCATCGATGAAAAAGAAAAGACTTATTTATGTTTTTTAAATGTTGAGATTCTCTCTCCTGTCAATCATGCCATGAAGGCCACGCCCCTTCCAGTGGGAGGGGGAGGGGCTATAAAACCCAGAAGTGCGGGCATGGCTCAGTCTCTGCAAGATGGGGGAGGGAGAGGGTCACGACTCTCAGTCTGAGCTGGAAATCTACAGAACACTGAGAATACTGCCAGTGAGTGCCCTTTATGTGTTATTAAAATTCCTTTTGCAACTGTGTGCTATTGCAACTGTGTGCCTTTTGCAACTGTAAAAAATGATAAAAATGTCTAAAATTGATTGTCCATCCTCTCCTCCTTCTCTCTCACAGTCTTTCACCTGTTTTCGGCAGAATTTCCAGCAGATCTGAGCAGCCAGCCTGCCAGGCTTGAGTTACTGAGCTGCCAGGCCTGAGTGACTGAGCTGGTAGCGCAAGAATCCATTCGGCCCACAATGTCCATACTAGCCCTCTGGAAACCAGTCTCTTCGGCCCACAACACCCATGATAGCACTCCAGAAAGCCCCCCCCCCTCCCCCGTACACTGGCCAGCAATCTTGGAATTGGTGGAGAGGTGGAATATTGTGTTGGGGGACCAGCCCTCCCGTGTGAAGCTGGGATCCAACTGGTCCCACTTAGTCTAGTTATATACAATAGGTACCTTTAAACACTGCAACACTGGAAAAACATGAGGAAATAGACACAGAAATGGGCCACATGGTGCCTCAAGACTGCCCCACCATTCAATATAATTATGTTTGATCTATTCCAAGTGTGTTAGTATCCCATATCCCTCAATTCCTGGTATTTTGAAAAAAAATCTACCTCCACCTTAAATGTTTCCAATGATCTATCCTCCAGGATTTTCTGGGATTCACTCTCTTCTGCAAGATTTTTTTTTACATACCTTAGTTTTAAATGACGGGCCTCTTATTGTTATCCCTTATTGTTATCCCTTATTGTTATCCCTTAATTCAAAATTCTCCCACAAGTGAAAAGATCTCAGCATCTACCCTGTCCTGTCTCCTGTCTCCTTATGTTCCAATGAAATCACCTCTCATTCTTATAAATTGCGGGGAATACAGACACAACCTGCTTAACCTCTCTTGATAGAACAAACCTTTCATCTCAGGAATTACCTTGGTGAATCTCCTTTGTTCTGCATCCAATGGCACTCTATCCTTTCGTAGGTGAAAGGACACTAATATAGTCACATTTTAGTATACATGTAGCTTCCTTTTTATGCCGATCAATGTACTTAAATAAATAGACAATGCAGCAGACTAATCTATCTTTATTAATTTTATTCTTCGGGATAATCCGAAATCTCCTGAAGTTATCGCAACAATTTAGCTTACATTAACTCTTTGTTCTTTTGAAAATTTCTAATTGAGTTTTTCAAAATGTCTTGAAATTCCATTTAAATAGGTTATTAACAATTCTGACGAGGCATTTATAATATCACGAGTATATATCGGTGTAATAGGAATATGACGTTTTGCAGTGACAGGATGTTACATCTTTGCTCAATTATTTACAAAAACAAAAATTCTCAATAGTTTTTCAGGAACTTACATTGTATTAAAATTTGAGGGGAATTTTACAAGATTTTTGTTAAGTATTTCAGTGTTTTAAGTTTCTTCATTATATCTAAAGATTTGTAAATATTCATCAGAATCCACAGCAACACAACATTTTCAAAGAAATTAGGATGGCACGGTGGCGCAGCGGTAGAGTTGCTTACAGTGCTGGAGACCCAGGATTGAGTTTGTACGTTCTCCACATGACCATGTGGGTTTCCTCTGAGATCTTCGGTTTCCTCCCACACTCCAAAGACGTACAGGTTTGTCAGTTAATTGGCTTGGTATAACTATAAAACAATTGTCCCTAGTGTGTAGGATCGTGTTAATGTGCAGGGATCATTGATCAGTGGTCCGAAGGGCCTGTTTCCATTCTGTATAAACTAAACTAAACAAAAATGAATAAATTAAATTATTCTTATTTCCCGTCGATGCATACACAGATTGTGAAATAATCTTCTGGTTCGCACCTTATAAGTATCAGTAAAAATAAGGTGGTATTTTAGGTTTACAACCACTACAGAACTTTCCAGGCACTCCCAACTGGTCAAATAACATGTGTAGAGAATAGATTTAGAAATTAGATTTTAAAATCGTTTATTGAGAACTTCTAATCTCTTCTCTCCTCCCTCATTTGTCCTCACGACATAGAAATAAGTCGTTTGGCCCATCAAATTTATTCCTGCCCTCAGAAAAATCCTATTCACCTGCTTTTCTCCTCTCATGCTTTATTTAATCTCATTCTGAATTTGCAGCACTTTATTCCAGTTCAATCCCAACATAGTTTATCAAACCTGCTGTCAATGTGGATGATGTTATTGTACGGTTGAGAGAACTCCAATCTGTCATGTTGGGAAATGAATTAATAACACCACTGGATGACAAAGCATCTGCTGAGTACAAGACCTTCATTTCCCAGACATTATAACTCTCAGCTTTTGGAGATCCTCTTGCTGACATGAGCTCCATCCTCATGGGTTCTAAAAGCCTATGTGGTCTGTTTCCATCTCCTATCCAATAGGTACTAAAATGACCATTATTGATCAAACTGTCACTCCAGCGTATTGTTGTCCTGCTAACCATTATTCAATTTTGCTTGATTCTATTTCATTCACTTGGCCAGACTCTATCGAGTTAGACACAAAAATCTGGAGTAAATCAGCGGATCAGACAGCATCTCTGGAGAAAAGGAATAGTTGACGTTTTGGGTCGAGACCCTTCTTCAGGGAATAGATTGGCTAGATGCACAGTCTTTTGCCCAGAGTAGGGGAATCGAGGACCAGGGGACATAGGTTCAAGGAGAAGGGGAAAAGATTTAATAGGAATCCGAGTGGGTAACTTTTTCACACAAAGGGTGGTGGGTGTATTGAACAAGCTGCCAGAGGAGGTAGTTGAGACTGGGACTATCCCATCATTTAAGAAACAGTTAGGTACATGGATAGGACAGGTTAGGAGGGATATGGACCAAGCGCAGGCAAGTGGGACTAGTGTAGCTGGGACATTGGTGGCTGGTGTGGGCGAGTTGGGTCGTAGGGCCTGTTTCCACTCTGTATCACTCTATGAATCTAAAAGGGAAATGAGAGATATAGACAGTGATATAGAGAGATATAAAACAAATAAATGAAAGATTAGCAAAGTTAGATCTGTGACTACCTCCACTCTCTGGCATCTTGTCATTCATTCCTGACACTTTTCTCTTTATTATTGGTGTTTAATCTTTCCAGATCTTTAACCATTGGCAAGATGTTATGTGGACCTTCTGTCTATTTCTTGAAAGTAGCCCAAATATCTTATATCCATCACACCCCTCTTCTGCCTGACAACACATGCTGTACAACCATTCTTTTAATTCCACTTTGTTCCTTCAGATTAAAGTTGTAGCTGTTTAAATCCATTAGATATCAGGAACTCCCATGATTCTGCAGCATATATTGAACACTGTTTATTCTGAACTCCTTACTCACCGCAAAGGTTACATCTTTTGCCCCCTCACCGTGAAAGTTTAAGGAGACAGAAGGGGCTGTAGTGTTTGGAATATTGAGCAAAAAACAAGAAAGTGTCATAGAGCGATACAGCGCGGAAACAGGCCCTTCAGCCCAACTTGCCCAACATGTCCCAGCTACACTATTCCCACCTGCCCTCGTTTGGTCCATATCCCTCCAAACCTGTCCTATCCATGTACCTATCTAACTGTTTCTTAAATGTTGGGATAGTCCCAGCCTCAACTACCTCCTCTGGCAGCTTGCTCCATACACCCACCACCCTTTGTGTGAAAAAGTTACCCCTCAGATTCCTATTAAATCTTTTCTCCTTCACCTTAAACCTAAGTCCTCTGGTCCTCGATTCACCTCCTCTGGGCTAGAGACTCTGTGCATCTATGCATCTATTCAATCTTTTCATCTCATGATTTTATACACCTTTATAAGATCCCCCCTCATCCTCCTGTGCTCCAAGGAATAGTCCCAGCCTACTCAACCTCTCCCTATAACTCAGACCCTCTAATCCTGGCAACATCCTTATGAATCTTCTCTGTAACCTTTCCAGCTTGACAACATCTTTCCTATAACATGGTGGCCAGAACTGAACTCAATACCCTAAATGCGACCTCACCATCGTCTTGTACAACTGCAATATGACCTCCCAACTTCGATACTCATTAGACTTTAGACTTTAGAGATACAACGTGGAAACAGGCCCTTCAGCCCACCGAGTCCTCGTCGACCAGCGATCACCCCCTACACAAGCACTATCCTACACACTAGGGTCAATTTACTATTTACAGGAGCCTATTAACCTACAATCCTGCACGTCTTTGGAGTGTGGGAAAAAAACACCCGGAGAAAACCCATGTGGCCACAGGGAGAACGTACAAACTGCATACAGACAGCACCCGTGGTCAGGATTGAACCTGGATGGAGGTTCAGTTTCTCTTCAGTTCAGTTCAGTTCTATTCACTGCCACTTCAGGAAAAGCAAGCCTGTGTTTTGATGAAGCAGAATCATTCACCACCTCACTGGCACCGAAACTGCAGGAGATATCCTTAGGTAATAATTTATCAGGCAGGAGTGCACAATAGTTAGGGGAAGCATTAGTGTTACCTCACAAAGGACAATACAAAGGGCATCGTGGCTTGGTTCGGCAACTTGAGTGCCCAGGAGCGAAAAAGACTACACTGCCCAGTCCATCATCGGCTCTGACCTCCCTACCATCGAGGGGATCTATCGCAGTCGCTGCCTCAAAAAGGCTGGCAGCATCATCAAGGACCCACATCATCCTGGCCACACACTCATCTCCCCGCTACCTTCAGGTAGAAGGTACAGGAGCCTGAAGACTGCAACGTCCAGGTTCAGAAACAGCTTCTTCCCGACAGCCATCAGGCTATTGAACTCAACTCAAACAAAACTCTGAACATTAATAGTCCATTATCAGTTTATTTGCACTTTATCTGTTTTATTTATTCATGTGTGTATATATTTATATAATGGTATATGGACACACTGATCTGTTCTGTATTCATGCCTTCTATATTCTGTTGTGCTGAAGCAAAGCAAGAATTTCATTGTCCTATCTGGGACACATGACAATAAACTCTCTTGAAACTTGAATCTACTATATTATGTTTACGAAAGAACTGATGATGCTGGAAAAATCGAAGGTAGACAAAAATGCTGGAGAAACTCAGTGGGCGAGGCAGCTTCTATGGAGAGAAGGAATAGGCAACGTTTCGGGTCGAGACCCTAATTCAGACTATATTATGTAACACTTCTGTTGTAAATCCTAACCTGTATAGGAAAGCTGAAGCCTATCCACCATTAAAATGTAGGTGGAATGGGTAAACTGCTTTGTTAGAGGGTGATGAAGGGGTCCACCAGAAAGCAGCCTCAATTTGAGGTTATTGCTATGAGAGGTTGGACATGCTAGAATTATTTTCACTCGACCACTGGGGGTTGAGGGGAGACATAATAGAAGTATATAAAATGATGAGAGGCATAAATAGGGTCATCGGTCAGGAATTGGGTTGGAAATGTCTCAGACTAGAGGCCATAGCTTAAAGGGCAGAAGGGGAAAATTAAGCGGAGATGTGCAGGGCAGGTTTTTTTACACAGTGGTGGGTGCCAGGGGTGGTGCTAGAGGTAAAGATGATAGTGGCGTTTAAGAGGCTTTTAGATAGGCACGAGGATATGCAGGGAATGGAGGGATGTGGATCACATGCAGGCAGAGGAGATTGGAAACATAGAAAATAAGTGCAGGAATAGGCCATTCGGCCAGCACCATTCAATATGATCATGGCTGATCATCCAAAATCATTACCCCGTTCCTGCTTTTTCCCCATATCCCTTGATTCCTTCAGCCCTAAGAGCTAAATCTAACTCTCTCTTGAAAACATCCAGTGAATTGGCCTTCACTGCCTTCTGTGGCAGAGAATTCCGCAGATTCACAGCTCTCTGGGTGAAGAAGTTTTTCCTCATCTCAGTCCTAAATGGCCTCTCAGTCCCTTATTCTTAAACTAGTTTAACTTGGCATTATGCTGGGCACAGATATTGTGGGCTGGATCGCTGCTGTGGTGTGGCATTTCGGTGGCGTGTTCCCCTTGTGACATTGCTCTTCCGACTCTCTGCTGTCACTGCTTCTCCTCTGTTTCCATATCCAAGAGCAGCCCTCATGTGCAGCACATCCCTCCAGTCAAATTGGTTACACATCTGACGAAAAGCAACGAAACACCAGGAAAATGTTGTTCCCAGCTTGGAGGTTTCAGATGACAGGCCAAAGAAACAGAAGTTAACTCTAAACATATGGAAAGGCAGATTCTGGAGCATATCAAAGTCAGGAAAGAATTATCCAACAAGTGCATTGCCTTAATCTGAATGCACTGTTTTCCACAGCTTGAGATTGTGCTTGGAATGCCTTGTCCACTATATCAGGCATCGCAAGCCCAGCTTGCAATGAGTACACACTTAAAGCCCTGTACCACGGTACGAGTTCATTCCAAGAGCTCTCCCGAGTTTAAAAACAATCAAACTCGTGGTAAGCACAGAGAATGAACGTAGCGGGTACGTCGGAGCTCGGGAACGTCTCTTAGCGGCTCGTAACGCTAACGGCAGGTAAGCACGGGAAGACTCGTGAAGATTTTTCAACATGCTGAAAAATGTCCACGAGAGCCCCGAGTACTGACGAGTGGCCATTACTGTAAATCTCCGAGTTCGAATCAGGGCAAACTCGGGAGAGCTCTTGGAATGAACTCGTACCGTGGGACAGGGCTATTACTGTTCACCATTTTGGAAGCCTATTTAGCACCCAACTATTTTTTAACATGATTAAATTAATGGACTGTAACCTCCCACTCTACATCAAAGCTCACTAACATCAAGACACAACCCAAAGGATGTAATTATGGAGGAAATACTTGTAATGTACATTTAAGCTGATTTCTTTACATCCATGTGCCGTGATCCAGTCAGACAACAGTTCGTTTGCTCGTGTTTCAGAAGACGTATCGTCGCTGTTGGCTTCTGTCGTCGTCCAACATGTTGACAGAATTGGTCGCCCGATGCGTCACAGAGTGCATCGTGTCATCGTTTCTAGGGATCGCCACGAGGAGGCTTCTGTCATGATCCCCAGACAACAGTCATATAAGTGCTGGAGTAACTCAGTGGGTCAGGCGGCATCCCTGGAGAACATGGATAGGTGATGTTTCAGGTTGTGACCCGAATCGTCACCTATCCTTGTTCTCCAGGGATGCTGCCTGACCCGCTTAGATACTCCAGCACTTTCAGTCTTTTTTTTTTGTAAACCAACATCTGCAATTCCTTGTTTCTACATACAACAGTCATATGGTGTGCGTGCTTCTCAAATAAAGTAATATCCAGTTTGCAGCAATTGAAATAGTCAGCTTGTAAATACTTTTAAGTGTACCATTTTGCAAACACATACAGTATTTACTGTATCTTGTGTAGGAAAGAACTGCAGATGCCGGTTTAAATCGAAGGTAGACACAAAATGCTGGAGTGACTCAGCGGGTCAGGCAACATCTCTGGAGAGAAGGAATGGGTGACGTTTCGGGTCGAGACCCTTCTTCAGGCTGTATTTTAATGTATCCATGATGACATTACAACATCAGTTTAGAACAATCACAGGAGGAAAGAGAAAACGTGGTGGCTCAAGAAGAGGAAACAAATCTAATGATGCCATGTCCCTTTATATGTGTCAAATATGCACACAAAGGTGCAGTGTGGTTGGCAGTGTTGTTCTCACAAACTGTACAAGAAGTGAAGCAGGGGTAAGGAGTGGGGAATGATGAATTGTGCCACGATAATGCTCCATACAAGGAGATACAAGCCAGTGAGGCAAACTGCTGCTCACCGCATGTCACCTGTACATTAGCAGTTTGCAAACCCTTCTGATTCAAAGGTTTGGGTTTAATATTGACACATACATGTGTGTTTCCTTCTCCTTCATGATTCCTTAGAATTAATCCTGGAATAATTATAGCTCAGAAGGTGTCCATTCAACCTTTGGGATCTGGTAATACCCAGTAGAAAATTCCCTTCAGTTCCTTTCATCATAGTTCGGCACAGTGGCACAGCGGTAGAGTTACTGCCTTACGGTGCCAGAGACACGGGTTCGATCCTGACTACAGGTGCTGTCTGTATGGAGTTTGCACGTTCTCCCTGTGACCACGTCGGTTTTCACCATCTGCTCTGGTTTCCTCCCACGCTCCAAAGACCAACATGTTTGTAGTTTAATCGGCTTTGTTGTGTTGTAAAATTTCCCCTAGTGTTTGCAGGTTAGTGTACGGGGTGATCGCTGGTCGGCGCAGACTCAGTGGGCCGAAGGGCCTGTTTCTGCACTGTATCTCTAAAGTCTCAAGTCTAAAGTAACAAGGTACAGTGAAAGACACAAAATGCTGTAGTAACTCAGCATGTCCAGAACGTGGACAGGTGCCATTTTGTTCGCCAGAGATGCTGCCTGATCTGCTGAGTTACTCTAGCACTCTGTGCCTGATTTGTGTATTAACCAACATCTACAGTTCTTTACGTTTCCTACACTTTGACTGCACCACTGTGAAATCACCTCAGGGTAAGCCTACTTCTCCTCCTCTCTCCAAGGGTTTTGTGAGACTCTCCTTCACTGCTCCCCCTCTGATTACTGCTTCTCTGACTGTGACTATGTTCTGACTCAGACTCACTACCTCAACCACGTGTGTTTCCGCAGTGTGAAGAAGGGTCTCAGCCCGAAATGTCCATGTTCTCCAGAGATGCTGCCTGGCCTGCTGAGTTACTCCAGCATTTTGTGTCCTTTTGAGGTACAGAGCATTGTTTCGCCTGCTATTTAAACAGATCAAATACATTGCATAAATGTAATAAAGTCAAACTCAAGAACAATACAACAAAGGGGAGAGCAAAGGGGAAGAGGGGAGGGGAGTTTAGTTTAGTTTTAGTTTAGTTTAGATACAGCGGGGAAACAGGCCCATCGATCAACCGAGTTTGTGCTGACCAGAGATCCCCATACACTAACACTATCCTACACACACTAGGGATGATTTACAATTATACCAAGCCAATTACCCGACAAACCTGTACGTCTTTGGAGCGTGGGAGGAAACCGGAGCACCCAGAGAAAACCCACGCAGGTCAAGGGGAGAACGTACAAACCCTGTACAGACAGCACCCATAGTCATGTTCGAACCCGGGTCACTGGCACTGTAAGGCAGCAACTCTACCGCTGCGCCAGCGTGCCTCCTTTCTCGAGAGGGGAAGAACAAAAGGGATGAGGGCAGTTGTCTCATCTGAGACTGTGCGAAAGCAAAGGAACTGTACACTTGGGAAACCTCAAACCCTGCGCTGCCTCCAAATCTCTTGGGTGATGTTGATGAAAGGGATTTTATTTGAGCCAATGTTGCGTTAACCCTGTTGCCTGACTTTACTGATGACCCCTGTGGTATGGCCCCAAGCAATACGACTGAAAACTTAAGTGATTTTCCAGCAAACAATATCATACCAGCAGGTAGCTGTTCGTTAGAGTCCATTATAGGAGCAAGCACAACCTCTAACATCTCCCTGGGGAGATACAAACACCTCATAAAACATTAGGATAGTGGCCTGGATCTGTGCACTTGAATAAAAAGGCAAGTAATCCTTATTGTTTTACTACATTTGCTAACAGAGGCTTCCTGTTCTACTCTGTGCAAACGCCACTTTTTGCAGTTTGACTGCAGATCCCAAAAAGGCCTGTCTCACGGGTATGCGGTTACTGGCGGTTACTGGCGGTGAAGCAGGAAGTTGGGACCGTTCGTGGACCACCAGAGACCGCGCATGGCCCGCGGGGTCGGTCCCACGCACACCGCCGGGACCGTGCGGTGTTGGTCCCAACACCGCACGGTGCTCACAAAAAGTCGACAACGTTCAAAAATGTTGTCCTACCGCACAGCCGCTGCCAGTGCGGCACGAGCACCGCCACAGCCGCCGCCAGTGCGGCACGAGCACCGCCACAGCCGCCGCCAGTGCACCGCGAGCACCACTAGCACCGCCACAGCGCCGCGAGCCGAATTGACGTCATCGCGTAGCGCGTTGCGTTGCGCGATGTCGTCATCATCCGACGCCGCGCTCGTGGGACAGGCCGTGCGGTAATCACCCGGCATACGCGCGGCAACAGCTTCCGGTAAGGTTTTTTTTACTTACCGCAAGCTCGTGGGACCGGCCGTACGGAGATCACTCGGTCCCCGCGCGGCATCCGTGCGGCGCTCCCGCGGCATACGCGCGGCGCTCTCGCGGTAGCCGCGCGATCCCCGCTTCCGGCAACGCCGCGCTTCACCGCCAGTAACCGCCTGCCCATGGGACAGGGAAAAGGATGCAATGACTAAATATTCTGGGAATAAAAATAGATTCAGAATCTTCTACATTAGGAAGTCTATATCATAACAGAATCAATATCATCTTAGATGGGCGTTAAGAGTATTTTCCTCAAGAGAAACTGAATCCTCTCTCTGTCCCATCCACCGTTGCCCAATCTCCCTACAAAATTAATGCAAGGATTGACAGATTTTTGATTAGTACGGGTGTCAGGGGTTATAGGGAGAAGGCAGGAGAATGAGGTTGAGAGGGAAAGATAGATCAGCCATGATTAAATGGCGGAGTAGACTCGATGGGCCGAATGGCTTACTTCGGCACCTATGACTTCAGTTTGGTTTACTTAGTTTATTGAACATGAAATATACTTATGAACTTATGAAATTAAAATTAATTGTTAAAGAAGGAACTGCAGATGCTGGTAGACAAAAGTGCTGGAGAAACTCAGCGGGTGCGGCAGCATCTATGGAGCGAAGGAAATAGGCAACGTTTCGGGCCGAAACCCTTCGTCAGACTGATTAATTAATTAATGTGTTTTATCTTTCACAGTTCTTGCAAAAGGGCATGAAATAATATATTAACTCAGGCAGTATGGTGGCGCAGCAGTAGAATTGCTGCCTTACAGCGCTTGCAGCACTGGAGACATGGATTTGATCCCGCCTATGTCTGTACGGAGTTTGTACGTTTTCCCCGTGACCTGCGTGGTTTTCCTCTGAGATCTACGGTTTCTTGCCACACTCCAAAGACGTACAGGTATGTAGGTAATTTGGTTTGGTATAAGTGTAAATTGTCCCTAGTATGTGTAGAATTGTGTTCATGTGCGGGGATCGCTGGTCGGTGCGGACTCGGTGGACCGAAAGGCCTGTTTCTGCGCTGTATCTCCAAACTAAACTAGAAACTAAACTCTGTTAATCTTTATACAGATGCTACCCGACTTACTGAGTTATGTCAGCATTTTCTGTTTGTGTTTATGTTTGAACGCATGTTCTTTTGACTTGGCCTTCCGACATTTAATTTAAGTTTATTGGTTGTACTTGTTATACTTTCAACTAATTCTGATGCCTCTCCTTTCGAGGTGAAGATCAACAATCATATAAAAAAATAACTCCACGATACTAAAACAAGGCAAGAATTGAAATCAACCCCTTTATTTAAAAAAAATGTTTTTACGTTTTAGTTTTAGTTTCTCAGAGGGGTGTGAATCACTGGAATTCACTGTCCCAGAGGATCGTAGAGGTCCAACCAACAAAGATATTTAAGTAGATAAATATTTGAAAGATGGAGGAATTCAGGGCTGTGGGGAACTGGCATAGAAGAGAAGTGAGCCATGATTATATTGAACAGTGTGGTAGACCTGAGGGGCCAGATGGATAACTCTTGCTCCATTTTGTTCAGCGCGAAAACAGGCCCTTCGGCCCACCAAGTCCATGCTGACCAGTGATTACCTCACACACTAACACTATCCTACGCACTAGGGACAACTTTAGAACTTACCCAAGCCAATTAACCTACAAACCTGTACATCTTTGGAGTGTGGGAGGAAACCAGAGCACCTGGAGAAAACCCACGCGCTCATAGGGTGAACGTAGAAACTCCGTACAGACACCATCCGTAGTCAGGATCGAACCTGCATCTCTGGCATTGTAAGGCAGCAACTCTACTGCTGCGCCACTGTGCCGCCCATTTTTATTGTGTTCTTGCTTTCCCCTCTTAAATCATTTGGTGATGCATATCTTGAACACTAACGGCCAGTGACATTGGATAATTGTCCAAATAGCTAAATATTCAATGCTGAAAAAAGCCACTGAAATGGATACAAAGTACTTGTCAAGTGTCTCCAGGTTGCTGAGCAGAGAAGTTAACATTGCTCAGACCTCATTGATTCTAAGGCCTGACATCTGACAAGGTCTGGTAATGACCGAAGTGGTCAAGGTCACAATACTTTCCTCATTTGGAGACACTGTACAAGTGAACACCTTGATCGAACACATTGGAGCTCTGGTACTTTCCAAATCATCAATGGCCTACCGCTGGACTGGAGTTGACATTGGGATTGACTACGGCTGCTTTGGACTGATCAGATCGGCACTGCCTCTCCAGGTGACCGCTATGCTCCGGCCAAGATCAATTAACTGTGGAGAAGAAGAAGAAAGTTCAGAAAGTGTTTCATCTACTTTCCAAATAGTTAAAGCAAATAGACTAATTAGACAACAAAGAGATTTTCTACAATTTGTGCATTTATTTTTTGTCACGTGACAAGGTATACATTATTTAGTTTAGAGATACGGCATGGAAACAGGCCATTTGGCCTACCAAGTCGATGTTGAACATCGATCAATAGACAATAGACAATAGGCAATAGACAATAGGTGCATGAGTAGACCATTCGGCCCTTCGAGCCAGCACCACCATTCACTGTGATCATGGCTGATCATCCACAATCAGTACCCCGTTCCTGCCTTCTCCCCATATCCCCTGACTCCACTATCTTTAAGAGCCCTATCAAGCTCTCTCTTGAAAGTATCCAGAGAACCGGCCTCCACTGCCCTCTGAGGCAGAGAATTCCACAGACTCACAACTCTCTGTGAGAAAAAGTGTTTCAGCTCCTACAAACCTGGAATGAGGGAGGAAACCGGAGAACCTGGAGAAAACCCATACGGTCACAGGGAGAATGTGCAAATTCCATACTGACAGCACCCATAGTCAGGATCAAAACTGGAATTCTGGCGCTGTAAGTTAGCAACTCTACCGCTGCACGATTGAGTCGCCCTTATTGAACTCACGTGGTCACAGGGAGAATGTAGAAACTTGTTACAGATAGCACCCTTAGTCAGTATTGAACCCAGGCCTCTGGCACTGTAAGGCAGCAGCTCTACTGCTGCGCCAACGTGCCGCCCCAAATGGTGGCGCCAATGGGGTTGTTCTCTCTGGTACTTTCTGGTCATACCCAGCGCTCTCTCAAGTGCATCATTCCGGTTGTCACTAGTTTCCTTTTGTTCCTTGTAACTAGGGGTCAGTTTTAACACAGGCGTCTCCCTGAGTTCAACTCCTCATCCTTGGTGAGTCATTCCAGACATGGATGGGAGCTGTGGTGAAGTTAAAAACCAAGAATAAAATGTAATTAATATGTTTTCCTTTTATGGGAACATCTTAAAAACAGATGGAAAGAAAATTGCAGGTGCTGGAATGTTTGCCAGGACTTTGATCAATTGACCAATAAAAACCACAGTGAGGTGGCCTTCAACTCTTTCATTAGAGGAAGACACATCTTTCCAAAGTGAACCTAACAAGCTTGTAAATGGCTGCCCGGAACAGTTTTTAATAACATGGCACTGGGATATAATCCAAACCATCTGTAATTATGCTGGAACTCAGCATGTTCATTTTAGAGTTGTATATATTTTTAGTAAAGTGAAGAGCGTTGAAGGTACATACACAGAAGCTGCATGCTACGGATGCTGAATATCTGAACCAAAAACTGAAAATCCTGGGTGGCACGTTGGCACAGCGGTAGAGTTGCTACCTCACAGCGCCAGAGACCTGGGTTCGATCCCGACTACGGTTGCTGTCTGTATGGAGTTTGTACGTTCTCCCCGTGATCAGCGCTGGTTTTCCACGGGAGCTCCGGTTTCCTCCCACACTCCAAAGACATATAGGTTTGTAGGTTTATTGGCTTGGTATAATTGTAAGTTGTCCCTAGCATATGCAGGATAGTGTTGAGCGTGCAGGTATTGATGGTCGGCACAGACTCGGTGGGCCAAAGGGCCTGTTTCCACGCTGTATCTCTAAACTACACCACTGTAAATCAGGTAGCAATTTGAACAGTGATTGAGTTAATGTTCAGGCTTCTTCCGTCTCAACCAATGCCCACTCCCCTTCTCACAGTATCTTTCCACGTATTCAACAGTCGCCCATTACCTCTTCCCTTTCCACCTGACAGGAACCCAAACGCGGCTTTCACGTAAAGGGCTTTCAAGGTTGGCACGGTGGTGCAGTGGTAGAGTTGCTGCCTTACAGTGCCAGAGATCCAGGTTCCATCCTGACAATGAGTGCTGTCTGTTCAGAGTTTGTACGTTCTCCCCATGACGGCGTGGGTTTTTCCTGGATGCTCCGGTTTCCTCCCACACTCCAAAGACGTACAGGTTTGTAGGTTAATTGGCTTTGGTAAAAATTGTAAATTGTCCCTAGTGTTTAGGATAGCGCTAGTGTATGGGGATCGTTGGCCTGTTTCATGGCTCTATCTCTAAATTAAACTAAACTAAACTGAACTAAAGATAGACACAAAAAGCTGGAATAAACCAGCTCGTCAGGCAGCGTCTCTGGAGAAAAGGAATTGGTGACGTTGACCCTGAGTCTGAAGAAGGGTCTCGACCCGAAATGTCACCTATTCCTTTTCTCCAGATATGCTGCCTAATCCGCTGAGTTACTCCAGCTTTTTGTGTCTACCTTCGGTGTAAACCAGCATCTGCAGTTCCTTCCTAAACTAAACTAAAGTAGTGATTCATTTATGTTTTCTATTAAAGTGTATTGCATTCAGCACTCTCAATGTGATCTCTACATTGGAGAAGTCAAATGCAGATCGGCTGACCAGTTTATTGAACACCTACCTTCAGTTTGCAAGGGTGACCTTCAGTTTCCAGGTGCCCTGTCACTTTAATCCTCCATTTCACTCCCTCTCAGATCTCTCGGAGTTTGGCCATTTCTACTGTTCCAACTCCTGTGGAGCAAATATGTTTGATTTCTAACTTTTCTCAACTGTGACGGAATCACATTGACCTGAAATGTTAATTCTCTTTCGCTCCCCACATATGCTGCCTGACCTGCTGCCTGGTCCTGGCATCCTTCTTTTCATTTCAAGTTCTATATATAACAGTCTTAAGTAAATGCAGGGATGGGGAGAGGAGAGGGAAGAATGTGACTGTTTTCCTGCCAAGTAAATACACTTGAAGTGAGCCATGAACAGGAAACCATGTCTGGACAGAAGAAGTCACCCCCATTGAGCTGCTTAAAGGGATCCTCATTATATTTGCAGGCCTGTTGGTTATTGCAATGGTGCCCCAGCATCTTCTCGAGATGGGAGATGAGGTTGGCGTTTTTGGTTTTAATTGTGATTCACTTGTCCTCCCATATAATTTCTACTAGAGAGGGTCAGTAGAGGATATGAAGAGTATGTTTCCACTAGTGGGAGAGTCTAGGACCAGAGGCCATAGCCTCAGAATATAAGGACTTACCTTTAGAAAGGAGATGAGGAGGAATTTATTTAGAGGGTGGTGAACCTGGGAAATTCATTGCCACAGAAGGCTGTGGAGGCCAAGTCAATGGATATTTTTAAGGTGGAGATGACAGATTCTTGATTAGTACAGGTGTCGGGGGTTATGGAGAGAAGGCGATGGAATGGGGTTGAGAGGGAAGGATACTGCAGGGTCTCAATTTCATCGAGATGTACTCCTCTTTACAAAGAGCTTCGGTGAGCAGTTCAAAGTTCAAGGCAAGAGTTGACCTCATGTATGTGCTGGAAGGAACTGCAGATGCTGGTCTGTCCTGAAGATAGACATAAAATGCTGGAGTATCTCAGCGGGTCAGGCAGCATCTCTGGAGAAAAGGAATGGGTGACGTTTCGGGTCGAGGCCCTTCTTCAGACTGTATCTCAATGCATCCGTTAATGTATCTGAAATGTATTAACGTTTCAGGTTGGAACCCTTCTTCAGACGACCGAAGATAGACACAAAACGCTGTAGTTAACTCAAGGGGCCTGGCTGCATGCTGGAGAAAAGGAATATGTGACGCATGTGAGATGAGGTGAGACTGATCGTGTTGAAATTTCCAACGAGGACACAGTGGGCTGATGGGTCTCCTTCTGTCTCTTCCCCGAAGAGACCATTGAAGAAGAGTTGGAACCTTTCTTCAGAAGATACAGCACGGAAACAGGTCCTTTGGTACACCTTGTCAATGTTGACCAGGTTGGCACACGGAGCTGATCCCATTTGCCTACATTTGGCCCATAGCCCACTCTAAATCCTTCCTATCCATACATCTGTCTAAATGTCTTTTAAAAGTTGTAATTGTATCCACTTCTATAGCTTCCTTTGGCAGCTCATTCGGACATAGACTACCCTCTGAGTGATAATAGTTATCACTCTATAAAAATCTCCCCTCTTGCCTTGAGGTTATGCCCTCTGGTTTTAGAATTCTCTACCTTGGTAAAAAGACTGTAATTTTTCACTTTATCCATGTCCCTCATGATCTTGTACACCTCAATAAGATCATCCCTCAGCCTCCTACACTTCAATGAAAAAAGTCTCAGTCTATCCAACCTCTCCCTCTAACCCGGGTATGCAAGCCCAGCTAACATCCTGGTGAATCTCTTCTGTTCCCTTTCCAACCAAATGACGTCTTTAAGTACATCCACGTATCTTGGTATTGTCCTGATTGTTAATGAGATACATTCTGGACTAGTTCAAGTACCATGAATGTGTTTTGATATGTTTCACATGTGCGACTAAAAAACACCTCTTTGGTGTTTCTTTAGACATTAACATATATTTTCCTGTTAGGCCTCCAAGTGTACATGAGGCAGATGGTATTAATTATCTGGAGTGTTGATTGGCATACTGACTATGACTGAGTTTTTAATGCGAGTTAAATCACAGGACTGAACTCTGGAGTGCATTACATGGAAGAATTGAATGGTTCATGTTTATGAAAAGGAAATCCTCTCTGTTCATGGAAACATTGAAACTCACGGCAAAGAAGGAGAACATCGGCCCACTGTGTCTGTGCTGGAGAGAACAACATGATACTATGTTCAAGACACCTCAGACACTCTCCGTCATCTCCGCGCATTCCACTCTCTAGGCCCTCACCCCCTCATCTTCACCATGGACGTCCAGTCATTGTACACCTCCATCCCCCACCAGGATGGTCTCGAAGCCCTCCGTTTTTTCCTCGACCGTAGAAGCAATCTATACCCGGCCACTGACACCCTCCTCCGCCTAGCGGAGCTGGTCCTTACACTTAATAACTTTTCATTTGACTCCTCCCATTTCCTCAAAATACAAGGCGTAGCTATGGGCACACGCATGGGCCCCAGCTACGCCTGCCTCTTTGTCGGGTACGTAGAACAATCCTTGTTCAATGCGTACCAGGGCCCCTTCCCCGACCTCTACCTCCGCTACATCGATGATTGTTTTGGTGCCACATCCTGCACCCACACACAACTGACTGACTTCATCCGCTTCACCACCAACTTCCATCCGGCACTCAAATACACCTGGACCATTTCCGACACTTCCCTACCATTCCTTGACCTCACTATCTCCATCGCAGGTGATAGACTCCTTACCGACATCCACTACAAACCTACCGACTCCCATGGCTATCTGGACTACACTTCTTCCCACCCTGCTTCCTGTAAGGACTCCATCCCCCACTCCCAATTCCTCCGTCTACGCCGCATCTGCTCCCAGGATGAGGCGTTCCACACCAGGGCATCTGAAATGTCCTCATTCTTCAGGGAACGGGGGTTCCCCTCCTCCACCATAGATGAGGCTCGCACCAGGGTCTCTGCCATACCCCGCAACACTGCTCTCTCTCCCCATCCCCCCACTCACAACAAAGGCAGAGTCCCCCTAGTCCTCACCTTTCACCCCACCAGCCGTCACATACAACAAGTGATCCTCCGTCAGTTTCGCCACCTCCAACGTGACCCCACCACTCGCCACATCTTCCCATCTCCCCCCATGTCTGCCTTCCGCAAAGACCGCTCCCTCCGTAACTCCCTTGTCAATTCTTCCCTTCCCTCCCATACCACCCCCTCCCCTGGTACTTTCCCTTGCAACCGCAAGAGATGCAACACTTGTCCCTTCACCTCCCCCCTCCACTCCATTCAAGGACCCAAGCAGTCGTTCCAGGTGCGACAGAGGTTCACCTGCATCTCCTCCAACCTCATCTATTGCATTCGCTGCTCTAGATGCCAGCTGATCTACATCGGTGAGACCAAGCGGAGGCTTGGCGATCGTTTCCCCGAACACCTCCGTTTGGTCCGCAATAACCAACCTGAACTCCCGGTGGCTCAGCACTTCAACTCCCCCTCCCATTCCGTATCTGACCTCTCTGTCCTGGGTCTCCTCCATGGCCACAGCGAGCAACACCGTAAATTGGAGGAAATGCACCTCATATTCCGCTTGGCCAGTCTACATCCTGGGGGCCTCAACATTGAATTCTCCCAATTCTGCTAGCCCTTGCTGTCCCCTCCCCTTCATCAGCCATCTGGTTGTCTCCTCCCCTCCCCCAGCCCTCGGGCTCCTCCTCCGCCTTTGTCCTTTTTTCCTTTCTTCTCCCCACCCCCTATCAGTCTGAAGAAGGGTTTCGGCCCGAAACGTTACCTATTTCCTTCGCTCCATAGATGCTGCTGCACCCGCTGAGTTTCTCCAGCATTTTTGTGTACCTTCGATTTTCCAGCATCTGCAGTTCCTTCTTTAACAACATGATCAGTCTCACCTTGTATCAGTGAACCCACAAACGTTTCATCCTCCAAAGCCTCACTAACCCCCTTAAAAAATATATTTTAGTTTAGTTTAGAGATACAGCGCGGAAACAGGCCCTTCAGCCCACCGAGTCTGCGCCGACCAGCGATCCCCGCACACTAACACTAGTCTACACAATTATAACAAGCCAATTAACCTACAAACCTGTATGTCTTTGGAGTGTGGGAGGAAACGGGAGATTCCGGAGAAAACCCATATAGGTCACGGGGAGAACGTGAAATTCTGTACAGACAGCACCCGTAGTCAGGATTGAACCCGGGTCTCTGATGTTGTAAAGCAGCAAATCTACCACTATGCCACTATGCTTGTGGAGTCCATTTTCACTGCCTTCTTTGCGGAGAAAGTTCTGGTTCCTGACATCTTTCTAAATGGAAACTAAACATTATCATTTTCCTCTTTTTTTTGGCCAATAATTTAAATCCCATAGACTACTAGCCAGAGGGAACAGTTTGTCTCTATTAAAACCTCTCATCATTCTTGGAAACCTCTATTAGCCTCTTTTTATTCCAAGGAGATTGGATTTGACTTTTCCAATCTCTCCTCATAACTGAAGTCCTTTACAAACCCAGTCACGTCCTGCTAAGCCTTAACATATTCCTTCAAATGTGATGCCCAGAATTCTCAACAGTAGCTGAAGGCCAGCCTATGATTTATAATCTGCTGTTTTTCAAAAATTCCATTCTTGTATAATCTAAGCACAAATTCTGTTTTGCGTCCAAATATGTTCCAACTAATTTTAACCATTAATCCAAATGGACATTAATATTTCACTGCTCATCTAAATGCAATGTATTCAACTATCCTCTCACATTGTTTTACACTTTTCTACATTAAACTCCACCTGCCGTTACTCTACCCATTTCTCCATCCCTTCTATTACTTCCTCGTCATTGTCAGCTGCTCCACCAGAGTTCTGGCAAACTTTACACCTAGTTTAGAGGTACAGTTGGAAACAGGCCCTTCAGCCCACCAAGTCTGCTCAAACCAATGATCACCTGTACTCTAGTTCTATCCAACACACAAAGGACAATTTACTGAAGCCAATTAACCTACAAACCTGTACATCTTTGGAATGTGGGAGGAAACCGGAGCATCCGGTGGAAACACACGAGGCCACAGGGGGAAATTACAAACTCTGTGCAGACAGCACCCGTAGTCAGGATAGAAAAATGTAGCTGATCCATGAAAGATCATTGGAGAAGATCACTACAAACTATCTCTCGTCTGAAAGATACCCATCCACTATCACCTGTTGCCTCTTGTCACTGGGTCATCTTTGTATCTACACTTGTACTTTCCCCCACACTTCTACGGGCCTCCATATTCTTGGCAAGCCTCCAGAGTTAAATACTGTACCTTCCGACGGTTGACATTTATAACTGTTGTACCAACCAGGCCAACCTTCCATGTTACCATCAAAAATGCAGTAAAAGGTTAATCAGAAATTAATTACCTTTTGTAAATACATGCTGGTTATCCTTGACCAATCCATAACTAATCCATAAGGCACCAACTCTACCACTGTGCCACCCTTGACTAATGTTAATCTTTCTCACATATGTTCCTTCTTCGTTACTATCTTGTCCATTGCTTCCTTCTCTCCTTTTCGTGTAACCTTCACACCTTTCAACTGTTTTTTGAAGATCAATGTAGCGCATTAATTTTATATTTTAACTGTGCTATCTGCCTCTTGATAAGATTTCCTTTTGGGTTCTTAACATTTCTCATGGCCAACTGCACAGGACTTTATTTGTAGAATGTTTTAGTATTCAAGATAATGTTCCTGCTAACCTTTTAAACTCCCATTACTTCAAATTTCACATTTTCTTTTGCATTTTCTATAATCTGCGTGTTGATCAACTGAATTTTGTTCCCGCATGCTCACTTTGGACCAAAGTTATCTCTTTCCCCAGTGCAATCTGTTGCTTGTTTATTGCTTTGGCCTGAAACTGCCTTTTAAAGACCCTTCTTAAATCGCAGAAATGAGCTTTTATACGGAGCATTTTATCTTTGATGTTTTCTAGTCTCTTTCCATAACTTCTTATGTCTGTGTTATGTTGTAGTTGCTACTCTCCAGTTGATCTATTGTAACATGCTTCATTTATCCTGCATCATTCTCCCAGTCTCACTGGGCTGCAGATGGAACAAAAGTTCTGCTCACAAAAAATAAATTACTTGCATCTTCTGCTCTTAACACCGTTTTCCTAGTCTGTTTTAAGGTAATTAAATGTATCCTAATTTCTGTCACCTGTCTTTGAAATTTGCACACCACCAATTTACAGGTGTTAAAGAAGGAACTGCAGATGCTGGAAAATCGAAGGTACACAAAAATGCTGGAGAAACTCAGCGGGTGCAGCAGCATCTGTGGAGCGAAGGAAATAGGCAACGTTTCGGGCCTGAAGAAGGGTTTCGGCCCGAAACATTGCCTATTTCCTTCGCTCCACAGATGCTGCTGCACCTGCTGTTTCTCCAGCATTTTTGTGTACCAATTTACAGGTTCTTGCTCCAAGTTGCTCGTCATCCTGATTTGGAAATATTCTAAGTCCTGGAACTCCTTACTCAATGATATTGAGCATAACCTTTACCTGAAGGACTGCATGGATTCAGGAAGACAATTCACCTCCACCCTCTCAAAGGCAGATAGGGATGGGGATTAAATGTTTACCTTTGTTTAGTTTATTATTGTAACATGGACCAGGATACAGTGAAAATCCTTTGTGTGCTATCCAGTCAAAGAAAAGACTGTATATGAATGCAATCAAGCCGTCCACAGTGCACAGATAAAGGATAAAGGGTGTAAAATTTAGTGCGAAGATATAACATTTGTGAGGGACAGAATGATTAAACCGGCACCATTCATTGTGAGGGACTGAATGGTTAAACCGCCACCGTCCTTGAGCACCCCTGATAACATTGTACAAAGGCAGAAAGAGATAACGGATGCAACTGTAAACACAAGAAACTAGGTCAGGGGAATAGTTAGTGCGCGTGCTTAATGAAGTAAATGAATATTACTTATACGCCCCTGATCTAAAAATATCTAACTACCATGAACATGCGATGTATGATCTGGGAGGTGCTGGGGGTGGTGCGGGAAGATTGTGCACCTCAGTGCTCCGATTGGAAGGAGCCAGAAGGAGAGGCCAAGTCAGCAGAATTGTGTGTATAAAGGGGTTTTAATTTCTTGACTTCGGTGTGTCTCGGTTTGGAGAGGCACCTGACTCTGCAGACTCGCAAATAAAAGCATTTCTTGTTTCCATGACTTTGTCTCTGGCATCGTGATTGTGGGCACTGAAACACATCTCACACATTGAAGTCCGATAAAGTCCAATTAAAGAAAGTTAACAGGTCTTCAATGAGGTAGATGGGAGATAGATGGGAAATGTTGGGTAGATGTTGACTCAAAAAAGTAGCATAAATAATTTAAAAAGTAAATTTTGAAGATCTGTTTCAGTTTTCTGTGGTCTTCCCATGCAGAGACTCTGACTGTTGCGGTTTTCTGTAAGTGCCTGTTGTAGAAGGACAAATTAAGTGTGTAGAAGGGAACTGGAGCTGTTTGATTCACCGAGGCAGCTAAAGATTACCCTTTTGATGAGAAGATCTGGGATGCACAGGATGTATTAACAAAAAGAGAAGTGGCATATGGCGCAGCTGCTGCCTTACAACGCCAGAGACCCGGGTCCGATCCTCTCTAAGACGTACGGGTTTGTAGGTTAATTGGTTTCTGTAAAACTGTAAATTGTCCCTATTGTGAGGGATAGTGTTAGTGTACGGGATGATCGCTGGTCGGTCGAACGGCCAGTTTCCACGCTGAACCTCTAAAGTAAAGAATTCTTGAGCATAAATAACCGCATTCCTCAAGGCTGCTTTAGACAGTTATATAGCGTCCATTATTGATTCTAGTGGACAAACTTTGGCAACCAAACACTGCTTTATTTTCTATCCCAAAGAACTCACAGAGGCTGTAAATTTTATCGACCTCGATATCACAACAAAGCTGTCACCGCTCCGTGAAAACCATTTCTAAGAAGAAATGGAGGAAGTGAAAACATGTTCACCATGGAGTGAGCCATCAATTCTACCCTGGATCTGAGTCTGCTGGTAATCTCCTAAAATCTGGATGGCCCTGTCTAATGCTTTATTGTGATGATTATAGTCCATAATATCTCATGATATCTCATAAAGCCACATGCGGAATGCATTCCCAATTTTCAATGCAGCCGATTCACAGACATTATCACTGACTGCTTGAATTGAAGCTGTGCAGCATAAGATGAATGAACCATCATAGGCACCATATCTAAGATACTGGAGAATAGTGATAAGATAAATTCACTTTAAAGTGCTCCAAAGGTGGAGAGAAAAAGAAAGCATTTCTTCTCGTGTGACCACTTGTGGACAGGTAAATAAATCTCGCCCCCGCAACACTAACAATGCAATAATGTATACATTTAAAGCACTTAGTTATATATATTGCACCAAATATTATACGAGCTAATATTGCATCTGCTATACCTCTTCCTCAATAATGAAAACAGAAGGAATAAATAGCTACAAAAAAAAAGTTCAAAACAAAGTTCAAAGTTCTGGGCTTCACTTTGACATGAAAGCTTTAGGTAAATAGATTGATCAACGACCTTCGAGATTTGGTTCTCAATGGCCGTAGTTCTCCTGGGGCAGTGTGGTATTCTCGCTCTGTGCAGACATTGTTTCTCGTCCCAGTATCTGCTTCCACCTTTGGTGACCAGCCTGAGGTAGCGTTGGATCGATCCTCTGATGTGGGATGGCCCTCTCCATCATCCCCGCATGTGATATGAGAGTTTGACGTGCATTGTAATTCGCACTGTAGCTTCCACCACATTCTGGTGTCAGCCCATTGTGTCAGTGGGGGTCTGTCTTTGGCACCTCTACAGTCTGCATGTCTCCTTCTAGCCACCTCTAACATCTGATTATGGTGGACCTCCAATAATCCTACCTGCTAGATTTGTTACTGCAAGTGTGACTTTTTGCTGGTTGATCAAAATAGGTTGCCGTTTTAAAAAACGGTAATTTTTTAGTTGAAGCCGGTTGCGATGCTAGTTGAAGGTGGTTGCCGGAGATTGCAGGTAGTGGAAGGTAAGACCTCCCTGCTGGAATAAAACTGGGTGAAAAAAAGGTCTTACCTTCCACTACCTGCAACCTCCGGCAACCGCCTTCAACTAGCATCGCAACCGGCTTCGACTAGAAAATTACCGATTTTTAAAACGGCAACCTATTTTTAGTCGCGGCCGGTTTTGAATTATTTGAAATAATCGCCGGAACATAGAAGCGCAAACCACTTTTGAACATTAGGGAGACTGACAAAAACCTCCGGGAACCTCCGGGAACCGCACGGAAACCTTGGGTGGGGCCAAAGTCTCCAGAGGTTTCCGTTCAGGTTTCCAAAGTGGGACAGGGGCATTACTCTCTTCATTCTTGGGGTTCAGCTCGCAGCTGGCATTGGTGTAGTCTGATATGCTGACATCATGTCTTTTTTTTAGTTAAGTTAGTTTAGTATATTGTCACGTGCACCGAGGTACTGAAAAGCTGTTTGGTTGCATGGTATCCAGTCAGTGGAAAGAATATACATGATTACAATCAAGTCGACCACTGTATACAGGTACAGGACAAGGGGAATAACGTTTAGTGCAAGATAAAGTCTAGCAAAAGTCCAATTAAAAGTAGTCCGAGGGTCTCCAATGAGGTAGATGGTAGGTCAGGACTGCTCTCTCGTTGGTGATAGGATGGTTCAGTTGCCTGATAACAGCTGGGAAGAAACCGTCCCTGAATCTGGAGTGAAGGTTCACACTTCTGTACCTCTTGCATGAGGGGAGAGGGGAGAAGGTGAGATTTGTCCTTGTTTATGTTGCTGGCCTTGTTGAGGCAGCGTGAAGTGTAGGAGTTAATGGAAGGGAGGTAGGTTTGTGTGATGGCCTGGGCAGTGTCCACAATTCTCTGCAATTTTTGTTGCGGCTTTCTGTAAGACTGCCTGTTGTAGAAGGATAAATGAAGTGTGTAGAAGGGAACTGGAGCTGTTTGCTTCACCGAGGCAGCTAAAGATTACCCTTTTGATGAGAAGATCTGGGATGCACAGGATGTATTAACAAAAAGAGAAGTGGCATATGGCGCAGCTGCTGCCTTACAACGCCAGAGACCCGGGTCCGATCCTCTCTAAGACGTACGGGTTTGTAGGTTAATTGGTTTCTGTAAAACTGTAAATTGTCCCTATTGTGAGGGATAGTGTTAGTGTACGGGATGATCGCTGGTCGGTCGAACGGCCAGTTTCCACGCTGAACCTCTAAAGTAAAGAATTCTTGAGCATAAATAACCGCATTCCTCAAGGCTGCTTTAGACAGTTATATAGCGTCCATTATTGATTCTAGTGGACAAACTTTGGCAACCAAACACTGCTTTATTTTCTATCCCAAAGAACTCACAGAGGCTGTACATTTTATCGACCTCGATATCACAACAAAGCTGTCACCGCTCCGTGAAAACCATTTCTAAGAAGAAATGGAGGAAGTGAAAACATGTTCGCCATGGAGTGAGCCATCAATTCTACCCTGGATCTGAGTCTGCTGGTAATCTCCTAAAATCTGGATGGCCCTGTCTAATGCTTTATTGTGATGATTATAGTCCATAATATCTCATGATATCTCATAAAGCCACATGCGGAATGCATTCCCAATTTTCAATGCGGCCGATACACAGACATTATCACTGACTGCTTGAATTGAAGCTGTGCAGCATAAGATGAATGAACCATCATAGGCACCATATCTAAGATACTGGAGAATAGTGATAAGATAAATTCACTTTAAAGTGCTCCAAAGGTGGAGAGAAAAAGAAAGCATTTCTTCTCGTGTGACCACTTGTGGACAGGTAAATAAATCTCGCCCACGCAACACTAACAATGCAATAATGTATACATTTAAAGCACTTAGTTACATATATTGCACCAAATATTATATGAGCTAATATTGCATCTGCTACACCTCTTCCTCAATAATGAAAACAGAAGGAATAAAAAGCAACAAAAAAAAAGTTCAAAACAAAGTTCAAAGTTCTGGGCTTCACTTTGACATGATAGCTTAAGGTAAATAGATTGATCAACGACCTTCGAGATCTGGTTCTCAATGGCCGTAGTTCTCCTGGGGCCAGTGTGGTATTCTCGCTCTGTGCAGACATTGTTTCTCGTCCCAGTATCTGCTTCCACCTTTGGTGACCAGCCTGAGGTAGCGTTGGATCGATCCTCTGATGTGGGATGCCCCTCTCCATCATCCCCGCATGTGATATGAGAGTTTGACGTGCATTGTAATTCGCACTGAAGCTTCCACCACGTTCTGGTGTCGGCCCATTGTGTCAGTGGGGGTCTGTCTTTGGCACCTCTACAGTCTGCATGTCTCCTTCTAGCCACCTCTAACATCTGATTATGGTGGACCTCCAATAATCCCACCTGCTAGATTTGTTACTGCAAGTGTGACTTTTTGCTGGTTGATTTTCACAGTCTTGGATGGAGCTGTTCCCAAACCATGCCACGATGCATCCCGATTGAATGCATCAGTAGAAGTTGGTGAGAGTTATTGTGGACATGCTGAACTTCCTCAGCCATCTAAGGAAGTGGATGCATTGGTGTGCTTTCTTGGCCATTGCTTCGATATGGCATTGTCGGTTATAAATGCTCCGATGTTAGATTGATGACTTTCTTCTGGAAGAGATTTATCTCACAGAGGCAACTCAATATATGGAGTGAATGTTCTCTGCACATTCTCTTTTCTTGAGACTGATAATCCAACAGCTCAGGCATCTTTATTTACTTCATGGTGCAGAGAAGGAAAGAAATAAGCGATTAGTTAGGCTAACTAAATCCAGCCCATTCAACAACAACACTGTACAAAATTAGATTATTAAATAAATCACAAAGGGATAGATGATACTAGGTGCAGTTTCCAATGCAATGGGTGGGAGAGAGTTGTGAGTCTGTGGAATTCTCTGCCTCAGAGGGTGGTGGAGGCCAGTTCTCTGGATACTCAAGAGAGAGCTTGATAGGGCTCTTAAAGACAGCGAAGTCAGGGGACATGGGGAGAAGGCAGGAAAGGGGTACTGATTGTAGATGATCAGCCATGATCACATTGAATGGCGGTGCTGGCTCGAAGGGCCGAATGCACCTATTGTCCATTGTCTATTGAGAGCTTTTGTTGTCGTACCTTCTCGTAATTCACACATGATTGGGAATTATTTTGAGAGAATTAGTCTGGATCTTTTATCATTGTTAGACTTCACTTTCATTCAATTCCTGCTTCTGTTCCTCCTTGAAAGAAAGCTTGCGGGGAATATAAAAACCGATTCTAAAAGCTTCTTTAGATAAGTAAAAGGAAAAAGAGTAGTGAAGACAAATGTAGGTCCCTTACAATGAGAGACAGGTGAATTTATAATGGGAAACAAAGAAACGGCAGAATAGTTAAACAAATCATTTGGTTCTGTCTTCCCTAAAGAAGACACAAACAATCTACCAGAAATACTAGGGGACCGAGGATCTAGTGGGAGGGAGGAACTGAAGGGAATCCACATTAGTCAGGAAATGATGTTAGGTAAACTGTTGGGACTGAAGGCAGATAATTCTCCAGAGCCTGATGGTCTGCATCCCAGAGTACTCAAGAAGGTGGCCCTAGAAATCGTGGATGCATTGGTGATCATTTTCCAATGTTCTCTGGACTCTGGATCAGTTCCTGTGGACTGGCGGGTAGCCAATGTAACTCTACTTTTTAAGAAAGGAGGGACAGAGAAAACAGGGAATTATAGACCAGTTAGCCTTACATTGTTAGTGGGGAAGATACTTGAGTCGATTATTAAAGATGTTTTCGCAGCGCATTGGGAAAGCAGTGACAGGATCGGTCAAAGTCAGCATGGATTTATGAAGGGGAAATCATGCTTGACTAATCTTCTGGAATTTTTTGAGGATGTAACAAGTAGAATCGATAAGGGAGAGCCAGTGGACGTGGTGTATCTGGACTTTCAAAAAGCCTTTGACAATGTCCCACACAAGAGATTAGTGTGCAAAATTAGAGCACATGGTATTGGGGGTAGGGTATTGACATGGATAGATAACTGGTTGGCAGACTGGAAGCAAAGAGTAGGAATTAACGGGTCCTTTTCAGAATGGCAGACAGTGACTAGGGGGGTGCCACAAGGCTAGGTTACTGGGACCCCAGTTATTTACAATATATATTAACGATTTAGACGAGGGAATTAAATGTGACATCTCCAAGTTTGCAGATGACACAAAGCTGGGTGGCAGTGTGAGCTGCGATGAGGTTGTTATGAGGTTGTTATGAGGCTGCAGGGTGACTTGGATAGGTTGGGTGAGTGGGCAGATGCATGGCAGATGCAGTATAATGTGGATAAATGTGAGGTTATCCATTTCGGTGGCAAGAACAGGAAGGCAGATTATTATCTGAATGGTGTCAGGTTAGGAAAAGGAGACGTGCAACGAGACCTGGGTGTGCTTATACATCAGTCACTGACAGTAAGCATGCAGGTAAAACAGGCAGTGAAGAAAGCTAATGGCATGTTGGCCTTCATTGTGAGAGGATTTGAGTTTAGGAGCAAGGAGGTCTTACTGCAGTTGTACAGGGCCCTGGTGAGACGGCACCTGGAGTATTGTGTGCAATTTTGGTCTCCTAATTCGATGAAGGACATTATTGCTATTATATGCTGGGGCAAGTTTTTTACCCAGGGAGTGGTGTGGGCTTGGAACGCTTTGCCAGGTGTGGCGGTGGAGGCAGATACGATAGTGGCATGGAAGAGGCTTTTGGATAGAGCATGGAAGTGCAGGGAATATAGGGATATGGATCATGTACAGGCAGATGAGATCAGTTTAACTTGGCGTAGTGTTTGGCACAAACATTGTGGGCTGAAGGGGCCGTTCCTGTTCTGCACTGTTCTATGTTCTAAGTGAACATTTGACGGGGAGACAGGGTTCTTTTTTTTTGGTAAAATACTGTCATGCAATATGGGGTTAACAAAAAATATTTTTTTTATAGTTGCTTGAGAAATCTAAAACACATGGTGGGAACATTTTTAGCTCTGTCCAGATGCCGAGTGCTTATTTTCTGTCCTCCACTCCCTGAACATGTGACGCTGGATGTCGTCTCCACATGTTCCAACACCACATTCAAATCGTTTCCAGATGAAAGATCTCAAACTGTTTGTTGCACCGAGCGACTTCACAGCAACCTTTTGTGTTCACTGGAGAGTAAGGAATCATATTTGCTTCTCAAGGGCAGTACACATCCATTGAAATAACTTTGTTTCATGCGAAGAAATGCCTTAATTTAAAACATTTTAATACCATTCTGAAATGTTAAGGGACACTGAGTCGTGTAAGAATTGTGTTTTGAATATACATGCAATTTACTCTGCATTCTCTCTCTACTTCAGGACAGCCACTAAGGAGAGTTTCCAACCTTTCCACTCAGGATGTTTCTCAGGCTCTTTGTGATTTCCCTGTTTCTTTTGACCATGGTTCAGAGCAAAAAGCGACCGCCGGCAAGCGATGTGTGGAACTACAGAGATGGATGTAAGTAATTCAGAGATGGATGTAAACTAACCCATTCCTTCCCTCCGGAGATGCTGCCTATCCTGCTGAGTTACTCCAGCATTTTGTGTCTAGCTTTGGATGTAAGTAATATTCTCCTTGTCACCGATTAATTGTGCTTTAAAATGTCTGAGAAATCCAGATTCAATCATCTACAGGAACTAGACTTCAATTGATGAGAGATACTTTGATGACCAACATGATTTTTTTTTGTTCTTATGTTTCCATATTTGACTAATAAAGTTAGAAATCAGAGTAGGGAAAAAACTCTCAAGGATTTTTGTAACCTTTAATAACATTCCAACATTATAGTTTGAATAAAAATATTTTATTAGGTCTCAAAGGCGTAGTTCTGGAAAAGTAATAAAGATTGCATTTTTAAATACTGTTTCCAATTTCAATTGTAATTTAACATTGCTCCCCCAAAATGTTTCTTAGCATGTCAAATAATAAATACAACAGTAGATAATCCTTAACGGTGCTATCATTGTCTTTCTTTGAAACAGTTGAATAATATGAATATTACATACATTTTTTTTTGCAGCCGGTAAGGTTAATATGCGCGGAGTGGCCAATTTGACTGAGATATTGGACAACTGGAGATTTGACATTTTGACTCAGATGAGAAACTCGCTGACTCAAGATCACCAGTCTCTCCTCCCTGACTATTCCAGGTGATGGGTGTTTCGATGCAATAACTCAAAACTGATTGATTTTATTGCCTTTAACCAAAATCAAGCTATGATGAGAAATTCCTTCGAATGAGATGTAGTGATAATATGGGAGTACTAATATTATTTAGCTGATTCACGTATAGATTTACTTTCAGATTCAATGGGCATTTCAACATTAAATGTAATGGCTCTTGGTTATACAATTTAATGTAAGACCTTATTTGTTAGAATTACAAATAGAAATATGGCTTTTTTTGTTAACTCAAATTGTTTCTCTGCTATAGAACTATGAATGGAAGGAATTTTCAACAGATTTATACCTCAACGCAATGGTTAAGTTAAAAGAAAATTCAGAAACCTGCTAAGTAAATATTTCAGACATCTGTTTGGTTTGGCAACTTTTAATTCAGTGTTGGAGCTATCACTTTGCACTTGCATTTTGTACCAATGTTAGTTGCTGAAGCCTAAATTTCCAAATGGTAACCTGTGCCTGAAAGTAGAATTAAAAGAGCCCGAGATTAAAATGTTTTTGCAAAGTTAAGTGACAGAACATCAGTTATGAATTATTTGGTACAATTTATTCCAGACTAGCACAATCTTGGATGCATTTTTCATAGTTTTTTTGGCAACCAGGTACAGCAGAGTCTGACTCAGCACCAAAGATGGGGTTTGGCTCTAGTAAGGAGTAAAGATTGGCTTCAAAGCGTTGACTGTTGTTGATCCACCCAAATAACTTCCCCTATTGGTAACTAACTGTAGGTCATATTGATCAAGGTAGTACTAAAATTTTAGAAAGCAAAGCTTACTAGAAAAAACATAAATGAAAATCCAGGAGCTCTTGTGTTTTCAAGACCACCTCATATATTTGATTGGTGTGCATAATCCCTGCTATAATGAACTTTTAAAAACAAACATCAAAAATCTTAGACCACACTTTAATGATGCTTGATTTTGTTGAGCGGAATGGGGGAATTCTTATTTCAACATATTACTTTTGCAAATACCACCGCGGAACATGGAAAGTGGCAATATTGAAAATTGCTACAATGTTGGGAAATTATTCTGTTTTAAATTGGAATGTTTTACATTGTTTTTCCCCATCCCAAATCTACAAATAAATGCACAGGCAAATATAATACCTGCGCGTCTTTCAGCTAGTTGTAGGACAAACTAATGTATTTGTGAAGTAACTTACACTAGCACAATGAAATCATCAAACATCATTTATTGAATTTGTTGTAGGGTAATTCAAAAAGTACCAAAATGCCTCTTTGTACCAAACAACATTCGCCAGAATTTCACAGGAATTTATTTGTCCTATTATAACTTTAAAATCAGATCCACCAGTTGAAAGGTGGGGATAAATTTGGACCACATCCTCTGTGGACAACCTGGAGTGGCATTGAATTTACTCACTTTTCAGATGCCGTAGCAAATGCAATTCGGAAATCTGTAAACTCTTTGCATAGGTTTACAATGTGGAACAAGATTCTTAAAGGCAAAAGAAGTACTCACCATTGTACTATGGAACCATGATCTTGGTCTTGGCATCATTCTTGACACAGGCATTGTGGACGAAGGACCTGTCCCAGTGCTGTGCTGTTCGAAGTTCTGATGCCTCTCGCTGATCTGCATAGCCCAAGTATAAATATATATATATATATGAAGCACAAGTCACAGCAGTAGAAATATGAGTGCATGTTACTTCCTCGCATGGAGGGAGGGGAAATCAGGAAGCAAATCAGTCTGCCCCAGCGTGGCATCCCTTCAAAATTCCAGCCCAAAAGCAAAGACGGTAGAGCCAGTTGCTAGCTCTGATAACTTAGAATAACCTAAAAGAGGGAGAAAATAGTAAACGATGGTTAAAAAAGAGATTACTTTTCATACTTTAAAAAAATACCTTTACTTTTAAATTTAAGAACTGACCATGTAAAATGTGTTGCATTTGTCAATGGTTCAATGGTTCTTTATTGCCACGTATGCACAGCACAGTGAAATTCTTTTGCACAACCCACAAATGCACAGTGCCCATGTTGTGGGCAAGAAATAGGGAAACGTGACATACCTCCAAATATCAGACTTTTTGTGTGGTGCCACTTACAAAGAAGAAGTCCAAACTCCAAAGTCTGGTCCACATGCTGGGAGCATTTAAAAAAAAAAACCATTTCTGTTCTCTTTCAGAATCTCACCTCTCTCCGACGCGCTTGGTGATCTCTTCAAAGAGTTCAATTCTCTGAAAGAACACCTCGGAGATCTGACTGAAAAATTCAGTGCTCTGGAAGTCACCGTTGATGAAATGAAACGTAAGCTTGCTGAAATGCCCAGGCAACGGGTGAATTTCCCCAAGAGAAAAGTTCTGGTTCCAAAAAAGAAAGCCCCTTTGCAATAAGTTGATGTATGAATTATCTACAAACTTTACAAATCATATATATATTTTATGTATGTACTTACTGGATTTGTTGCAGTTGGTTGCAGTTTGATGGTAAAATGCTCAAAGAAAGATTTTGTTAGTTGAGAACATTTCTTATACGGTACTTCCAAAATCAGTTTCATGTTAGCTGGTGTTCTCAAAAGTATTTTGTAGCTACTTTCTTCACATTATCTGTGTGTATTAAATATATGTAACACCAGTATATCTGAAAATGTATCTTTTTCAGCATTTGGTCTGAAAGCTACAGTATTTAAATTAAAGTAAATGCAGCAACACTGTGCCTTTTATTTGATTGTAAGTAGTATTCAGGTAAAAATGTGTTTAAATTATGTCATTGGGCTGCACGACACAAACACAGATTGGGGGACTTTTATGGATCAACTGGGTTCAGGTGATTCAGAACTTTTTCTTTGTTTAGTTTCTTGTCTCATGTACGGAGGTACAGTGAAAAGATTTTTTTGTGGCATGCTATCCAGTCAGCGGAATGACTGTGCATGGTTAAACTAAACTGAACTGAACTAAAAGGATATCTACCTGTACTATATACTTTACTGTGGTATTTTTCTCTTTGCTCTCACTGTTCGTCAACGGCTTGATTGTATTATCTGATTGAATTGGATAGCATGCAAACAAAACACTTTTCACTGTATCTCAATGCCTGTGACAATAATGAACCGATACCAATATGTTTATCATGGCAGACGGACCAATCAAGGATTCTGCCCGGCAACCATCAGGCTCTACGTTAATTTTGGGCACCATATCTGAGGAAGGGTGTGCTGGCTCTGGAGAGGGTCCAGAGGAGATTTACAAGAATGATCCCAGGAATGAGTGGGTTAGCATATGATGAGCGTTTGACAGCACTGGGCCTGTACTCGCTGGAGTTTAGATGAATGAGGAGGGGGGGGGGGGGGCCTCATTGAAACGCAGGAAATAGTGAAAGGCTTTGGATAGAGTGGATGTGGAGAGGATGTTTCCACTAGCGGGAGAGTCTAGGGCTAGAGGTCATAGCCTCAGAATTAAAGGACATTCCCATAGGAAGGAGATGAGGAGGAAATTCTATAGTCAGAGGGAGGTGAATCTGTGGAATTCTTTGACACAGAAGGCTGTGGAGGCCAAGTCAATGGATATTTTTGAGGTGGAGATAGATAGATTTTTGATTAGTACCGGTGTCAGGGGTTATGGGGAGAAGGCAGGAGATTGGGGTTAGGAGGGAGAGATAGATCAGCCATGATTGAATGGTGGAGTAGGTTTGATGGGCTGAATGACCTAATTCTGCTCCTATCACTTTTGACCTTATAACCTCGGCAACTATGAACCTCTATGGGCTGTATTTGGTTGCACCATGGGCTTTGGGTTTTGAACTAGTGTTACAGTAAGTAATTTATTGAATGTTTAAAAATATGATGTATTATCTGAGTTTGTTACATTTATAGGACTATTAAGCTGCTACAAGTAAGACATTTATTGTGCTGTTGTCATTACATATGACAATTAAACACTCTTGATTCGTGAGACTGTCACAACAGCAAGAACACTAAACAACCTAACACCAGGGGAGAGATAATGTTCTTGGGCACAGCGTGGGTGGAATACATGGAAGAAATTGAGTAGTGGGATCTCACAGACGGAAGATGAAAAGGAAAATTAGTGAATGGTAAATTCTGTTCTCCCTGCCAAGGTTATAACACAGGAATGTCGATTCATGTACAACCTGTAATGGCCCTGTCCCACGGGCAGGCGGTTACTGGCGTTGAAGCGCGGCGTCCCCGGAAGCGGGGACCGCACGGCTACTGCTGGAGCGCCGCGCATATGCCGCGGGAGCACCGCTCGGATGCGTCCCACGAGCATGCAGTAAGTTAAACCTTACCAGAAGCTGTTGCCGCGCGTATGCCGGGTGGTCACAGCACGGCCTGTCCCACGGGCCAACTGGAATGGACGTCGTGCGGCGTTGGGTGATGACGTCATCGCGCAATGCAACGCGCTATGCGATGACGTCGAGACGGCTCGCGGCGTACAGGAGGTGCTCACGGCGCACAGGCGGCGCACTGGCGGCGCACTGGCGATGCTCGTGGCGAAGAGGCGGCGGCTGGGCGGTAGGCCGAGATTTTTGAACAGTGTCAGCTTTTCTGAGCACCGCACGGTATCGGGACCAACTACATACGGTCCCGGCGGTCTGCGTGGGACCGACCCCGCGGGCCATGCGCGGTCTCTGGCGGTCCACACGTGGTCCCAACTTCCTGCTACACCACCAGTAACCGCCAGTAACCGCCTGCCCGTGGGACAGGCCTTTAAGGGTAGCACAGTGGCACAGCGGTAGAGTTGCTTCCTTACAGTGCTTTCAGCGCCGGAGATGCGGGTTTGATTCCGAACTCGGATGGTGTCTGTACGGAGTTTGTACGTTCTCCCCGTGACCGTGATCTTCAGTTTCCTCCCACACCCCAAAGACGTACAGGTTTGTAGGCTAATTGGCTTCATATAAATGTAAATTGTCCCTAGTGTGTGTGTAGGGATCGCTGGGCGGTGTGGGCTCGGTGGGCCGAAGGGCCTGTTTTCGTGCTGTATCTCTAAACTAAACTATTTACACATATACAGTAGGAAGCTCGCGTATTCCTCCACTGTACGCTCTTGCAACTCACATGTAGAAGGACTTTTGTTCTGCATTCATCCTATGCTTGAGCTGGTATTACACATTATTTAAACAGAGATGCTAGTTGACCCGTTGAGTTAGTCCACTGGTTAGTCCTTACCAGTACCCCTAGAACCCTCTGCTCTACAACACTCCCCCAAGGCACTACCATTCACTGTGAAGATCATGCCCTAGTTTGACTTCCCAAAATGCACCACTTTGCATGTATCTGCATTAAACTCCATTAGCCATACCTCAGCCCACTTGCCCAGATGATCAATAGCCTGCTAAAATTTTTGCTAACCATCTTCATGATCTACAATATCACCTACTTTAGCGTCAGCTACAAACTTACTAATCATGCCAGGTACACTACATTCTCATCCAAATCGTTGATATAAACTGCAAACGGCAATGGGTTCAGCACTGATTCTTGAGGTACACACAAAGTCACAGGCCTCTAGTTCAAAAAACACCCTTCCACCAACATATTTTTAATACAAGCAAGTGAGCTTGGAGACATAGAAACATAGAAACATAGAAAATAGGTGCAGGAGGAGGCCATTCGACCCTTCGAGCCAGCATTCATTGTGATCATGGCTGATCGTCCCCTATCAATAACCCGTGCCTGCATTCTCCCCATATCCCTTGACTCCACTAGCCCCTAGAGCTCTATCTAACTCTCTTAAATCCATCCTGTGACTCGGCCTCCACTGCCCTCTGTGGCAGGGAATTCCACAAATTCACAACTCTTTGGGTGAAAACGTTTTTTCTCACCTCAGTCTTAAATGGCCTCCCCTTTATTCTAAGACTGTGGCCCCCTGGAGAGAAGGAATGGGTGATGTTTTGGGTTGAGACCCTTCTTCACATTGAGAGTCAGGGGAGAGGGAGTCTAGCGATATGGAAGGGTAAGGTGTGAAAACGACAGATCAAAGCAGATGATGATCTGTGAGGGAGAGAGTTGGGCTCCAATGTGCCCTAAATCCTATCGGCTGTGTGATTGACTCCATGCTGCTTTGCAATTTTACCTGGTATCAGTAGTATATCCTTGGTTACACAATCAAAAGAGCAACTGTGGGGAGAGCAGTGGTGGCCGGCAATGTGAGAGTCATCTTAAAAGAAGAAAATAATAAAAAATGATTTAAAAATAAAATAATTCAGATATCATAAATTACAATTATATTCATATTACTCTCCACATAACATTGGTTCACTAAAATAGTCCCACTGCTCTCTAGTCGCATTGAGTTAATTCTGGAATTAATCTTAAACAATTTCGCGTTTAAAAAAATATCAAGGTGTGCAGAGTTAATTAAATCATCATCATGTTAACTTGGCTTGGAAAAAGGTCTGGATTCACCGAGTATATCCAATTTGGCTGCAGTCACCTGTTTCGAGGACAGAATAACACTGCCTGCTTCATTATTGTCGATGTGATTAACTTTACTGAATTCCCATCAGACCGGTATTTTTTTGCCCAGAGTCGAGTCAGCCAGCTATTGCGAGCTATAGGTCAGCTGCCAAATGGCTCGGGCTTTGATGTGGCATTTTGACAACTTAATTCACAGATAATGCGACCCCTCCCTCGCTAACATGTCACCGAATCTATGCTCTGCTAATCTCCCTTGCTGTATCCAAACTACTGCATTGCAAAGGATACAGTTTATTAATTATATGTTGTGTCTGAGTTGACCATACTTGAAAGATATAGTTAAGGAGGGCTTTGCATTGTCTCGTGCAGTAGAGAGAGGTTAGATCGTCACTGACCAAGACTGAAGAAAGGTCACTGGATTTGCAGAGTGTGCTTGATTAGACCAAACCCCTCAGCAGTGAAGGCGAAAGGAGGCAATACATTTCGATGGTTGAGTTAATAGTTGAATTGAGCTGTACTCGCTGGAGATTAGAAGCATGTGGGGGGATCTCATTGAAACGTTCCGGATAATGAAAAGGTCTAGATTGAGTGGACGTGGAAAGGATGTTTCCAGTAATGGGGGAGTTTCAAACCGGATGACACAACCTCAGAATAAATGGAGATGACGATGAATTTCATTATCCAGAGGGTGGTGAATCTGTAGAAAGCATTGCCACAGACAGCTGTGGAGGCCGACATTGGGTATATTTAAAGTGGAGATTGATAGGTTCTTGATAAGGAAGGGCATCAAAGGTTACGGGGGAAAAGGGAGGAAAATGGATTTGAGAGGGAAAAATCAGCCATGATTTTATGGCGGAGTAGACTCGATGTGCTGATTGGCCTAATTCTGCTCCTACATCTTGTGGTGGTTTTGATGAGGACTTTCACACAGACTGGGATTTATGTGAGGTGTGGAGAAAACCTTGTTCCATACACGCGAAATGGCCCAACCTTTGATTTTGCAGTTTGATAGCAGTTTAGTGTATAAATAAAACCATTCCATATCTCAGCTGGGTAGAAAATAGACAATAGACAATAGGTGCAGGAGTAGACCATTCGGCCCTTTGAGCCAGCACCGCCATTCACTGTGATCATGGCTGATCATCCACAATCAGTACCCTGTTCCTGCCTTCTCCCCATATCCCTTGACTCCGGTATCTTTAAGAGCTCAATCTAACTCTCACTTGAAAGCATCCAGAGAATTGGCCTCCACTGCCTTCTGAGGCAGAGAATTCCACAGATTCTAAACTCCCTGGGTGAAAACGTTTTTCCTCATCTCCGTTCTCAATGGCCTACCCCTTATTCTTAAACTGTGGCACCTGGTTCTGGACTCCCCCAACATCGGGAACATGTTTCCTGCCTCTACTGTGTCCAATCCCTTAATAATCTCATATGTTCCAATAAGATCCCCTGTCATCCTTCTAAATTCCAGTGTATACAAGCCCAATCGCTCCATTTTTTCAACATATGACAGTCCCGCCATCCCGGCTATGCCTGATACTTATCATGAGAGGAACATTGAGATGGAATTGTCTGTTCAATCTACGTTCATGTTCGATGGGACAGAGTACCAGGAGAAAACGCAAGGTGTTGGCCCACTGAATCCACGCCGAGCAGTGATCACCCGTACGCTAGCACTATCCCACACACTAGGGACAATGTACAATGTTTTTCCGAAGCCAAATTAACCTGCGTAGTGAGAATGATATTCTTCACTCTACATCTATGTATTGTACGTCTTTGGAGTGTGGGAGTTATCTGGAGCACCCACGCACTCACAGGGAGAACGTACAAACTCCGTACAGACAGCACCTGTAGTCAGGATCGAAGCCGGGTCTCTGGCGCTGTAAGGCAGCAACTCTACTGTTGTGCCACCCGTGTTGCCATGCTGTTGCCCATCTAGCCTGAGTGTACACACTCTGCAGCTTTGCAATTTTCCAGTGTTTATCTCACAAAGTAACTGTGCCCTGGGGCTGAACTCCTGAACCGCAGAGATAATCCAATCTCTGATGAACAAATCCTTCATATTTGCCAAATTGCAATTACCTGCTGTCCATTGATCAAGTGTAACTCTGCCAAGTATCACAGGATTCTCCCTTGAAAGCTAATTAAACTATAGACACTGGTATTTGAAGAATTCACCCTGGTTCCTGGTTGTGTGTAAAGAATTAATTTAACAGAGAGAACAGAAAGAAGTGACAACCAAGAAAACACACCAGCACCTCCAGTTCCTACGGTATAGACAAAATTCGGCAAACTTCTACAGCACCTCAGAAAGAGTACTATCGGGTTGCATTGGGTTTGGTTTTGGAATAGCTCTGCATAAGACCACAAGAAATTGCAGAAAGCTGTTGATGTAGCCCAGTCCACCACACAGACCAGACTTTGTACCATTGACTCCATCTACATTTCACGCTGACTCAGAGAAGCAGCAAACAAAATCAGAGACTTGTCCCATCCCGGTCACTCTTCCTTCTCCCTGCTTCCATCGGGCAGAAGATATAGAAGCTTGAAAATGTGCACACCAGGCACCAGGAACAGCCTCTTCCTCTCTGTAATCAGGCTTCTGAATGGTCCTTCCATAAGCTAAATTACCGTCTGATTCACTTCTACCCTCTACCCCATTGGACTCTGTCTACGGAACCGGTGCGCTTTAGTGCTGAGAACTATATTCTTCACTCTGCATCCACCTAATGTACTTGAGTTTGACTTGATTGAATTTGTGTATAGTGTTATCTGATCTGAATGGAGAATCAAAGCTTTCAAGATTCAGATCTGAGCCAGAATTAGAGGATGCCAAGGACAAAGCCCCTCTGGTCGGAGAAAATCCCTTCTCAGACTCAACAAAATATGAGTCAAAGTTTCAGTCAAGGGAGTGGCACTTTTAGAAACAGCAAACTAGTGATTAGTGCTGTTTATGTTTGCTTATAATGCTAAGTATGTTTGCTTATAAGTATTTTTTTGCTTTCAAAGCATCACATAATAATTAATAACCTATAATTAGCACATCACTGAATTTGAACAAAAATGTATATAATTATTGATTTACAATCGATATTCAGCCGAATGCACTCATTGAAGGCATCAAGACATGTTGATAAACCTGGGGGATAAAATGAGACATGTGCTTTTAAAAAATAAAGATTTAACCATCAATACCACATCTGAGAACAGAAAGGGGTGGGGAAATGGTTGTGGAAAGGGAACCAGAAATTCTGTTCTTGACTTGTAAAAAAAAATGTCCTTACTTCCCAGCTGTAATCAGACAGAGAGGATGGCAGAAAACCCCAAGATTTAGAGGCCCTGGTAAAGAAGTGTTGTCATTTTGGATGTGGTTTGGATGTGACATAGCCCAAACTGCATCGGTGAGTAGGACATTGATGAGTTTCATTTTATTTGTAAACGTTGCCGACAAGATCACAGAATATAACCATATAACCATAACAGCACGGAAACAGGCCATCTCGGCCCTTCAAGTCCGTGCCGAACATTTTTCATTGTAATGAATGATTGTAAAAGATTTATCCATGCCCAAAAGAAACAAAAATAACCCCTGCACTTTTGCATAATAACTGCAAAAATACATTACCATTGATAATAAACAGGGTGCTTTGTTTCTTCCTTAAGTGCAGGTTTGCTATCTGTCTTCCTACTGTAACGCTGCGATAATTCCAGCAGGTGACTGCACAGACCACAGAAAGGCCTACCATTCAATGTTCTGATACGTACACCCCAGTACACATGCCTCCAGGGCAGGCTAGTATTGTGTACTTGTATGTATACTTCAAAAGCCACAAAATACTGCAGGGGAATGGAGGAATATGGGTCATGTGCAGGCAGATAAGATTAGTGCAAGGTCTGAAGAAGGGGCTCGACCCGAAACGTCACCCATTCCTTCTCTCCAGAGATGCTGCCTGTCCCACTGAGTTACTCCAGCTTTTTGTGTCTATCTTCTTTAACATTAGTGGATCTTGGTATCACGTCTGGCACAGACATTGTGGGCTGAAGGCACTGTTCCTATGCTGTACTGTTCTATGTTCTCGTAGCATGAATCATGCCAGATAGAAAATCCTTAGGAGAGAGAAAAGTCAATGAAATTTAGTATAATGTTTCTGATAAACATATTATGAATAATGCTAAACACTAACCTTTCAGGTTATCGACACATACAAAATAGTGGAAGACGGGTTTCAACCCGAAACATCACCGATTTCTTTTCTCTAGAGATGCTATCTGACTCGCTGAGTTACTCCAGCATTTTGTGTTTCTTGTCAGTATAAATCAGCATCTGCAGTTCCTTCCTACACAAAATAGTGAAGATGTCGAAAAGTGCAAAGATATGCCATATACTATTAATTCCAACAATATGAATTGGCACAGGCATCATCTGAAGTTTGTTCTCTCACTCCATAACCACAACTTTAATGTCTTCACTGCAGTTTATCCCCCTCAAAATGTTCTTTAAGTTCATCAGTGCTATTTACATTGAAAGACTTGCATGATTAGTTCATAATTTTATGTGATAGGAGCAGAATTAGACTATTCAGCCCATCAAGTCTACTCTGCCATTCAATCATGGCTGATCTATCTTTCCCTCCTAACCCCATTCTCCTGCCTTCTCCCCATAACCCCTGACATCTATATTAATCTATTAGCATTATATCAGTGAGACATCTTTTTTTCTCTTAAACATTCTGTGACCAAAAAGTCCAAGGGTTTTTTATGGTGTCTGTGGACCCCAGTATGCCCAAGGTGGGCGAGTCATAAACTTTAGACTTTTCCCACTGAGTCTTGGTGGTGGCTGCGCCAAACTTAAGTGTATCCCCCTGCAGACAGTCCAGTTTCAGCATTAGCAGGGTGCAATTTCTAGAGTGATCAGTTTGAGTTGATGCCAGTATATCTTAAAGGAAATGTAGTTAATTGTCATTAGACGTTGAGAAGGTTTACATAGTGGACTTATCATGTATCTATACACTGTAAAAGGGTCGATTGTAATATTATGTATTGTCTTTCTGCTGACTGGATAGCACACAACAAAAGCTTTTCACGGTACCTCGGTACACGTGACAATAAACTAAACTGTAAACTAGGTGCAGGGCAGAGAGGGGTATGAGAGGTTTTGAGCACCTCGGTGAACATGGTGTGGGAGAAGAGAGAGAGTTTACTTTCAGGGTTGGAGAATCATTCAGATCCATTATATACACATGTGACGGGGGATCACTAACATGGTCAATGCCGGGTGTAGAAAAGAGCAGGAAAAGATTTAAATGAATGCTACTGAGGGCCAAGGACAGCAAAGTTCATTTCTGAGTTCTATCCCCACACTGCTACATACCGTGTGCTCCAGCTATTATCCAACAATAAACTCTGCAAATACTGACTCATGTATCTGCCCCTCACATCCCCTCAATCCACAATCCCTTCTGATTTTTACAAGACAGTTTTGGTTTTGGCATTTTGCCAGTAACTCCACGTTTCCCTGTGCAGCAACTAATTAACACCCTAATCAGGATGTGTTGAGCCAACAGAGAAGCAAAGAAATAGCAGCCAATCATGCCATCTGGCCCTTTCCCTCCACAGATGCTGCCTGACCTGTGAGTTCCTCCAGCACTTTGTGTTCTGCTCAAGATTCTAGCATATGTAGTTACTCTTGTCTCTATTTTCCTGTTCTACAGCAAAATCTCCTTAAAGTGTGTCAACTTTGAAGATGTTTTCCTCCTCTCTCCAACTGGTATCTCCAAGGAGATGAGGAGGAATTTCTTTAGTCAGAGGGTGGTGAATGTGTGGAATTCATTGCCACAGAAGGCTGTGGAGGTCAAGTCAATGGATATTATCAAGGCGGAGATTGATAAGATTCTTGATTAGTATGGGTGTCAGGGGTTATGGGGAGATGGCAGAAGAATGGGGTTGACAGTGAAAGATAGATCAGCCATGATTGAATGGCGTAGTAGGCGTGATGGGCCAAATGGCATGATTCTACTACTATAACATATGAACGGAGTCCTGGGAGACCATCTCTCACTGCTCCCCCCCCCCTGTGATTCCTGCTGCTCTCCAGGTTTTCAAACATCTTCCCTTATCTTTTGCACCACCCCCAACTCTCTATTACAGCTTTCTCCCTCCTATCCCATTAGTCTGAAGAAGGGTCCCAGATGTTGTCTGTCCATTCCCTCCACAGATGCTGCCTGACCCATTGAGCCCCCCCTGCACTTTACATTTTGGTCAAGATCCCTGCAATGGCAGTTTCTTGTGTCTACAACCTACCAGCCACTGGCAGCTGCTGAGATACTGGCACTTTATTTACAATCAAGAGTAGTTTCAAAGCATCATTTATCAGGTACAATTGGCCTGCAGGCAGGGCAGGTGTCAGTTCAGAGTGGAAGCAAGTTCTGCTCCAGAGAATTCAGGACTCTGGTGAAGGCAGTATAGCACGATGACTTCAGGCTTTAGACTTTAGAGATACAGTGTGGAACCAGGCACTTTGGCCCACCGAGTCCGCACCAACCAGCGATCACCCCATACGCTAGCACTATCCTACACACCAGGGACAATTTACAATTTATCAAAGCCAATTAACCTACAAACCTGTATGTCTTTGGAATGTGGGAGGAAACAGGAGCACCCGGAGAAAACCCGTGCGGTCACAGGGAGAACGTACAAACCGGGGTCTCTGGTGCTGTAAGGCAGCAGTTCTAACGTTGCGCCACTGTGCCACCCAGATGCTTGGGGAGTTGGCATGAGCCCTGCCCCTAATCTGGGTGAGTTTTGAGTGACTCCAAGAGGCCACCACATATGAAGACTGCATAAACCATGCACCAGCTCAGGTACTGACCAGTTGGAAAAGGCTGAAGGTAGACAAAAATGCTGGAGAAACTCAGCGGGTGAGGCAGCATCTACGGGGCGAAGGAATAGGTGACGTTTCGGGTCGAGACCCTTGTTCAAGATCACTCTGAAGAAGGGTCTCGACCCCAAACATCACCTATTCCTTCGCTCCATAGATGCTGCCTCACCCGCTGAGTTTCCCCAGCATTTTTGTCTACCTTCGATTTTTCCAGCATCTGCAGTTCTTTCTTAAACAGTTGGAAAAGGCTAGTCAGACAGTAGCCAAAAAATAGCAACAACCAATCTTCTCACTGCCTTAACGAGCAACCCCTGATCTTTTGGGTTCAAAGGAGTGAACCTCCACTTGCAATTGTCTTGTTCTTTTTGCTGTCTCCAGTTAATCTGCCACTTTCCCGTTCTCTACCTCATGCCATTTCCTTCTCTACGACTCCCCTTTTCTGTAGCTTCTCTCACTGCTAAGCAGTCGAAGGCCTCTCTAGTGAATACTGTTGTGATGCTGAGGTTGCTTAGATACATGTCTGTGGGCCTAGCTGAGACAGCCATGTCTCCACCCATCTGGATGTTATTCCACAATCTGCCAAACTCTAGCTAGTTATTACAGTATTAACATTACCTAACTCAGCCCTTCAATTACAATCGTATAAAACGTTGGTTTGGAGTATCAGAGTCATAGACTTTAGTCCATAGTGCTGAACTACTATCTATCTCAATGGCGACCCTCGGATTATCCTTGATTAGACTTTGCTGGCTTTACATTGCACTAAACGTTATTCCATTATCATGTATCTATACACTGTAAATGGCTCGATTGTAATCATGTTTTGTCTTTCTGCTAAATGGTTAGCACCCAACAAAAGCTTTTCACTGTGCCTCGGTATGCGTGACAATAAACTAAACTAACTAAATTAAACTAGAGTCATACAGCATGGAAACAGGCCCTTCAGCCCAACGCCCATGCCGACCAGGATGGCCCATCTACACTCGTCCCACCTGCCCGCATTTGGTTCATATCTCTCTAAACCATTCCTATCCATGTACCTGTCCAGATGCCTTTTAAATGTTTGTTATATGCATTTTAAATTTTAGTTTAGAGATACCGCACGGAAACAGGCCCTTGGGCCCACCGAGTCCGTGCAGACCAGTCATCCCCGCATATTAACACAAGCCGACACACACTAGGGAAAATTTACACTTATAATAAGTATACAAACATAAGTTAACTGTGTGGGATGTCAGGCTCCATCCTTGGTGATAGCTAATACCTTTAAAAACTGTCACCAATCGGTTCAAAAATAGATGAGCTGCTGTAAAAGCTGAGTAATTTGGTGTAGAGATACCGCACGGAAACAGGCCCTTCGGCCCACCGAGTCCGTGCCAACCAGCGATCCCCGCACATTATTAACACTGCCCTACACACACTAGGGACAATTTACATTTCTCCCAAGCCAATTAACCTACAACCCTTTATGTCTTTGGAGTGTGGGAGGAAACCGAAGATCTCGGAGAAAACCCACGCAGGTCACGGGGAGAACGTACAAATTCCGTTCAGACAGCACCCGTGATCGGGATTGAACACGCATCTCTGGTGCTGCAAGCGCTATAAGGCAGTAACTCTACCGCTGCGCCACCCTGCCGCCCTGTTGTTATAAACTTGTTATCTATTGTTTGCAGTTCTGGTCACCCAAGGGTGTGGGGCACAGAAGTGGTTTACTCTTTGCAGGTTTCTATTATTTCCTTCACGCTTGGCAAACCAGAGAAAATCACGCTGCTCAGTCTGGTGAGCATCTGCCATCTTGGGCCGCATGATTAATTGCACTGAATCAATGCCATGCATGCGGGCTGTGGACTCCTTCACACTGTCCAATATTATGGCCAGATTCGCAGCGAGCAGGACAATGCTTCGAACAGTCAGTGATGCTCAGCTGTTGTTTTCCTTCCACTTGCTGCAGTTGGACCGTGACAGGAACTCTCTCCTCTGACAGCTTGGAGCATCGAACGTGGAACAACACAGCTCAGGAACAGGCCCTTCGGCCCACAACGTCTTTGCCAAACTGACATGCCAAAATGAACTAATCTCATCTGCCTGCGCATAATAAAATATTTAAAGAAGATAGACACAAAATGCTGGAGTAACGCAGCGGGACAGGCAGCATCTCTGGAGAGAAGGAATGGGTGATGTTTCGGGTCGAGGCCCTTCTTCAGGTAAAATATTTAACAAGGTTCCACATTCGTCTTTTCCTTGGGTTCTTGATCGAACGCAGTTATGCTCGGGGAATCTCACAGGGCAAAACTCTCTCTCTCTCTCTCGCGATCACAAACTCTGTCACATCTGTGCCAGGACTCTGACTCTGGAGACCTGCACATGAGTTCCAATAGCATCGTAACAGGTGGGAAACTCTCAGGAACGGTGAAAAGCATTTGTTGCCTGCTATCCAGTCAGCAGAAAGCCAATACATGATTACAATCGAACCATTTATAGTGTATAGATAGATGCACGATAAGGGGATAACGTTTAGCACAAAATGAAGCCAGTAAAATCGGATCACAGATAGTCCGAGGGTCACCAATGAGGTAGATAGTAGTTCAGGACTGCTCTCTAGTTGTGGTAGGATGATTCAGTTGCCTGATTACAGTTGGGAAGAAACTGCCCGTGAATCTGGAGGTGTGTGTTTTCACACTTCTATACGTCTTGCCCGATGGGAGAGGGCGTGGCTCATCCTTAATGACGCTGCTGGCCTTGCCTAGTTCACTAATTAATTAGGTTTGACTTCAGAAGCTTGAGTCAATGGTGCTGACTGTAATCACAATCATAATCGTAATTTATCAGCCAAGTATGTTTTGCAACATACGAGGAATTTGATTTGCCACACAGTCATATCAAAAAAGCAACGAGACACACAACTTCATATAATTTGACATAAACATTCACCACAGCGGCTCCTCCACATTCCCCAGTGTGATTGAAGGCAATAAAGTCATCTTCTTTCCTCCTTTTTCTCCCGCGGTCTGGGGAGTCGAACCATCCGCAGTCGGGGCGATCAAAGCACCTGCAGCCGGCGATCGAAGCTCCCGCGATCAGGACGCCCGAAGCTACCGCGTCAGGGCGGTCGAAGCTCCTGCGTCGGGGCGATTGACGCTCCCGCGATCAGGGCGCTTGAAACTCCCACGTCGGGGCGTTCGAAGCTCCTGCGCTTGGAGCTCCCGAAGTTGGTCCCTAACCAAGGAACCGCGAGCTCCACAATGTTAAAGTCCGCAGACTCCCGCGGTTGGTGCTCCGAGGTCGATCCCCGGCAGGGATCGAGAGCTCCACGAAGGTAAAGGGCCTGTCCCACGGGCATGCGACTCCATGCGGCAAGCGTGACCTAACCGCAAGCGGGGGCCGCGCGGAGGTCGAGTGATCCCGTACAGGGCCGGTCCCATCAGCATGCGGCTGCATGCGGCAAGCGCTACCAAATCGGAAGCGGGGGCCGCGGGGAGGTTGAGTGCCGTCAAGACGGTGCGTACGGCGTCGAGGCGGTGCGCACGGCCGTCGATGCGGCTGCGTCCAGCATCTAGTCGGTGCGCACGACCTCGATGCGGCTGCGGGGCGGCAGGCCGTTGCCGCACGGAATCTTTGAACAGTGTCAGTTTTTCGGAGCCCCGCGCGATGTCGGGACCAGCTCCGCACAACTCCATGCGGCTCCCGCGATCGAAGTGGGACCGGCCCCGCGACCTCCGCATGGCCCCCGCAAGGTACCCGCTTGCGGTTAAGTCGTGCTTGCCGCATGGAGTCGCATGCCCGTGGGATAGGCCCTTAAGTCTGAAGACACCTGTGGTTGGAGATCCCAAAGTCGGTCCGCAGCAAGAGGCCGCCAGCTCCACGATGTTACGCCAAAGAGACGTAGATACAACACGGAAAAAAAGTTGCATCTCCGTCGAGGAAAGAGATTTAAAAAGTTTCCCCACCCCCCCACATAATACAACACTAAAAGTACACTAAAACATACATTTTACAACAAACTAAAAACAACAAAGAAGGATAAAGACGAGACAGACCGTTGGTCGAGGCAGCCACCGTTGGCACCACCTGGTGTATTATACTGATTGTTATAGAAACACATCTGGTTCACCATTGCCTTTTGGGAATGAAAGCTCCAGCTCATTTCTGACCAGCTTTGCAGGGCTAATAGGGGTTGGACCACACTCCGACTTGTTCTCTGAGTATGGCTGCAGCAAACAAAGGTCTAACAAAGTTTCACTGACAGGATCATATGATATTCTCAGAATCATAACGTACTGCAAACCATCCCAGACTTGTGTCTCGGTCCATGAGTAGATTGCACCCTCCCATTGGAGCCGCGGCATCGTGGTACGAGGTGAGGGAAACAAACTGGGTTTCAGAGGCGTTTGGGCGAGGAGAGGGATGTTGGTCGGCGGGCCGAGCTGGTCAAGGGGGACGGAGGAGGCCCTGCTGCAGCCTGGGGCTTACCTGGGGCTTACCTGGGACTTACCTGGGGCTTACCTGGGACTTACCTGGGGCTTACCTGGGACTTACCTGGGACTTACCTGGGACTTACCTGGGGCTTACCTGGGACTTACCTGGGACTTATCCCAGTCTTACCTGGGACTTACCTGGGACTTACCTGGGACTTACCTGGGACTTACCTGGGACTTACCTGGGACTTATCCCAGTCTTACCTGGGGCTTACCTGGGGCTTACCTGGGGTTGACCTGGATTGGGGGTGCTCCAGTACATCCAGCTTAGGATTTTGGACTTTTTCTTTTTCTTTTGCAAATGGCATCAAAATATGGCGACGAGTGTAAGAATTTCACTGTGCAGTGGAACCGTGACAATAAAGAACCATTGAATCTTAAACATGATTGGGAAGAGGCAATGGCACAGATTGGGGGGTTGGTTTTATGACAATTACCACCGGGCTCAGTGGGATCAATTCTGGAATAAGACCATACCGTAAGACATAGGAGCATATTGAGGCCATTTGGCCCACCAAGTCTAATCCAACATTCAATCATGGCTAATTTATTTTTCCCCCTCACACACCCATTCTGCTGCTACCTCCCTGTAATCCTTGACGCCCTTACCTATCAATCTCCACTTTAAAAATACCCAATGACATCCTCCACCACCATCTGTGACAATGAATTCCACAGATTGACGACTTTCTGCGAAAGAAATTTCTCCTCTTCTCCATTCTAAAAGTACGTACTTTTATTCTGAGGCTGTGCCTCGATGGTGGGGTGGTGACCTGAATGCAATCATTTTTTCTTCCTTAACTCCATTCAATCTTTCCTCCTTAAGTGTAGATCTCTAGTCAGTGACCTCTCTGCTAAGAGAAACAGGCTCTCATTCTCGACCTTGCCTCTACAGGATCAGCGTGGTGACTACGCCGGGACAACTCGATGGGGAAAGATGAGGAGTTAGATTCATTCCAATGTGGGTGCATCCCCACCTGCTGCAAGCCAAGTCTGCAACTTCAACTGTAAATATATTTATTTTAAAAAATCTCCTGTGTGGGACCTTATCAGAGGCTTTTTGAAAGTCCAGGTATACTACATCCACTGGCTCTCCTTGTCCATTTTACCTGTTACATCCTCAAAAAATTCCAGAAGATTTGTCAAGCATGATTTCCCCTTCGTAAATCCATGCCGACTTGCATCGATCCTGTTACTGCTATCCAAATATCAAATTCCTTGTTATTAGACTTTACATAAGGTAGTGATTTACATCTGTGATCATCATTTGATGATTCATTTGCTGTTAATCCTGTTTCACATGAGTGATGGAATTGGTCCTGCCTCCATGTAGTTCCAGGATAAATTAACTAATGCAGTCCACACCTACAGTATTTAAGTGCCCATGTAATAAATAAGGTAATCACTTAATTAAACATAAAATGCGCAAAGCATTTACTTTGACAATACCACACGTCCTCTTACACTCTCCCAACCTGTTGTGAGTGTCACTTTCAGGGAACTATGTACCAGTACTCCTAGATCCGTCTGCTCTACAACACTCCCCAAGGGCCTATGGACTGTGAAGGTCCTGGCCTGGATTGACTTCCAAATCTCGGTGGCATGGCCAGAGGAAAGTTAATTGACCCAATTTGAAGGGGGACCCTCAGACTACCTGTAGTGGCCATTTGGCTTGTTTTGCATGTCATTGATGATGGCATGTCTCTTTAAATTTTAGTTATATTGATGGGTGGGATTTATGATGTATTTTGGGGCGTGTTTGGAGCCATGTAGCTTGCGCAGAAGCTTAGTTTTTAGATTAGTTTGGAGAGACCTTGGAGAAGGTTTACCCTTCGACCATGCGAGGTGTAAAGGAGATCATGCGAAGTGTAACGGAGACACGAGGAGTTTTCTAATGTTTAAAGTAATAAGCTGGAGTTCGAAGAATATTGTAGTAACGAGTCGGAAGAAATTTGGATGTATCTTACTGTTTTCTATCAACAATAAAGCATTTATTCATCAAAAGTGTGTTTTGGAAGACTTGTCTTTGAAGAAGCTCTGAAGGTCTCTGTGGGTGAGCTCGCATGCGTTTCAAAGACATCCCTCTTAACCATGATCATCCATTTAGCGGCTAGAGGGTTAATTTCTCAAACGACATAAAAATCGGCCACTACACTATCTATGACCGGACATTAATGGCTTTACCTTGCACTAAAGGTTAGTCCCTTATCATGTATCTATACAATGGTTGTAATCATCTATTGTCTTTCCGCCGGTTGGTTAGCACACAATAAAAAAGCTTTTCACTGTACCTCGGTACACGTGACGATAAACTAAACTGAAACTGAAACGTCAGGTTAGGGGTCACAAGTTGTTCAACAACATCATCACACAGTGGCTAGTGATATGATAGTGCATATCACTGGCCGGTGTAAACTCAATGAATAGAAAGGAATCAACAATTAAGACTTACGTTTCAGCAAGGCTTTAATTTTTGGAGAATGATTGTCTTTTTATAAGGAAGCAGAAAACCCAAAGCAGACACAGCCATCTCCATTTTGCTGAAGCACAGAATCAGAGACCTTTTCAGGCATTGCCAATTTATAAAAATGGCAATCAGCTTTCTGGCATTAAAACCAAAGGAGCTGAATGGTGAATGATGAAAAGTCACGTTCACTAAATCTTTATGTAAAAAAAACACGATACTTCATTCGGGCAGAAGATGGTTTTACTCCTGATTATAGTCCACAAGTTAGTGGTCTTAAGTTGAACCTGCCCGATTTGCCTTGTTTATTGAAGGAATGCCACAAAGGATGTAACAAGGGACATATTGTTGTCAGCAGTGGAGGGATTGGCCAGGCTGGTCGGCCAACTGGCACCCAGTCAAAGGAAGCAGCATCCCTCAGCACTGCACAGAAGCTGAACTGTGCAGCATCAATATGTTTACTGCATATTAAACCTTGCCTTTGTATAAGTGAGTTGTGGAGCCAAATATCATGGTTGAGGTATCCAATTACCTTGTCTTTGTCCATCGTATGTCATAGTAGACTGGAGAACTGGAGAGGAGGATGGAGGGAGTCAGCGATGTCATCACGAGAGCAAAGGGTTGGTAAGGGTGTGAACTGGTGTCTTACCTCCCGTCCCCTCAAGGTCGGCCGCGGTAGGCGCCCCCGGGGCGCAAAAGCTGAAGATGGGTGGGTGAGGAGAGGGACGACAGTTTGCTGGACGATCTGGACAGAGGCGGTGGCTGGAGGCCCTGCAGCAGCCTGGGGCTCGCCTGAATCGGGTGCCGCTCCAGAAGACCGAGCGTATGGACCAGACTGGACTTTGAAAATGGCGACGAAAGCTGGCAAATCTTGCATGCAGTCTCAGTGGACTATTTCTATACACTTTCTATTCATTGGGGATTGCGCTTAAGTTTGGTGATACTTTACTAAACTGCATGCAAAAAGAGAATTTCACTTTGCAGATGTACATGTGACAGTACCCATCTTTCTTCACGCTAACCCCTGTCAAATACCATTCCAGTGGATGGAAAACAAATTGTGGCTGTGCAGAATGTGCATTAGAATCATACAACATGGAAACATGCCCTTCGGCCCAACTTGCCCATGCCGACCAAGATGCCCCATCTATACTAGTCTCACCTGCCCGTGTTTGGCCCATATCCTTCTAAACTGTTCCTATCCATGTACCTAACCAAATGTCTTTTAATTGGAGTTAGCTCTGATGTTTCACTATTGCACATTATAGGTTAGTGTTAATGCTGGACAAATGTTGCATATTTACTAACTTCCATCATTGTCTCTTGTTAATTTAGCAATAGACCAACGTGATTTAAATGTAAATAAAAAGCAAAAAAAAAACCTGCAGCAGCTGGAAGTTTGAAATAAGAACAGAAAATGTTAGGAATACTCAGTAAGTTAGGCAGCAATTGTGGAGAGAGAAACAGAATTAAATACAAATTAAAAATCAAGTTCAAGTTCAAGTTATTGTCACATGTACAAATTAAGGTACAGTGATATTTGAGTTACCATACAGCCATACAAGTAAAAAGAATGCAATACACAATAAATTTAACATAAACATCCACCACAGTGGAATCAACATTCCTCAGTGTGATGGAAGGCAATAAAGTTCAGTCATCTTCCTCCTTGTTCACCCGTGGTTGGGCCTTTGAATGGGGCCGTTGCCGATGGTCCGCTGTTCAAGCCCTCTCGTCGGGATGATCGAAACACCGGCGTCAGGACGGATCAGAACACTCCGCAGCATGGAGGTCCCAAGTCGGCCGCTTCTTACCGGAGACCGCGGTTTTACGGTGTTAAAGTCCACAGGCCCCGCGGTCGGAGCACTTCCACAGCGATCCTCTGCAAAGGGGCACTTCCTCCACGATGGTAAGTCCGCGCCGCGCTTGCGGCTTGAAGCTCCGGGCCAGTCTCCAGGAAAGACCGCACCAATCCAGTTGTTAGGCCGCAGGTTGGGACGGAGACATCACACGGAAAAAATCACATCTCCGTCGAGGTAAGTGACTGAAAATGGTTTCCCCCTATTCCCCCCCCGCCCACCCCCCACATAAGACATACCGAGAAACATTCAAACATACATTTTAGACACTAAAAATAACAAAAAAAGTCGAAATAACACACAGGCTGCTGGCGAGGCTGCTGGCGAGGCTGTCATCTCAGCGCCACCTGGTGGTCTAAAATCAATATGTTTTACCGGTGCAGTGGAGGAAGGATGGTTGGGAGGGTGTAAAAGACCCAGTCACTCGCACAACATCGTACAACATATTTATTAAAGTTCACTCACAGTACACTTCAGCGTATTGTTAAGGCAAGCGTAGCAGCTATTCGACTAACAGTATGAACTGAATTCTGATAATATAAACCGCATGGCAGGCGGAGCTTCTACTAATAAGCACTACAATTGGTTAGTGTAAGTACCCAATCTACATCTTTCCTTGTAAGCCAATAATCAGAAACTCATTGATACGTGATAACTAAATAATACGGTACCTGAAACGATAATAACGCATACAGGGACGTATAGATGGTTACACAAAATCTCCATATCTAAGGGGTGGCCTACAGACCCGTCCGGCGCGCGTGCGGTATAAATCCGCGTCTCCTTCTTTCACTGGGGAAGTAACCGGGGATGGTACCGGAGACCCGCAGAGTGGAGGCGGCGATGCGGGCGAGCGGGGCGCCGAACGTTGTGGAGAGGCCGCAGGGGGCACGGTCAGTGGTTGTTCTGCAGCAACGGGGCGTGAGGGAGCAGTCGGCCCGGCAGTGGGAGGGTGCATCAAACATGTGACCTCTGGATACGGAGCCGCAGCACGTGGTTCCTTCACAGGAAGGAGATGTTGACGGTTGCGTCTGTAAAGACCTCCGTCCGCGTTTACCAGGTAAGAGCGCGGTTCTTTGGCGGGGCTGTGAATGTGACCCAAACGGCCATAGCCCTTGTCGGTCTGAAGGCGAACAACTTGTCCAATGGAGAGAGGTGTAAGTGGATTGCTGGACTTGTCGAAAGATCGTTTCTGTGCATCGCGTTTCAGCTGGAGTTGTTTTTGGACAACGGGAGGTGACGGACCTGTGGCTGCAGTAGCTGCTGGGGCACAGGCAGGGCAGCACGGATTTGACGCGACATCAGGAGTTCGGCTGGAGATCCCAGTATTGGATCTCGGGAAAAGGGATCAAAGGGAATATCTATGATAGGTGAAGAGCAAGAGAGATTGAATGCCGCAAATGCCGGTGGTCTTTGCTGGGAGAGGGCAGTAAGGCAAGTCGTTCTGGAGGATATGTAGCTAGACGGCAGTAGAATTTCTGCCTTACAGCGCCAGAGACCCGGGTTCAATCCTGACTACGGATGCTGTCTGTACTGAGTTTGTACGTTCTCCCTGTGATCACGTGGGTTATCTCTGGCTGCTCTGGCTTCCTCACACACTCTAAAGACATACAGTAGGTATGTTACAAAACTTACCTTCAGTCGCGCTGTAATTCTGCCACTGGCCGTGTGCGCGATTTTGGCGCCTTTAAGGGGGGGGCGGGGTTAAAACGCGGTTTCTCCTCCCTTGTCCTGAATTATATTTCGTTGGAGTACAAGCGTTTGCTGAAAAATCGTTCCTAGGGGCGTTTTGTGAATTTTTTATTTTTATTAAATCGTCAATGTCAGCGCTGGAGTAATTTTAAAAGCAGCTCCTGAAGCGTCAACGCCGATAACGGGGACGGATTTCACACACGGGACAGGTAAACGAAAGTGGTTTCTTTAAATGTATAAAAGTGCTTCTTAAGAAGCCTTTAATTCACATTTTTTCATGCGAAACGGTGATTTTATTCCCCGAACTAACGGAAGTATTTTTCATGCCAATACGGGGTTAAATTCACCGCAAATGAACGTTCCAAAAGATCGCGTTCCAGAAATCCTCACTCACAAGATGATTTAAATGCCCATTAATTTACAGGTATTAAACATTCAATTCCTTCCATTTGGCCTGTAAATTCATGAAAATGAGATTTAAAAATTATGTTATATTGTGAATTATTGGGTGAATGTTATTTGGACACAGGCTATTTAAAAATGTTAATCTATTCTTAAGAAATTGATAGATGTTTAGATCTAGTAATTGAATTTTGTAATTAGCTACAATTAGGTAACTAACTAATTATATGCTTTACTTTCATGTCTTCTAAGTAAGATTGTTTCATATTTGTTTCAGAATGCTTCAATCTATAATAACTGAAAATTTATTTCAGTTATCTTAATTTTTAAGAAAGTTATGGGCTTTTGACTGTCCTCGATCACAGCTTTTGTGTTAAGTCAATGGAAAAGCAATAGGGAACAAGATGCTAATTTCCGAGTATGAAAATGGCCATAACATCTTTAATACTGAAGATATGAAAGTGAATTAGGTGTCAAATTAAACTTCTTTTTATGCTTTATCTGATGGGATAAATTGCAGACTTTATTTTTTAAATCTCAAAATTTTGTAACATTGCTACATACAGGTTTGTAGGCTAATTGGCTTGGTAAAATTATAAATTATCCCTAGTGTGTGACGGATAGTATTAGTGTGCGGGGATCGCTGGTCGGCGCGGACTCGGTGGGCCAAAGGGCCTGTTTCCGCGCTGTATCTCTAAAACTAAATAAAACTAAAGTGTTGATTTTGCAAATACGGGGGGTTCAACTTTGGGAGCTAAAGAGAATTAAACACTTATAAACAAGAAGAAAGGATCAACATTCATATGTTTATCTAAGTAAACACAAATGTACTGCACCAGGTAACATCTGGAATGGTTAATGGACATGTAAAAGAGAGGTTGTTCCCAGGAATGATTGGGTTAACATGATGAGTGTTTGAAGGCACTGAGCCTGTTCTCACTGGAAGCTTGTGTTCAGCATTTATTGGAACACATTTATGTCACACAGCTAATTATTTGGTTTGCATTTTCTGCCTCTGTGCAATTATTTAAATTAAAATCAGTAACCTAAAGCTTCTTCGGTAGACAAAATTACTGGAGAAACTCAGCGGGTGCAGCAGCATCTATGGAGCGAAGGAAATAGGCAACGTTTCGGCCCGAAACGTTGCCTATTTCCTTCGATCCATAGATGCTGCTGCACCCGCTGAGTTTCCCCAGTACTTTTGTCTACCTTTGATTTTCCAGCATCTGCAGTTCCTTCTTAAAAACCTAAAGCTTCTTTCTCTTTCTAGAACAAGGAGAAAATAGTGCGTAGAATAAGTTCAATTAACTTTGGCCCCATATCTGAGGAAGGATGTGCCGGCGTTGGCGAGGGCCCAGAGGAGGTTTACGAGAATGATCCCGGGGATGATTGGGTTTACTTATGAAGAGTGTTTCACAGCATTGGCCATGTACTCGCTGGAGTTTAAAAGGATGAGGGAGGACCTCATTGAAACTTACCGAAAAGTGAAAGGCCTGGATAGGGTAGATGTGTAGAGGATGTTTCCACTAATGGGCGAGTCTAGGACCAGATGCCACAGCCTCACCTGTTACCTGCCACACCTTGTCCTACCTCAGAATAGAAGGATGTACCTTTAGAAAGGAGATGAGGAGGAATTTCTTGTCAGACGGTGGTGAACGTGGGAATTATTGCTAAATCTATTATTATTATTATTATTACTGACGGCTGTGGATGCCAAGTCAATGGATATTTTTAAGACAGAGATTGACAGATTCTTGGTTAGTAAGGTTGTCAAGGGTTATGGGGAGAAGGCAGGCGAATGGGGTTGTGAGGGAGAGATAGATCAGCCCTGATTGAATGGCGGAGTAGACATGATGGGCCGAAATGCCTAATTCGGCTCCTAGAACTGATGAACTTCTGTGGTTACAGGGAAATACATGTACATGAGGAAGTGGCAGTTGTGAGTGATCTGCAAGCCAGCAGGGGTTCGATGGGCTGAATTGCCTCTGACTATGCCGTGAGAACATTTAAAAAAAATTGGAAAACGATGTCAGTCTTGACCTTGAAAATATCTATTTCTCCTGCATTTACCTGAAGAGTGCTTCAGACTTTCAATACCACGATGAAAAAATGTATTTTCCAATTTTGTTTCGAGAACATCACTCTAAATTTAAATGTCCTCGGTTCTCTCGTCAGGGGAATTATTTGGGAAATACAACTTGTCACATCCTGCCAATGAACAATTAATCACCTTCCTTTTCAATGTAATCTAATTTTCTGTCCTACCTTTCAAATAATTGGCAGTCTGTGTTGCAACCCTTTCACGAAATCCAAGCACGTTTATAATAATGTTCACCATTTCTCTCTCCACAGATGCAGCTTGACCTGCTGAGTTTTTCCTGCATTTACCATTTTGATTTCAGATTTCCAGCATCAGGTGTTTTTCGATTTTCGAGTGTTTAGCATAGAATCGGTGTACGGGGTGTCCGCTGGTCGGCGCGGACTCGGTGGGCCGAAGGGCCTGTTTCCGCGCTGGATCTCTAAACTAAACTAAAAAACTAATACATGGCAGTCAGTGGAAACTAAACATTGGATCTGTAGAGATGTCAGTAAAAGACACAAAAAGCTGGAGTAACTCAGCGAGACAGGCAGCATCTCTGGAGAGAAGGAATGGGTGACGTTTCGGGTCGAGACCCTGCTTCAGGTTTAAACAGCATCGGCAGTTCCTTCCTACATATTGAGTAAAATTCCTACACATTGGGGTTGGAAGCCCATTATTTAATCTGATGCCATTTCTAACATATAATGCAGTTTATAATTGCTTACTTTAAGATTCTGTTTGAATTCTAAATGCTTAGTTGTGATATCTCTGGAAAATATATGCACCTTCTCACTTTTATACCTATAACATTTTTGAATACTATTCTTGATGTGTAAAATGTTCCCTTCAGTTCCATGGATTGGTTTTGAATTACACCTGAAACCTTCTTAAAATCAATCCAGTGTTTGAATGTGAAATTCCATTACCAGGTCCCCCTTTTAACTATTTACTGTTAATAGTGGCAAGTTAATGAGCTCTGGAGACTTATTTTTACTACGTAGCAAATCATTTTGGAAACATTTTAAATATTGTGGAAACAGTTATGATGATCTTACACTTAATTATAAAAGCTTGTGTTCAGCATTTATTGGAACACATTTATGTCACGCAGCTAATTATTTGGGTTGCATTTTCTGCCTCTGTGCAATTATTTCAATTATAAATCAGTAACCTAAGGTTTCTTTCCCTTTTTAGAACAAGGAGAACATAGCGTGCAGACTAAGTTAGATCAATTTGGGCCCCATATCTGAGGAAGGATATGCCGGAGTTGGAGTGGGTCCAGAGGAGGTTTACAAGAATGATCCCGGGGATGATTGGGTTAACGTATGATGAGTGTTTGACGGCACTGGGCTTGTACTCGCTGGAATTTTAACTTACCGAATAATGAAAGGCCCAGATAGAGTGGATGTGGAGAGGATGTTTCCACCAGTAGGAGAGTCGAGGCTGCCGCTGCCTCAAAAAGGCTGGCAGCATCATCAAGGACCCACACCATCCTGGCCACTCACTCATCTCTCCGATGCCTTCAGGCAGAAGGTACAGGAGCCTGAAATTTGCAACATCCAGGTTCATGAATAGATTCTTCCCCACAGCCATCAGGCTATTAAACTCAACCCAAACAAATACTCATTAATAGCCCATTGCACTTTATCTGTTTATTTATGTGTGTATATATATATTCATTGGTATATGGTCACACTGATCAGTTCTGTTCTGTATTTATTTATGCCTACTTTTTTCTGTTGTGCTGAAGCAAAGCATGGATTTCATTGTCCTATCTGGGACACATGACAATAAATGCTCTTGAATCTTGAATCTTGACCAGAGGCCATAGTCTCAGAATAGAAGGAAGTACGTTTAGAAAGCATATGAGGAGGAATGTATCTAATCAGAGGGTGGTGAATCTGTGGAGTTCATTGCCACAGAAGATTGTGGAGGCCAAGTCAATGGATATTTTTAAGGTGGAGATTGGTGGGTTCTGGATTAGTACGTGTGTCAGGAGTTATGGGGAGAAGGCAGGAGAATGGGGTTGACGAGACAAGATAGATCTGCTATGGGCTGAATGGCCTAATTCTGCTTCTATAGCTTATGAAATTATGAACTTAATTGAACTTAAGTCCTGATTGTGTGTGGGAAGAGGTGCATTCTGGCATGCTGTAAAATTAGTGTTCAATATTGCATTCATGGGACATTTCTGTGGGCAAACTGGCTGCTAGGTCTATTGCAGTAAAGCATTTTACGATATCTGAGGATCTCGGAGCTGCTATATAAATGCAGGTGCTTTTTAGTTCTGAGGCAGACTATTGTGGAGTCACACTACAGACGTCAGGTCAGTACAAACCCTGCAGGCCTCAGAAATCTGGTTTTGCTGCGAACCTCAAGCTGAAAATGCTGCATAACGATGCCAGTTTCTTGGCACAAACAAGCAGTGGGAATTTCTTCGAGGCCTGTCTGATTCTGCCGCCGTGTTCAGCAGTAATCTCATTTCCACACACACATTCAGGCCCTCTGCCAAAGTTATAATAGTGCAGGAGGAGGAAGCGGAGGATATTCCGAAAAAGAATTAGCTGAATCTGCCACGAGCTTCTTCCTGGATGTCAGCTCTGTCCCTCGTTCATCTTTGCTGCAAAGGAACTTTAATATTATTGTGCTGCAGATGTGCTGAATCATCAATCTCTTTACATTTGTGAAGTTTTCAAAGATTCGCTGGAAGAAGCTGAACTTTTGGTAGCTGTTTTTTTAATCATGTGCATTATGGAGCAGTCAGTAGCTAGATTAGACAATCCATTTCAAGATCAAACAGGTGGTCACCTCTCAAGTGCAGATGTCAGGCCATCTGGTCTATAATTCCTTGCCTTAACTTGTTGGACTAACCCATTGGTCTTTTTGGACCTTGTTTTCCAGATTTGTTTGCAGTTTTCTTGGTTTTTTATCTTACCTTTGACATTCTAAGACCATAAGGTAGGTATGTTACAAAACTTACCTTCAGCCGCGCTGTAATTCTGCCACTGGCCGTGTGCGCGATTTTGGCGCCTTTAAGGGGGGGCGGGGTTAAAACGCGGGTTTCTCCTTCCTTGTCCTAGTTAATATTTTGTTGGAGTACAAGCGCTGGCTGATGAATCGTTCCTACCGGCGTTTTGTGTGTTTTTTATTTTTATTAAATCGTCAATGTCAGCGCTAGAGTTATTTTAAAATCAGCTCCTGAAGCGTCAACGCCGATAACGGGGACTGATTTCACACACAGGACAGGTAAACGAAAGTGCTTTCTTTAAATGTATAAAAGTGCTTCTTAAGAAGCCTTTAATTCACATTTTTTCATGCGACACGGTGATTTTATTCCCCGAATTAACGGCAGAATTTTTCATGCCAATACGGGGTTAAATTCACCGCAAATGAACGTTCCAAAAGATCGCGTTCCAGAAATTCTCACTCACAAGATAAATTAAATCCCCATTAATTTACAGGTATTAAACATTCAATTCCTTCCATTTGGCCTGTAAATTCATGAAAATGAGATTTAAAAATTATGTTATATTGTGAATTATTGTGTGAATGTTATTTGGACACAGGCTATTTAAAAATGTTAATCTATTCTTAAGAAATTGATAGATGATTAGATCTAGTAATTGAATTTTCTAATTAGCTACAATTAGGTAACTAACTAATTATATGCTTTACTTTCATGTCTTCTAAGTAAGATTGTTTCATATTTGTTTCAGAATGCTTCAATCTATAATAACTCAAAATTTCTTTCAGTTATCTTAATTTTTAACAAAGTTATGGGCTTTTGCCTGTCCTCGATCACAGCTTTTGTGTTAAGTCAATGGAAAAGCAATATGGAACAAGATGCTAATTTCCGAGTATGAAAATGGCCATAACTTCTTTAATACTGAAGATATGAAAGTGAATTAGGTGTCAAATTAAACTTCTTTTTATGCTTTATCTGATGGGATAAATTGCAGACTTTATTTTTAAAATCTCAAAATGTTGTAACATTGCTACATAAGGCCCATAAGACATAGGAGCAACGTTAGGCCATTCGGCTCATCGAATCTGCTCTGCCCCTGATTATAACTGATCTATTTTTCTCTCTCAACTCCATTCTCCTCCCTTCTCCGCGTAACCTTTGACGCCCTCACTAATCAAGAATATGTCAATCTCCGCTTTAAAAATACCCAATGACTTGTCCTCCACTGCCTTCTGTGGCAACGAATCCCACAGATTCACCACCCTCTGGCTAAAGAAATTCCTCCTCTTCTCCAGTCTAAAGGTACGTCTTTTTATTCTGAGGCTGTGCCCTCCGGTCCGAGACTCTTCCACTGGTGGAAATAGTCGCCACCTAACGGGCGCTGACAAAGTTACAAAGTATCCCGCACTAGGTCCACCTTTGTTCACCCCCCTTCTCCCTACCCCCTCCCCCCCCCTCATGGCGGTCCCCCCATGCCGGGTCCAACATTGTTCTTCTCCCCCCCTCACGGTGGTCCCCTAACACCGGGTCTTCCTTTGTTCCTCCCCCCGGCAACGGGGTCACACGTGGTCTGTCCTCGTCGGTCGGCAGCGACATCATCGACCGCCGCACCGACTGATATTCAATTCTATCACTATTTGCTGCTCTTATGATCCGTAGACTTTAATTCAGACCATCCCACGTGATTCGTGCATAATTTTGTGAGTAATTCATCTGTTTCATTTTGTTATAATTATATCTAATTTTCACATGTACTTTGAGATACTGCCAGTATTAAATTAAGATTAGCAATTTTGACAAATTACATGTTGGCACTTGGCCATTCGATTGGGCAATTAATTCCACAAACCACCAATTAGCATTAATAGTGGCCACAGCCAAGATGATTCTATCAACTTTAATTTTTAACTTGTTGCAAATGTTTTTATCTCCTAATAATTTTGTCGTACCTCTTTTCCACGTTACAGAAAGTAGATGAATCTCCTGCCTCTGGCACAGTGGTGAAGCCAGTGGAGGTGGTGAGAAGGTGGGGAGAATAAAAAATGTGCTTAATGTAGGCTTAGTTAAATGGGTGGTTGGTTAGTGCGGTCTCAGTGGGCCTGTTTCTAGGCTGTGTCCCTCGATGACCCCAAGACTTTTCACATGCCTTTACAATTGAAATCAATGGAAGGCTTGCATTTGAAATGTAGAGGTTGTAATTTGCAATATGAAGCTTTTTATGCTGAAAGTTGTAGATGTAACCCAGTCCAACACACAGATGAGGCTCCTCACCATTGTCTCCAACTACACCAGGCTGCTTTGGAAAAGCAGCCAACATAATCAAACACTTGACCCACCCTGGTCATTTCTTCTTCTCACCGTTCCTATGGGCGGAAGATACAGAAGCTCGAAAGCATGCACTACCAGACTCAGGAACAGCTTCTTCCACTCTGTTATCTGACTTCTGAATGGTTCTTCCGTAGGCTATGGTACTGTTCGATTCATCTCTATTCCATTGCATTTTGGAGAAAATAAATCTCTTTTGTGATCAAGTGCCTGATTCTGAACACCAGGTTATCAGGGATCAGGCACAGATGAGACTCGCAACAAACCATTGTCATGGTCACTGATGGATCACAAACCATATACTCTTTTAGCATGATTGATTCTTTCTTGGCATCTATCAATCTACACATTGCTTCTCAAATGGATTTAGGTTCATGATGTACCAGAATGTTAACTTGCAAGTTCAGCAGCAATTACAAAGGGAAACAGTATATTAGCCATCATTGCAAGGTGAAAAGGAAAAGTGGACTGGTCTATTAACATTCTCCAACATTTCACACGTAATGAGAGTGAAATAATGAAGTTAAGGGCCTGTCCCACCGGCGATTTTTTAGGCGACTGAACCAGAACCAGGGGCCACAGTTTAAGAATAAGGAGTAAGTCATTTAGAACAGAGATGAGGAAACACTTTTTCTCACAGAGAGTGCTGAGTCTGTGGAATTCTCTGCCTCAGAGGGCGGTGGAGGCAGGTTCTCTGGATGCTTTCAAGAGAGAGCTAGATAGGGCTCTTAAAAATAGCGGAGTCGGGGGATATGGGGAGAAGGCAGGAACGGTTGGGGATGATCAGCCATGATCACATTGAATGGCGGTGCTGGCTCGAAGGGCCGAATGGCCTACTCCTGCACCTATTGTCTATTGACTGCCGGCGACTGTCATAGTCGTAGCAGATCCCCGAACAACCTTCCACCTAGTCTACGGCAAGCTACCGACAACCGGCGACCAATTAGGATGTCTACCTATGACCACACCAATGACAAAATACCACCACACAGGCGACAACCTACGACAACCAAAGTCAACCTACGTCCACCTGCGACAAGCTACGACAAGCAACGAACCTGTCGGCGACAACTGAAGACAGCTGAAGACAATTCAGTCGGCAGTACCTGTCGCCAGTTGACGGAGGTTGACGTAGGTAGTCACCATTCGAATTCACCGAAGTCAACACCGGCAACAACCTACGTCACCTGGTGACAACCTATGACCTCACCTAAGTCAGGAGAAATCAAGCTACGCTCATTGGCGTCAACCCACTGTCGCCGACTGTCGCCGGAAATTTTTGAACATGTTGAAAATCCAGCGGCGACCAGAAAGACGCTACGACTCTTTGGGCGACTGCGGAGGCTACTCACGACCATACAGGCAACACCCCGGCACCAATGTGGCGACAGCCTAGTCGCCTGTAGTCACCTAAAAAATAGTCTGTGGGACAGGCTCTTTACCTTGTTTCTCACCACGGCGATAAACAGCATGAATATGACTTTGGGAGAAGGAATCATTGTCAGGACAGATGCAAGAGGGATGGGGAAAATGGGGAAGGGAATGTAGTCCTCACTGAAAATTGCTTGAGAGGAAGTGCAGTCAGGGATTCAGTGGATATTGGTTGCAAACCTATTCTCAGAGATACAGGTAGGTTAATTGGCCTTTGAGGATTGCCCCTGAACTACTATCTACCTCATTGGAGACCCTCAAACTTTACTGTATTTATCTTGCACTAAACGTTATTCACGTTATTCCCTTTATCAAGTATCTGTACACTGTGAATGGGTCGATTGTAATCATATATTGTCTTTCCACTGACTGGATAGCATGCAACAAAAGCTTTTTACTGTACCTCGATACACCTGACAATAAACTAAATGAGTATGAAAGGGCTGGCTGCAAAAGTGGGCTAACATAGAACTAGCATGAATGGATGATGGATGGCCAGCGTACACTCGGTGGAGCAAAGGACCTGTTTCCCTGCTGTCGCATTCAATCAAGCGATCAGATGACGATCAAGAAGCAGATAGAGGACACTCTTTAGTCAGAGGGTGGTGAATGTGAGGAATTCCTTGCCACAGAAAGGTGTGGAGGCCAAGACAGTGGATATTTTTAAGGCTGAGATGGATAGATTCTTGATTGGTACAGGCATCAGAGGTTATGGGGAGAAGGCAGGAGAATTGGGTTAGGAAGAGATAGATCAGTCATGATTGAATGGCGGAGTAGACTTGATGGGCCGAATGGCCTAATTCTACTCCTATCACTTATTTATTATTATTTTTTTTTATTTTTATTTTTATTTATTTTTTAAATTTTTATTTATTAGAAGTACATTACATTACAACCACATACATTAGTACTCGTCATTTATATCTTCTTACAATTAATGTACTCCATTTATTTTTTACACTAGAAAAGGAAAAGATTGAAAGAAAGAAGAAAGTGAAGGAAAAAGTGAAAGTGTAGGAAATGTGACAACAAAAAAGGACGAAGACCCTATAAGAGCAAAATTAAAAACAAAAGAAAAAGAGTTAAGAAATAGACCCTAGGAAAGAAAGAGAGAGAGAAAGAGGAAAAAGAGAGAAACAAATATTTTTATGAGCATTATGTAAATGGGACATACCAACTCTTCAACTATCATCCCCCCTTACCTGACCTCAATTTTTTTTTATTTTTTAAGTACTTTTGCACCCTATGTTTGTAATAATTCTATAAATGCAGACCACGTCAGGTGGAAGTGATCTGGTTTACCTGCTAGGAGGAGTCTTATCTCTTCTAGGTGTAATGTTTCAAACATATTTGAAATCCACATATTTATAGTTGGTATTGGAGCCTTCTTCCAAAATTTTAGAATTAGCTAATTCTCCTATCACTTATAACCTTATGACAGGAAGTACAGGGACAGCAATGGACCACAACAAAATGAAGGAAGGAAAGAAGATAGAAGCAAATTTAATTGAGTCTTCTTCTAGGTTTGAACATAAGCAGGCAGAAACACTGACATTGTCATAAATGCACAAAGTTGAACCTTTAATAGTGACAAACAAGGAGCATCTGCTGAAGATGTGTGTGGGGAAATGTGGGATTCTGCTCAAAGTTTCCATCGTTCCGGCATTGGGTTCCTTGAAGCCAACCTTTATCTAGTAATTCCAGCGTCCGGCTAGTGCAGCTTTGCTTTCCTGCCTTCCGACTTTGCTACAAGTGCTCAAATGTGTACTTTTCTCTGCCTGTGCAAAATATCCACCATTATCGGCCCATCAAACCAATCAAAGTCTCTCTAATTCTCTGGAGCAGATCGTTCAAACTGTTTTCATATTGTAACGCTTCATCTGCTGCTCGCTGTGTGCAGTATTTCTCGAGCCCAGAGGGCAGATGATCACTGCTCTCTGACTGGAGTGAAATGGGATGCCGTGGTCGGCCTAAACCTGTCAGTGCAGAGCAGCCTTTGTTAAGCTGAAGGCTCAACAAATGAAGCAACTTATTGCAGACAAGCAGCACAAATAGAAAATAGATGGCCTGAGGTTTCCACTGTCTGGATAATGGAAATGCACCAGTGTTTAGCGATATGCCCACAGTCTTAAGAAACGTTCCTTTCAGTCCGTGATGGAATATTTAACTGTTACCAGTCCATGCAAACAATATTTCAGAACTTGTAGAAATCTGAAACTGAGATTCAGAACATTAAATTGTACATAAATTGAGATAAATGATGCTGACATAACTGACATTTTAGAGCCAAAAAGCGTACTCTGTTATATCCCTTTATAACAAATATCCCTTTATAAAAATTAATGGCTTTGTATAATTGATCATCCCATGGTTTTCAATGAAGCACAAGGATTATGCAACTTTCTGCATGACAGTTTTCCCCAAATAATTTAACCCTGCATCATTTATTTAGAAAGCCATCAAAACGGTTGTTTAATAACTTGATGGTTGTGGGGAAGAAGCTGCCTCTGAACCTGAACATTACAGTTTTCAGGCTCCTGTGCCTTCTTCCCGATGGCAGGATGGCAGAACATGGCCAGGGCGGTGTGGGTCTCTGATGATGCTGACTGCCTTTTAAGGCAGTGCCTCTTGCAGATCCCTTTGATGGGATTGGAGGTCAGTACCCATGATGGGCTGAGCAGCGTTTGTCAATTCAATTCAATTCAATTCAAAGCACTTTATTCGTCCCCGAGGGGCAATTTAAAAGGGCGCATTACAGTAGCTTTTTAAAAAAAGGGACACAATCAACAAACATAAGCAGCACGCATACTGCACAATCAACCAACACACGCATTTCACAGACACACTGCACAATCACACAACACACATAGATACATAGATACATAGAAAATAGGTGCAGGAGTAGGCCATTCGGCCCTTCGAGCCTGCACTGCCATTCAATATGATCATGGCTGATCATCCAACTCAGTATCCCGTACCTGCCTTCTCTCCATACCCCCTGATCTCTTTAGCCACAAGGGCCACATCTAACTCCCTCTTAAATATAGCCACTGAACTGGCCTCAACTACCCTCTGTGGCAGAGAGTTCCAGAGAGTCACCACTCTCTGTGTGAAAAAGTTTTTCCTCATCTCGGTCTTAAAGGATTTCCCCCTTATCCTTAAACTGTGACCCCTTGTCCTGGACTTCCCCAACATCGGGAACAATCTTCCTGCATCTAGCCTGTCCAACCGCATATCAACATTCAACACATAGTAATAGTTTTCAACACATAGTAATAGTTTTTTAAAGTGCTTCCTTAGTGCTTCAATTAAAAAGTGCATATAGAAGGTTATTTCATTTCATATGTTAATGAGTCAGTGATCAGCATTAAGAAGCTGGACAGCCCTGGGGATGAAGGTTGCCTTCCTCCTCTGTGTCCGGCAACCCGGACAGCGAAGTCTGCGTCCTGAGGGGAGCCACTCAAACTCAGGAAACAGGATGTGAGAGGGGTCCTGAAGAATCCTGTGTGTTAACCATATAACCATATAACCATATAACCATAACAGCACGGAAACAGGCCATCTCGGCCCTTCAAGTCCGTGCCGAACATTTAAATTAAAAACATTTTTTTTTTTTAATTAAAAATAAATACTTCCCCCTAGTCCCATCTACCTGCACTCAGACCATAACCCTCCATTCCTTTCCCGTCCATATACCCATCCAATCTATTTTTAAAGAATAACATCGAACCTGCCTCCACCACTTCCACTGGAAGCTCATTCCACACAGCTACCACTCTCTGAGTAAAGAAGTTCCCCCTAATGTTCCCCCTAAACTTCTGTCCCTTAATTCTCAAGTCATGTCCCCTTGTTTGAATCTTCCCTACTCTCAATGGGAAAAGCTTATCCACGTCCACTCTGTCTAACCCGCTAATAATTTTAAAGACCTCTATCAAGTCCCCTCATAACCTTCTGCGCTCCAAAGAATAAAGACCTAACTTGTTCAACCTTTCTCTGTAACTTAGTTGCTGAAACCCAGGCAACATTCTAGTAAATCTCCTCTGTACTCTCTCTATTTTGTTGACATCCTTCCTATAATTAGGCGACCAAAATTGTACTCCATACTCCAGAATTGGCCTCACCAATGCCTTGTACAATTTTAACATTACATCCCAACTTCTATATTCAATGCTCTGATTTATAAAGGCCAGCACACCAAAAGCTTTCTTTACCACCCTATCTACATGAGATTCCACCTTCAGGGAACTATGCACAGTTATTCCTAGATCCCTCTGTTCAACTGCATTCCTCAATTCGCTACCATTTACCGTGTACGTCCTATTTTGATTTGTCCTGCCGAGATGTAGCACCTCACATTTGTCAGCATTAAACTCCATCTGCCATCTTTCAGCCCACTCTTCCAAATGGCCTAAATCTCTCTGTAGACTTTGAAAATCTACTTCATTATCCACAACACCACCTATCTTAGTATCATCTGCATACTTACTAATCCAATTTTCCACACCTTCATCCAGCTCATTGATGTACATGACAAACAACAGTGGACCCAACACAGACCCCTGAGGCACCCCACTAGCCACCGGCCTCCAACCTGACAAACAGCCATCCACCATTACTCTCTGGCATCTCCCATTCAGCCACTGTTGAATCCATCTTGCTACTCCACCATTAATACCCAACAATTGAATCTTCTTAACCAACCTTCCATGAGGAACCTTGTCAAAGGCCTTACTGAAGTCCATATAGACAACATCCACTGCTTTACCCTCATCAATTTCCCTAGTAACCTCTTCGAAAAATTCAAGAAGATTAGTCTAGCATGACCTTCCAGGCACAAATCCATGTTGACTGTTCCTAATCAGACCCTGCTTATCCAGATGCTTATATATATTATCTTTAAGTATCCTTTCCATTAATTTGCCCACCACTGATGTCAAACTAACAGGTCTATAATTGCTAGGTTTACTCTTCGAACCCTTTTTAAACAACGGAACAACATGCGCAGTACGCCAATCCTCCGGCACTATTCCCGTTTCTAATGACATTTGAAATATTTCTGTCATAGCCCCTGCTATTTCTACACTAACTTCCCTCAATGTCCTAGGGAATATCCTGTCAGGACCTGGAGACTTATCCGTTTTCATATTTTTCAAAAGTGTCCGCACCTCCTCTTCTTTGAATCTCACAGTTTCCATTGCTACTCTGCTCGTTTCCCTTACCTCACATAATTCCATATCCTTCTCCTTCGTGAATACCGAAGAAAAGAAATTGTTGAATATCTCCCCCATCTCTTTTGGCTATGCAGATAGCTGTCCACTCTGACTCTCTAATGGACCGATTTTATTCCTTGTTATCCTTTTGCTATTAATATAGCTGTAGAAACCATTTGGATTTACTTTCACCTTACTTGCCAAAGCAACCTCATATCTTCTTTTAGCTTTTCTAATTTATTTCTTAATATTCTTTTTACATTCTTTATACTCCTCAAGCACCTCATTTACTCCATGCTGCCTATAATTATTGTAGATCTCTCTCTTTTTCCGAACCAAGTGTCCAATTTCCCTTGAAAACCATGGCTCTTTCCATTTTTTACTATTTCCTTTCAACCGAACAGGGACATAAAGATTCTGTACTCTTAAAATGTCACCCTTAAATGTCCTCCATTTTTCTTCTACATCCTTCCCATAAAACAACATGTCCCAATTCACTCCTTTTAAATCCTTTCGCATCTCCTCAAAGTTAGCCTTTCTCCAAACAAAAATCTCAACCCTAGGTCCAGTTCTGACCCTCTCCATAATTATATTGAAACTAATGGTATTGTGATCACTGGACCCGAAGTGCTCCCCGACGCATACCTCCGCCACCTGCCCTGTCTCATTTGCTAACAGGAGGTCCAGCACTGCCCCTTCTCTAGTAGGTACCTCTATGTATTGCTGCAAAAAACTATCTTGCACACATTTTACAAACTCCAAACCATCCAGCCCTTTTACAGAATGTGTTTCCCAGTCTATGTGTGGAAAATTGAAATCTCCCACAATCACTACCTTGTGCTTACTACTAATATCTGCTATCTCCTTACATATTTGCTCTTCCAATCTCGCTCCCCATTTGGCGGTCTATAATACACCCCTATAAGTGTTGCTACACCTTTCCCATTTCTCAGTTCCACCCAAATAGCCTCCCTAGACGAGCCCTCTAATCTATCCTGCCAAAGCACTGCTGTAATATCTTCCTTGACAAGCAATGCAACACCCCCACCTCTTGCCCCTCCAATTCTATCACCCCTGAAGCAACGAAATCCTGGAATATTTATTTGCCAATCACAGCCCTCCTGCAACCATGTTTCACTGATCGCCACAACATCATACTTCCAGGTGTCAATCCAGGCTCTAAGCTCATCCACCTTTCTTACAATGCTCCTAGCATTAAAATATACACATTTAAGAAACCCACCACCACTTATTCTCTGTTTATTATCTTTTTCTTCTTTCTCCCCTACATTTTGGGTCCGAGTGCTTCCCTTCTCTGCCTCCTGCCTCCCACATTTTCCACTAGCTTTCTCTATTTGAGTCCCTCCCCCCAACCGTTCTAGTTTAAAGTCTCCCCAGTAGCCTTTGCAAATCTCCCCGCCAGGATATTGGTCCCCCTCGGGTTCAAGTGCAACTTTACAGACTGTTGGTTGCATAGGGCAGTGAGAGTTCGGACGGGCTGCTCAATGATTTTTGAGCAGACCTTGACCACATTCAACAGGCGGTTTCTGTTTCGCAGGGTGATGGAGTGGAACCAGCTAGTGAAAGAGAAAGTTATTACATTTTCAATGAATGCGTAGTAGAATGTGGTGAGAATGTCTTTGTTAATCCCAAATGACTTCAGCTTCCTGAGTAGGTACTGTCTCTGATGGCACTTTTTAAGGATTTCCTCTGTGTTAGAGGAAAACCTTAGCAGGTTGTCGAAGGCTGTTCCCAGGTATTTGTATACCTCCACTATCTCCACTGGCTCCTGCTGGATGATAGTGGTGGCTGCCTCAGCCATCTGTCTCTGTTGGGGGGAAAAGGTCACAATCATGTCCTTGGTTTTGCTTATATTTAGCTCAAGACAAGACTTTTCACACCATACTATAAAGTCCTGCAGGGCTGAGCTGTGATGTTGTGTATGGCTGGGAAGCAGAGACAGGAGGACTGTGTCATCAGCAAATTTTACAAAGTGGCAGTTTGGCTGGGTGGATCCGCAGTCATCAGTGTAGAGAATGAAGAGAAGTGGGGAGAGGACACAGCCTTGTGGAGAGCCAGTGAAGGTGAAGAGGGTGTCGGACAAGGTATGGTTCACCAACGCCCTCTGTGATCTGTTGGTGAGGAAGTCTATAATCCACAGAGTGAGTTGGTGGTTGAGGTGGAAGCGGGTGATGAGCTTCTCAGCCAAAATATGTGGCTGCATGGTGTTGAATGCTGATGAGAAGTCTGCAAACAGAAGTCTGGCTGTGGTCTTGGAGATTTCCAGATGCTTATGGATGGTGTTTAAGATGAATATTTTTGCGTCATCGACACCCCTGCCAGCCTGGTAAGCAAACTGCAATGGATCCATCATCGAGCCAGTTGCCTTGGTGATGTGCTCCTTGATGATCCTCTCCATGGCCTTCATGACCAGGGAGGTGAGAGCCACCGGTCTACGGTCATTCAGGACCTTGGTGGTGCCCTTCTTGGGGATGGGAATCACTGTTGAGTTTTTCCACATCGCGGGGACTGTGCTGCTGGTCAAAGAGCCCTGGAACAGATGCTGGAACACACCTCCCAGCTGCTCAGCACAGTGCCATAGGGTCCGCCCACAGATGTTGTCTGGCCCTGGAGCTGTGTTCTTTTTAGTCCTTTTGAGGGCTCTTACCACCTCTGATGTGTTGATGTTGAGGCCGGAGTCATCAGGTCTGTGTGGAGACGATTGATTCTAGCTGGGTGCTGTTGTCCTTTTCAAATCTGGTATAGAAGGAGTTAAGATCATTCGGGAGTGAAGTGAAGCTGCTTCCTGCTACCTGAATGGGCTTGCGGCTGGTAGAGACAGAGTTCACTGCTGCCATGTTCTTGAGGCCCTGCCAAGCCGCACGGAGATTCCCTTTTCCAAAGGTCTGCTCCACTTTGTTCTTGTATTTCAGCTTGGCAATTTTTATGGCCCGCTTGACCTCTCTGTTTACCTCCTTCTTCTCAGCTACAGAACCGGTAAAAAATGTTCTCTTTTTCTTATTCAATATGTTTTTTTAGATCTTTAGTCACCCAGGGTTTATTGTTAGGGAAGATTGTGACCTTCTTGGAGGGGATAATATTGTCTACACAGAAAGTGATGTAAGCTGAGACTGTATCCGCTTGCTCACTGATGTTGGTGGAGGAGGATGTGAGGGTATTCCAGTCTGTGGTTTCAAAACACCCTTGAAGCCTGTCAATACTGTCCGGTGTCCACTGTTTGATGTCCTTGATGACTTTCTCTGTTCTCTTTACCACAGGTGTGTAGGCAGGAGCGAGCAGTATGCTGCTGTGGTCAGCAGAGCCTAGGGGAGGGAGGGAGACGGCTCTGTAGGCGTCTGGGACTGACCCATAGCATTTGTCCAGTGTTTTCCCTAGACGGGTGGTGCAATTGACATACTGGTAGAATCCTTTAAGTGACTTGTCAATTGAACAGTGATTGAAGTCACCCATGATGAATTTGGGGGCGTCCGGAGATATCAGTTCGAGTCTGTCGAGCATATTTCTTATAATGTTCCATAGCAGTGGATGCATTTGCTCTGGGGTGGATATAAACCAGAATGAAAATTGTCACGTTTTGCAATCTTCTTTGCTCCTGGGCGTTTGAGTTGCTGAACCAGGTTGCGATGCAACCAGTCAACATTCTCTTTACTGTACACCTGTAGAAGGTCAAAAGAGTATTCGTTGACATGCTGAATCTCCTCGATCTTATATTGCCAGTTAATAAGATCATGGCTGATCTGACTATAAACTCAGCTTCACATTATCATCCTCTTGCTTTTTGAGTATCTCTCTTCATCTGTCTTAAAAATATTCAAAGACCTCCCTTTGAGGAAGAGAGTAATCAAAACATGATGAATATTGATTTCTCTAACTTCAAGTAACTTTTGCCTTCCCTCTCTCTCCATCCCTCCCCCTTTCCAGTTCTCCGACTAGTTGACTGTTCACGTTTACATTTTATCTCTGTTTGCTTTGTTGTTACCTTTCTCCTACCTAACAATGATCTATTCTACATTTCCTTGATCTCCATTCCCCGTGTCTTCTTTTCACACCTTACATTTCCTTATCTCAGTATCTCCCTCTCCCCTGATTTAGTCTGAAGGTCTCCATCTGAAACGTCACCCAATCCTTCTCTCCAGAGATGCTGCCTGTCCCGCTGAGTTACTCCAGCATTTTATGTCTATTAGAGAGAAAGAGATGAATATCAGTTTTAAAGTAGCATATAGACAATATACAATGCCACACATAGACACAAGAAACTGCAGACGCTGGAATCTTGTGGAGAACACAGAGTGCTGGGTAACACAGCGGGTCGGGCAGCATCTGTAGAGGACATAGATAGGTGGCATTTCAGGGTGGGAGAAGGGTCACAACTCAAAACGTCACCTATCAATGTCCTCCAGTGATGCTGGTTGACCCGCTGAGTTACTCCAGCACTTGTGTTCTATGTAATGTTACAAGCTAGCTAACAATATGTCCTATTAATTATTGGGTCTGAGAATCTTTTATTAGTAACTATAATTCTTGATTTAAAACCTTGCAGGATTATCTTTTTTTTTTATCACCACTTTCTATACTGATGTGCATGAGAGCTTCCATGTAAAAGTAATAGCTCATGCCTGTCCAGTGGATATGGTCGCGGTGTCTCCAATCCATCTCTCTTCTTACATCAGGACACCTTTCAATGAACAATGGACGCAGCGGTAGAGTTGCTGCCTTACAGCTCTTACAGCGCCAGAAACCCGGGTTCGATCCTGACTACGGATGCTGTCTATATGGAGTTTGTACGTTCTCCTGTGACCACGTGGATTTTCTCAGAGATCTTCGGTTTCCTTCCACACTCCAAAAATGTACAGGTTTGTAGGTCAATTCACTTGGTATAAATGTAAATATTGTCCCTAATGTAGGGCAGTGTTAATGTGCGGGGATGGCTGGTCGGTGCGGACTCAGTGGGCTGAAGGGCGTTTTTTTTCACTGTATCTCTAAACTAAACTAAACAAGCCATGTAACAAGATCTGATTGTTCTTGCATAATTATCACTGAAAGACAGATTTCAAGTGCAGTGAGCAGTAGGTGGCAAATAACACATTGGCCTTCAATGCAAGGGGACTTGAATACTGCATCTGCGCCAACCATTAGCCTCCCGTTTCACTTCCATTTAAAAATTCCCCCTACATTTTCATCTTTCCCCCCCTCCTACCCCGCCATCATCTACACAAGGGGAAAATGTGTGGCACCGTGGCGTAGCGGTATAGCTGCTGCCTTATAGCGCCAGAGACCCCGGTTCGATCCTGACTACGGGTGCTGTCTGTACGGAGATTGTGGGTTCTCCCCGTGACCTGCGTGGGTTTTCTCCGAGATCTTCGGTTTGCTCCCACACTCCAAAGACATACAGGTTTGTCGGTTAATTGTTTTGGTAAAATTGTATATAGGTAAAATTGTCCCCAGTGTGTGTAGGATAGTGTTAATGTGCGGGGATCGCTGATTGTCGGACTCGATGGTACGAAGGGCCTGTTACCGCGCCGCATCTCTAAACTAAAAACTTTGGGATGAGGGAGAAAACCGGAGCACCCGAGTGAAATCCATGCGGATACAAGAGAGATGGTGCAAACTCCACACAAACAGCAGCCAAGATCAGGATCAAACTAGGGTCACTCACTGGTGTTACAATGCAGCAGCAACTCTTACCAGCGACTCCACTGCGTTGCCCATGCCACTGATTCAGTATCAATGGAAAAGAAAATGTAGATGAAAATCAGCGGCTTCAAGCTTGCCGCACAAGTGTGTGATTCTCTTTCCAAGTTCTTTGTGCGTTTGATCTAAGAGACGAGACATGAGCAGTAAAATCCCAGACATCACTTTTGTGACTTTCATCTGCACCCACATAGGCAGCTGATAAAGCAGCAGAGAGAAATGGGAAAACTATCTACACTATATTTGGCTTTAGGTTAATTAATGTCACGTGTAACGAGGTACAGTGAAAAGCTTTGCTTTGCATGCTATCCGATCAAATCAGATAATACTATACATAAATACTATCAAGTCAAACTTAAGTGCAATAGATAGACACAAAATGCCCAGTGTAACTCAGCGGGTCAAGCAGCATCCATGGAGAAAAGGAATAGGTCCTGTAGGAGACGTTTAACGGGACCAAGTACAATGGGTTGAGTGAAGGGAAAGATAGAGTGCAGCTGCATTTTGAGTTGAAATAGCTTTATTTGAAGTGAAATAAAGTTACATTTATAGAGTGATACAGTGAGGCAACAGTACCTTCGGCCCAACTTGCCCAAGCCAGCCAACATGCCCCATCTGCACATGTCCCACCTACCTACAATTGGCCCATATCCCCGCAAGCGTACGCTATCCATAAAATTATTAGTTTCGTTTAGTTTAGATATACAGCACGGAAACAGGCCCCTTGGCCCACCGAGTCCACGCCGACCAGCGATCCCCACACATTAACAGTATTCTACACACTAAGGACAATTTGCAATTTTACCAAGCCAATTAACCTATAAACCTGTACGTCTTTGGAGTGTGGGAGGATACTGGAGCTTTTCCCGGGGAAAACCCACCCAGGTCAAGGGGAGAACGTACAAACTCTGCACAGACAGCAGCCGCGGTCAGGATCGAACCTGGGTCTGTGGCGCTGTGAGGAAGCAACTCCGCCACACACCGCCACCCTGCCGTTAGAATAAACCATCAAACTCCGAGAATACTTTCAAACTCTCCGAAAATGAAAAGTGGTTGGCACTTGAAAAGTCCTCTCATTCTGTTTGCGGGGACAATGTAAAACTGCCAATGGATCCCACGTCGTGGAGTTTAGTACATCGGTTCTTTCGGAGATGCCTGGCTGTGATTAACAGTTTGAACATTCTGTCACTGTCCTTGGAAGAGGTCATGTTATCATTAACTAACACGCTGCTCACCCATTATATTGACGCAAATGTGTTTGGCATCATTTATTTTCACGACTAAATTCAATGGGAAGGCATTCATTTGTTTCTTTCTCATCTTTCGTTACAACCAATCATTCCAATTGGGAGATCTATCATATCATGAAAGAAATTTAACTGCTATTGCAGGGAAAGCAAAAGTAAGGCAATCATTTAAGTGCACTTGTAATAAAGGTTCGATTTATAGGATTGGCTTCACATCCTAAAATTGTTAGCAAAGAATCAAAGTTTCTGTCCACTTATTCTGGATGATCAGCCATGATCATATTGAATGGCAGTGCTGGTTCAAAGGGCCGAATGGCCTACACCTGCACCTACTTTCTATGTTTCTATGTTTCTACCACCAATTTGCTTTTACCTCTGGAATTCCTACCTAAGAGACGTTTGATTAATAGTGCAGGAAAAAAACTCAACGACCTTTCCGGACTCATCAAGACACTCGTCCTGTTTAACCAATAATGGTTTCACTCACCTCCTTTCTCTTTCTTCAGACTTTAGACTTTGGAGATACAGCGTGGAAACAGGCCCTCCGGCCCACCGAGTCCGCGCCAACCACCGATTGCCATACACTAGCACGATCCTACACACCAAGGACAATTTACAGAAGCCAATTAACCTATAAACCTGCACGCCTTTGGAGTGTGGGAGCAAACCAGAGCACCCGGAGAAAACCCATGCGGTCACAGGGAGAACGTACAAACTCTGTACAGACAGCACCCGTAGTCAGGATCGAACCTGGGTCTCCGGAGCCGTAAGGCAGTGACTCTACCGCTGTGCCACCGTGCCACCCTCTTCTCATTTCTGTCTCATCACATAGTTTTTGTTAAACCAGTGTAAAGAATACCTTTGGTAAGTGTTAAATGCTATCTCCACACCAACCTTCTCAGCTCACAGTGCTGCAATCTCTTGTGAACTACCATTTGTTTTTAGGATGATTGAGATAAATAAATGGAATAAGATGAGCTATTATTACCAATGAACTCAACACCGGTTGAACAAGGCCCTGGTATGATCATTCGAAAGCCTAACAGTCCCCTCTAAGATTGCCAAGAATCAAAATTAACATCAGCATCCATTGATAGATCTTAGAACCATAGAATCAGTAAGTCATACAGCACGGAAATAGGCTCTTTGGCCCAAGTCATCTATACCAACCAAGATACCCATCCTCGCTAGCCCCATTTGCCCATAGTCCCTATGCATTTGACCCATTTCCTTCTAAATCTTTCCTACCGTTGTCTTTTAAAAAGGTTGCTACTGTACCTGCCTCAATCTCATCCTCTGGCAGCTTGATGCATATACGTACCACCACATACGTGTGAAAAGCTGGGCCTCAGGTTTCTATTAAATCTTTCCCCTCTCACCTTAACCTATGCCCTCTAGTTCTTTATTCCCCAGACTTGGGGATGAGAGTGTATGCATTCACCCTGTCTATGCCCCTCATGATTTTATACATCTCTATAAGATCGCCCCTCAGTCTCCTACACTCCAAGGAATGAAGTTTGGGCCTGCCCAACTTCTCTCCAAATTCCACCATAGGTCTACACTATAAATGGGGGTAGGGGACCCAGCGGGGCGAGATAACTTTCATGATGGTTATGCTTTTTGCTGTAAAGGAATGTTAAGGTTGGGTTGTGTCTGTATTTCATGGGCAGTCTTGTCTTTTTGGTGCCAATTTTAGGCGTGATCGCAAAACATCTAGGCTTGAGAGTGAGGTGAATGAGGTTTTAAATTCCAGAATAGCAGCAAATACTCGCCGAATAATCTTGCGCACAGGACCCAGAAAGATGCCTGGGTGTCGACATCTGATCAAGATGCAGGTCGGACGGGCAGAGGTCACACATCCGTCGTGCCAGTTGTCCGCACTTGGCGGATAGATGAAGGTGGAAAGATCAGCAGGACGTGCCGACAACTGAAGCAGGTGTGGGGTCCTTTGGAAAAGACAAATAATATCTGCCTGAGCCTTCACCACACGACTTCCTCACACTAAGCACAAGGTCCTAACAACACGCTGGGACAACAGGCTGACATGCGGCTTGACAGGTGGACCTGCAACCTGTCTCTGTATTTCTAAGTAGAAAACTTTGTGAGGTGCTTCATCCTCTCTCCGCCAATTGTTTCCTCCAGCATACCTTGTATGTTATCTACCTAACAATGCTATGTTGTCTACCACTGGCTGCCTCTTATTCCGCTGATACCTTATCATTGACCCATATTTACTTCTGTGCTTTGGTCTCAAACCCAAAGCAAACTTTGTAGAGGTTTTAGATAGACACAAAATGCTGGAATAACTCAGCTCGGCACTAGAGAAAAAGGATAGGTGAGATTAGTTTGGAGATACAGCGCGGAAACAAACCCTTCAGCCGACCGGGCTGCGCCCCGCACACTAACACTATCCTGCGTACAAACTCCATACGGACAAGCAGCCGTAGTCAGGATTGAACCTGGGTCTCTGGCGCTATAAGGCAGCAACGCTACCGCTGCACCACTGCGCAGCCCGGTCGGGACCCTTCTTCAGACTCAGTCTGAGAAAGGGTCCTTGTTTGAACTGTCACCTATCTTTAATCTCTAGAGATGCTGCCCGCCCCGTTGAGTCAATCCAACACTTTGAGTCTATCTTTGGTATAAACTAGCATCTGCAGTTCTTTGTTTCTATACTTGTAGTGGCTCATAGTCTCAATGGTAGACTCAATCTCAAGGGTGTCACTAATATTGGTGAGGGGCACATGTTTACAAGCATGTCTAAAACTACCTGACCAGGCTTAGCTGTTGCTGGAACCTTGGAGAATGGCATTGCAATTGGTGTTGAGCTCCATTCAGGGCTAGAACTGCTGTCTCATAGCGCCAGAGACACCGGTTCAATCCTGACTAAGGGTGCTGCCTGTGCGGAGTTTGTACGTTCTCCCTGTGACACGTGGGTGCCCCGGTTTCCTCCCACATTGCAAAGATACGCAGGTCTGCAGCTTAATTGGCTTCTGTAAATTGCCCCTAGAGTGCAGGATGTGAAAGTGGGACAACATAGAACTAGTGTACGGGTGATCAATTGTCAGCGTGGACTCAGTGGGCTGAATCTGCAGGAAGGAGATGTTGATGGTTGCGTCTGTAAAGACCTCCGTCCGCGCTTACCAGGTAAGAGCGAGGTTCTTTGGCGGGGCTGTGAATGTGACCCAAACGGCCATAGCCCTTGTCGGTCTGAAGGCGAACAACTTGTCCACTGGAGAGAGGTGTAAGTGGATTGCTGGACTTGTCGAAAGATCGTTTCTGTGCATCGCGTTTGAGCTGGAGTTGTTTTTGGACAACGGGAGGTGAACGGACCTGTGGCTGCAGTAGCTGCTGGGGCACAGGCAGGGCAGTGTTCCCAGTATTGGATCTCGGGCAAAGGGATCAAAGGGAATATCTGTGATAGGTGAAGAGCAAGAGGGACTGAATGCCGCAAATGCCGGTGGTCTTTGCTGGGAGAGGGCAGTAAGGCAAGTCGTTCTGGAGGATATGGACCTAGGCGGCACAGCAGTAGAATTTCTGCCTTACAGCGCCAGAGACCCGGGTTCAATCCTGACTACGGATGCTGTCTGTACTGAGTTTGTACGTTCTCCCTGTGACCACATTGGTTATCTCTGGCTGCTGTGGTTTCCTCACACACTCACACAGGTTTGTAGGTTAATTGGCTTGGTAAAATTATAAATTATCCCTAGTGTGTGACGGATAGTATTAGTGTGCGGGGATCGCTGGTTGGCGGGGACTCGGTGGGCCAAAGGGCCTGTTTCCGCGCTGTATCTCTAAAACTAAATAAAACTAAAGTGTTGATTTTGCAAATACTGGGGGTTCAACTTTGGGAGCTAAAAAGAATTAAACACTTATAAACAAGAAGAAAGGATCAACATTCATATTTTTATCTAAGTAAGCACAACTGTACTGCACCAGGTAACATCTGGAATGGTTAATGCACATGTAAAAGAGAGGTTTATCTCAGGAATGATTGGGTTAACATATTTATTAAAGTTCACTCACAGTACACTTCAGCGTATTGTTAAGGCAAGCGTAGCAGCTATTCGACTAACAGTATGAACTGAATTCTGATAATATAAACCGCATGGCAGGCGGAGCTTCTACTAATAAGCACTACAATTGGTTAGTGTAAGTAACCAATCTACATCTTTCCTTGTAGAAGTGAAATAAAGCACAACTAAAATGCGAGCCAATAAGCAGAAACACATTGATACGTGATAACTAAATAATACTGTACCCAAAACGCTAATAACGCATACAGGGACGTATAGATGGTTACACAAAATCCCCATATCTAAGGGGTGGCCTACAGACCCCTCCGGCGCTCGTGCGGTATAAATCCGCGTCTCCTTCTTTCACCGGGGAAGTAACCGGGGACGGTACCGGAGACCCGCAGAGTGGAGGCGGCGATGTGGGCGAGCGGGGCGCCGAACGTTGTGGAGAGGCCGCAGGGGGCACGGTCAGTGGCTGTTCTGCAGCAACGGGGCGGGGCGCGAGGGGGCAGTCGGCCCTGCAGTGGGAGGGGGCATCAAACGTGTGACCTCTGGATACGGATCCGCAGGACGTGGTTCCTTCACAGGGTTTTGCACAACAAGATCGCTAACTAATCCTTACACAGTACTCTGTCTAGGATGGCCTGTCTTCCAGTCCGTTCTTCTACATATTGGTTTAAAAAACCATCCCATATACATTCCTGGAAATCCTCCTCCTCAGCGCTGTTACCAATTTGGTTGGCCCAATCTGTA
>CM075981.1:73129660-73206198 GCA_038087875.1 Malacoraja senta
CTTGCCCTAGGGGGATTGGAGTTGAATATACCCCTCATTAATTTGGAAACCAAGGGGTGAGACCCCACAGAATGGTGGTCGAATCCCCGCCACAAATAGGTCGATAGGGCACTCCTGGCACTGTTGATGGTACTGTAGCTAAGTCCTTCATCGAAATGAAGGTTAGCGAGGAACTCCAGGACATTTGTTACGGTGGCTGAGTTATACTCAATATTAGTCCTGGAACAATATAGTTCCCATTTCCTGATGTAAGTCAGGTACTGTTTCCTGGTAGACTCTCTTTGCGCCGCCGTGATCATGTTGATGGTTCGGTCCGTCAGTCCAAGATCCAGAAGTGGCCTGTTCAAATTCTGCAAATTAACAGATTTGTCCTGTCATGGCATGGATGACTTTCTCCTGTTACAGGATGGACCATCAAGTCTGGTCGTTTGGCGACGGCCATACATGGTTCTGAAACCATGTCGAGAACCACAGGGAACCATGGCTGGGTAGGCCAGTCGGGTACTACCAAAATACCAGACGCAGAGTCTTGTTCTATTTTGCGTAAGACCCGACTGATGAGGCAGAGGGGGGGGGAAATGCATAGAAAAACAAATTTCCTCAGTGCAGCAAAAATGCGTCCATCGCTGCTGCCCCAGGGTCTGGTTCCCAAGCAACATATGTCGGCAACTGGTGGTTAAGCCTAGATGCAAATAGATCAATATCTGGTGTTCCATATCGTGCTACGATGTCAGCAAACACTTTGGGGTCCAACATCCATTCGGTGTTGTCATTAAATTTTCGAGACCTGGTGTCTGCCACTGAATTGAGTTTACCTGGTAGGTAAATAGCAGATATCCAAATGTTTCTGTTGATACACCATTGCCAGATTGAATTGGCCAGATCATCACATGATATCGATCTGATTCCACCCATGTGATTAATATGCCACCACAGTGGTATTATCTATTTGCAAGCGAACATGCAGATGATGCATTTTTTAACAGTACGCCTTCAGACCATAGAACGCTCCCAACATTTCCAAATAATTTATACCAAGTGTATAAAGTAGAGATGATTCATGCGCATCCCATCTGCCACCACAACTGGAGATGGAGTTGGTGGCACCCCAACCTTGAGCGCTGGCATCAGTCTGTAATACAACTCACAGGTTGCTAATAACAATGGAGCTGAAGGAACGCCGGATGTTATGCGTCCACCATCGCAGTTCCAAAATAGCTTTTGTTGGTAATTGCATTGGTCTGTCGAAATGACCAGCATGATGTTTAAGTGCTTGCACCTTTGCTCTCTGTAAATTTTGGTAGTGCAAAGGTCCAAACTGTGTGACTGGAAAAGCAGCTACGAGTTTGCCAATCACCCTAGCTACTTGTCTGATGGATGGTTGACTGATGACAGCAAGGTTGCTGCAAACTTCCAATAATTCAGTTGCCTTGCCCCTCGGCAAAGTCATAGTCATGTGAACTGAATTAATGGTGAATCCCAAATAGTCCATAGTCGTGGATGATGTTGACTTTGATTTATCTGGATGGATGATAAACCCCAGTTTCTCAAACAGACATATGGTAGCTGTAATAGCTGTTTTGGCTAATTTGTAGGTTTTACCCACGATTAGTATGTCATCTAAATACGCCATGACAATATGTTTTTGTTTCCGAAGAACCGCCAGAGCTGGTTTCAGTAATTTGGTGAACAGTCTGGGGGCTGAGGTTAACCCATTAGGCAGTGCTTTGTACTGCCAAAGCTGCCCCATCCAGTTAAACTTCAGATATCGGCGGTGATCCTTGTGTATAGGCACCGAATAGTATGCATCTTTTAAATCGATGCATGCCATGAAGTAGCCTTCGGAAATCAATTGTTTGGCCGTGACAAAGGTTTCCATTTTGAAATGAGTATACTGCACAAATGTGTTCAGTTTTGTCAAATCGATGATGATGCGACACCCACCATCCTTTTTCTTTTTTGTGAAAATGTTTGACACAAATTCTAGAGAGTCATGTTGAGATCTCTCAATTACACCTTTAGTATATAGCCTCTTAAGTTCAGCATGACCATCTTGTTGTGATAGCATAAACGACCTGCTGGGTGCATGCTGAACTGGAGGAAGGTGTTTGTTTATGAATTCAATTTCGTATCCTTGAACACTATGCAGTATATAAGAATCAGAGGTTATAGAGCACCATGCCTCCCAAAACAAGTGTAACCTACCCCCAACAAGTGTATACCTTGCACCTGCTGGGAGGAACCAGACCCACCTACCTCCATGGTTACCAGTGGGGTGTTCATCTCTTCTTCTGTTTCTTGGCCGGTTGAGATGCTGGAGTTCGGGGTTGGCGCATCTTCCACGAAGGTCGCTCTGGTGGATGCGTAGGGGTGCTGTCGCCGAGGCGTTTTGCCCGATGGAGCCTTGATGAGCCCGGCGGCTTTCGCCTCTTCATCCAGCTCATTAACCTGTTTGGAAAGGTTGCCCCCGAATAACAAAATTGGCGGCTGTGTGGTGTTGGTCTTGCACAGAGCTGCAAATTTGGGGTTCAAGGCTGGGCGGATGTCATTTTTTCGGAAGCAGTTGATCTCGAACTGTGTATTGCAGAGGAGCACCAGAGCATTTTGCTGAGCCTCTGTCATTTCCGAGTCATCCACCGACCGGGCAAATGCTGTAATCCCCGAAGCTAGAAGCTTGAGGATCTTCTGCATCTGCACCTCCTGTGCCCTTATACCTGCACCAATATGTCCCCAGATGGAGGTATTCACTGCTGGAACATTGAGTGAGATACAGTTCCCTGGTGCCAGGTATTTTGCGCCTGTTCCTGTAGTTGATGGAAGGAAAGGTAGTCAATGCTGGCTGCTAGTTCTGGTTGCAGCGGCTGCCCTGACTGTGGAGGCACTGCAAACTTCGTTACCATTCCCAGCATCTTCTCTTCTGGCACTCCCAGCATACTTGAGGTATCTTCAGCCAACCCTTGTTCGGAGTCAGCCCAGAAATGACTCCCAATGCTCCCCTCTGTCGAGGGAGATGCATTGTGCAGCCCTGAAAAAGGTGCTGCCATGGGCGTCCTAGGAGGCCCGTAGTGACGTGACTCCTTCTCCCGGAGTGTGTCACGGTGGAGCAATTGCTCCACTAGCCGCTCCAGATGGTATATGCGACCACTGTCGCTGTCTGCCGGCGGCGTTTGCTCATGGCCCGATACTTCAGAGTCCATGTGCATGTCCCACTTCCGTTTGGCGTTCCTGTCAGCCTGTGGCGACCCAGACTGCACAGGTGCCGGGACAGGGGCTGCTGATCGCATAGATACCGATGCTGCAGTCGGCCGCTGCTCAGAAAGACACTCCAAACGACCTCAGAGTAAGTACTTACCTGTAGGTCTCTGGTTTTAAGCTTACCGCTGCGGGGAACGCTCCTCCCCGCCTGTCGCTGCGCAATGCGTTAGACGATATGTCGCGCATGCGCCCTGACGGGTTCTTCACGTAGTCACTCACGTGACTCCGAAGTAAAATCTGGAACGATCTACTTGAACAGAAAATTGTAGCTGATGCCATCAAAGCGTTAAGAGGGAGCATGGCAGGCAGGATGAGGAATTTGAAGAATCGAGGGGAAGTAACAAGGGAGATGAACCATTTGGGAGATTGTACAAACCTGTTAGGTCGAAATGGATTTCTATACAGCTGCATGTAAATTTTGTGATCGGCTTCCCTAACTCCGACGTGCAAGCTTATCTTAAAACTTGTAAGCTTATCTTATCCTGTGGGAGGAAACCGGAGCACCCGGTGGATACCCACGCGGTCAAAGCGAGAACATGCAAACTCCAAACGGACATGATCGTACCGAGGTCTCTGGCATTGTGAGGCAGCAGCTCTATCGCTGCACCACTCTGTGGCAAAGATTTCTACTGCCTGCTACCAATCTTCAAATACCCAAACCAAATGGCTTCAGTTCATATTTTCAACTTAGAAGATAGAACATAGAACAGCACAGCACCAGTCGGGCCCTTCGGCCCACGATATTTATGCTGAACATGTTGCCAAGTCAAATTGATCTCACCTGCCTGTACATGATTCATATCCCTCTAGCCCTATAGTCCATCGGGCAAAAGGTATAGAAGTGTAAAAACGCACACCTCCAGATTCAGGGACAGTTTCTCCCTAGCTGAACCATCCAACCGTAACCAGAGAGCAGTTCCGAACTACTATCTATCTCATCGTGGACCCTCAGACTATCTTTGATTGGACTTTACCGTACACTAAACATTAGTCCTTTATCAAGCATCTATACACTGAGGTTAGCTCGATCGTAATCATGTATTGACTTTCCGCTGGCTGGTTAGCATGCAGCACTCTACCTCGGTACACGTGACAATAAACTAAACTAATCTAAACTATTCCCTGCACTTCCATGTGCCTATCTGAAAGCCTCTTAAACACCACTATTGTATCTGCCCCTAACTTGTTCCTTCCGATTATCCATTGCACCATCTGCTTGACCACTTCCTATTTATGTTTCCAGCAGCTCATTTCACTGTTTAAAGTTTTTGGCAGAGAAGTGACAGCAGAAGTTGGATTACTTTTTAGCCTTAGTGCACATTTAAATGTAATGGACTTGACTGGAAGTTTGATAGCAACTGTTTCAGCAATATGCTGCTGCTACAATTCACTGACTTCCTCATCAGCCGGAGTTATTAGGATGGTGAGTTTCCTGCACCTAAAAGGCTTCAAAAATTCTTATTATACACACAAGTAATTGCGTCGAGGGAATTTATCATCGATTCGGAAAGGGTTAAGGAATGGATGAATTGACGTTGCCTTTTCATCGTGATAATGAGACAATGTGTAGGAGTGTGTGGTTTGTATACCTGTCTGAGCAAATAAATGGCTGTTTCAATCTATGTCACCCTCTCCCCATTGTAGCAGATGCTGTTTCTGCATTGATCTGGCACAGATTGCAGTCTGGATAGCTAATAAACCGCATTCACATAAAAGCGCAAAATAAAGATTTATGAAACAATATCACATTTGTCACAGTTTACAGTTGAAAAACCTATTTATTACAAATAATGCTGCAATCAAATCACTTATTCTTGTTGGTTTTATGTTACTAATTACTGAGAATGGAAACACTGGATTGCCCAGGTTAGCTGTGCTAATATGTTTCTTTATGTTACTAAACTCAGCTACTGAATCAAGTGAGCTTTAAGCTCCCTCACTGAAGTATTCTTTTGCGTTTCCAGTTCGAATTTAGCATTGTGAAGAATTCACAGATGTGCGTAAAAAAATCAACAAGACCGTAGAGGTCAAATGTTTAAGGTCGATGTTATTGAGCAAATGATTGAAAATCTCCGACCGTTCTGTGAGCAGAATAAACAGAAGTTTTGATTTTATCTAATCTACTGAGTGAAATGATGGATACGCTAAGATTCCTCCATCCCTGTTTTGTTATAAGGTAGCACTAAAATAAGCTTTTATTGTTGAATATTACAACAATATATTGCTGATTGAGTTTGGGTGAGAATTGAGGCAATGCAATGCAGTTAACTCACATACATGAACTTAATGAAAAATGACCTTTCAAAAGGGCTAAATGACAGGTTCCTCATTTCAAATGGAAACATAAATATTTTCCACATCAAAGGGAAGCATTCTCATAAGAAATTCTGGGGGAAAAAAATCAACAAAAATGATGCAGAAACATTAATGTCCCAGGTCAATAGATGAAACTAAACGTAAGAGAAACGCTCACACAAAAATAAATGGTTTCTCCTTGCTCAATTGAACTGCCAGAAGCCTTTCAGTGATGTGGAATGATTGTCCAAAGATACATTGTTGCGGATAATATAGTTCTTCCCTCTCACCGGGGGACATGTTTCCATGTATGACCACGTCGTTACCTTAGGAAAGGAAAGACAATGATACACATTTATATCTGTGTAATGTAGTGAAATGTATGAGCCAGAACTGTTGCTGTTGAACCTTTAATTGGGACAGGGTGTCAGGGGTTATGGGGCGAAGTCAGGAGAATGGTGTTGAAAGGGAAAGATAGATCAGCCATGTTTGAATGATGGAGTAGACTTGATGGGCCGAATGTGGTCTTATTTTGTTCCTATAACTTATGAACATGATTCAGAGATTTAAATAATTATTTCAGATAAATAAATCATCGTAATAGATTTTCAGCCATTATTGAGTTACATCCAGTCTGTAACACAGACTGTATCCAGTCTGTAACAGTCAGTCTGAAGTAGGGTCTCAACCCGAAACATTATCTCTCCAGAGATGCTGCCTGGCCCGCTGAGTTACTCCAGCATTTAGTGTCTATCCTCAGTCTGTAACACAGTTGCCCCAACAAGTTAATAAGGCATTTAACTTAAAACAAGCCTCCCCTCACTAAACCCCCATTGAGTTCCACACCAAACTCTGATTTACACACATTACATAAAACATAGTACATAGAACATGATTGAATGGCGGAGTAGACTTGATGGGCCGAATGGCCTAATTGTACTCCTATCACTTATGACCTTATGAGCATAGCACTGAACCAGGTACTTCAACCCACAATGTCTGTGCTAAACATGATGCCAAGAACAACCCTTATCTGCCTGCATACAGTATAATCCATATCCCTCCGTTCCCTGCATATCCATGTGCCTATCCAAACGTCTCTTAAATACCACTATCGTATCAGTTCCACCACCATCCCCAGCAGAGTGTTCTAAGCACTTGCCACCCACTGTGTAAAAAAACGTACCCCACATGTCTCCTTTAAATTTTGCCCCTCTCACCGTAAAGCTATCCCCACAAGTATTTAATTTTTCCATCCTGGGAAAAAGATACTGACTCCCTATCCTATCTCTGCCACTCATAATTCTATCATGTCCTACGGCATTCAAGAGAAAATAATCCTAGTCTGTCCAACCTCAACCGATAGTTAATACCTCCTAATCCAGACATAATTCTGGTAAACCTCCTATGCTCCCTTTACAATGCCTCCAAATCCTTCCTGTAATGGGGCAACCAGAAGTGCATGCAATACCCCAAATGCAGCAGGACCAAAGTCTCATAAAACTGCATTATGACTTCCTGGCTCAATGCCCCCTGCCAATGAAGGCAAGCATACCATATGCCTTTGTGACCACTCTATTTACTGGTGTTACCACTTTCAGGGTGAAATGGACTCAGACCCCCAAGCTCCCACTGTACACCAATGCTGTTAAGGGTCTCTCTGTCTTTCTCTCTCTCTCTCTGTCTCTCTCTCCCCCTCTTTCTGTTATTTACCTCTTGTAGTGCCTCCATTAAATGTCATTCCCCTTCTCTATTCCTTGCATTAACAAATTCATTACTCTTTGAATAAAGAAGATTTTTTATCTAATTATCCATCAGAATTATTCGCTCCTATTTAATGATGTGGCCTCCGATCTTTTACGTTTTCTTGTTCAAAGAATATTAGCCTGTGTAATCTTTCCCTGATAGTCATGATCTTTCAGTTCTGATATTGACCTTGTGAATCCTTCTGGCATGTATTAAAAAGATTGTACGTCTGTTTCCGCTATAAAGCGGAGACCAGAACTATGAACATCGTCTAATCATTATTCTAAAAAATTAACATGACTTCCCTGCTTATTAGATATTCCTTCCAGAAATAAAACCCAATGTTTTTTTTTTATGACTGTTAGCCTGATTTTCTGCTTCTGATTTGTGATCTGTAGTTGCAGATTATTTAGCTCCTTGCCAGATTAGCCAAGCAGTAAATGACTGTTTTATGCTTTCTGCCAAAATACAGCACGCAATTATCTTTACTGAAATTAATTTGTTAATTAAACACCCATTTTGCAAGTTTATGAACATTTTTTGATGATTTTTTTCATGAACTTCCTTTCTTTCAATTATAACACTGGGTTATTTACGTTTAGAAATTGTACTTCTCGTCCCATGTCTGAGCCTTTAATGTAATTTATGAACACGGCTGGCCACAACACAGAATTCCTTGGAATGCAACCTTCCATCTTTCAACCGTTTGCATAGCTATTCTTCATTTCCATTCTGAGTTCTTATGCCGTAATTGTTCCACTATTGATTCTTTGACTGATCCCCTGACCTGATGCTGATTTAATACATGTCAAAGATCTTTGGCAATCAAAATACATTACTTCTACTGCATCAGCCTTGCACATTCCTCCTCATACTTCTTCGAGCTAATATGAGGCTAATTTATAGCTCACTGTTTTCTCTCTCTCTCTCCTTTCCTTTGCTACCATTAACCTGTGGAAATTGTCGTAGAATCAGTGGAATCTTGGAAGGTGATCATTTAAGACACTGGGTGTCTCCAGAGTCACCTCCCTCCAAACCTTTGCATGCAGCTCATCAGCTCCTGAGCATTTACTGCCGTTTAGCTTCTGTTTTTTAATTCGTTTATAGTTTAGACTTTAGAGATACAGCGCGGAAACAGGCCCTTCGGCCCACCGAGGTTGCGCCAACCAGCGATCACCCCGTACATTAGCGCTGTGCTACACGCTAGGAACAATTATTTATTTATTTATTTATTTATTTATTTTTATTTATTCCGAACAAGTAAAGACATTAAAGACATTGATATTAACAAAATCGAAATTATCAAACAATTGAACATTGCAATCAACATTTACAAATGAGAAGAACAAAATCAAGGTTCCAATGTCCAACTCAGAGTCTGTACAAGCTCGAAAAGGAATGAGAAGAAGAATAACTTATTAAATCTCACCCCTTTTCCCCAACACTTCTATCGTATTTAAAAATCAATTCCTTACTAATAATAGTACTGCCCTAGGCAATTTCCCATAATACATACAGACACATATATACATACAACTATTATGTACATACAATCTTCATATTTGAAGTACCCAACATCAGTGAACAATAGTAAACAAGATAAACATCAACAATAGTAACAAGATAAACATCAACGATTGTAAACAAGATAAACATCAACCCCCACTTGTCAACCATCCCCTCCATCCCTGTACCCCTTAAGCATTATTTTTTTATATATCATTTTAAAATGATTCATGTTTGTGCATTGCTTCAATTCCCCGTTCAATTTATTCCACACTCCTACTCCACAAACCGAAATACAAAAGGTTTTTCTAGTCGTACGGACTTTTTGTTTCTTAAAGTTAAATATTCCTCTTAAATTGTAACCCCCCACACGCTCGTTAAATAATTTTTGAATGTTTCCAGGTAAATTTTTATTTTTGGCCTTAAACATTATCTGAGCTGTTTTGAATGTGACCAAATCTTCTAATTTTAATAATTTTGACTCTAAAAATAATGGATTCGTATGACCCAGATACTTAGCATTATGGATAATACGAATTGCTCTTTTTTGCATCATGGTTAATGAGTGTATCGAATTTTTATAATTATTTCCCCAGACTTCTGTACAATAATTTAAGTAGGGTAAAATTAATGTACAATAAAGAATACGGAGTGATTTGTAATCCAGAGCTTGCTTAGCTTTGTATAATACAGAGATACTTTTTGATAATTTTAATTTTACATGTTTAATATGTGATTTCCAGCTTATTTTATCGTCAATTATAACCCCAAGAAATTTATTTTCATGCACTCTTTCAACTTCCACCCCATTTATCTTTATACTTACTAGTGGACTTATTCTACAATTACCAAATAACATTATTTTAGTTTTACTCAGATTTAATGAAATTTTATTACTATCAAACCATATTTTCAATTTACCCATTTCTTTTATTATTTTATCCAATAGCCTTTTACAGAAGCGAATTAACCTACAAACCTGTATGTGTTTGGGGGTTGGGAGGAAACCGGAGCACACGGGGAAAACCCACGTGGTCACAGGGAGAGCATACAAACTCTGTACAAACAGCACCCGTAGTCAGGATTGAACCCGGGTCTCTGGCGCAGTAAGGTAGTAACTCTATCACAACGCTGGCCTTATATTAATACCACATATTATGTCACATATGAATGCCACATAATAATACTATTTTCTTTGAGTTTCTCACTCACTCTGGAGTTTCCCACCATTTCTGGGAGGTTTTCTATGTGACAAACTCTGCTCTCTCTTTGAATTGTGTGTTGTTGATGTTCCTACTATTTTTTTTGTTTTTTGTTTTATTCTGCTTATATGTTTTGTAATCTGCTTATTAAATTTTGTAAGGCATCCTTGAGAGTCATAAGTATAATGTTAATAATAAATAATATTTCTTTATTTCCCAGTTCTATTTCTCCTGTCACTGTCTATAAGGAAACCAATTTTGCTAATCTTATCCTTTTTACATCTCTGTAGAAGCTTCCCACCACTTGTTTTCCTATTTCTTCCTAGATTGCTCTTTCATTCTAGATTCCCTTTCTTTATCAGCATCTTGATCCTCCCTTGCTTAATCCTGAAATTTTCCAAATCCTCAGGCTTATTGGTTTTTGTGACAACATTGTAAATCTCTCTCCTTGATCTTATATTTCCCTTTGCTGCTCTTGATAGGGATGACTGGAGTACCTTTCTTTGTGAGTTATTTTGCCTCAAAGGGCTGTAGAATCATACAGTACTGAAATAAGCCCAGCCCAACATGTTAAATGTAATGTGTGGGAAGGAACTGCAGATGCTGGTTTAAACCGAAGAGAGACACAAAAAGCTGGAGTAACTCAGCGGGACAGGCAGCATCTCTGGAGAGAAGGAATGGGTGACGTTTCGATGTAATGTAATGTATCCCCACCAAATGTTGGCCATTGTTTGCTTCTTGCCAGATCTTTAATTAGTTTCCCAGTCTACCATGGTAAACTCCATCCCCACATCCTTGCGCTATTCAGATTTAACGATCCGGTTTCAGATAGAATTACATTTCTGAAGATCTTCATATAACATTCAAACATAGTCCTGTGTGAAAGCATAATTGCACAAGAGTAATAAATGTACTTATGCTCTAGGCCTGTACTTGTTGGACTTTAGAAGGATGAGGGATAGAAGGATCTCATTGAAACCTACGGGGTAATGAAAGGCCGAGATAGAGTGGATGTGGAGAGGATGATTCCAGTAGTGTGCACAGCCTCAGAATACAAGGACATCCTTTTAGAATGGAGATGAGGAGGAATTTCTTTAGCCAGAGGGTGGTGAATCTGTGTAATTCATTATCACAGACGGCTGTGTAGGCCAAGTCTTTGGATATTTTTAAAGCAAACATTGATAGGTTTGACAGGCAGCATCTCTGGAGAGAAGGAATGGGTGATATTTCGGATCGAGACCCTTTTTCAGACTGATTAAAGAAGGGTCTCGACCTGAAACGTCACCCATTCCTTCTCTACAGAGATGCTACCTGTCCCGCTGAGTTACTCCAGCATTTTGTGTCTATCTTCAGTTTAAACCAGTGCCTGCAGTTCCTTCCTACACATTGCCAGGTTCTTGATTAGTCCTTCATAGGGAGTCAAGGGTTACGGGGTGAAGAGAGGAGAATGGGGTTTGGAAGGAAAAATAGATCAACCATGATCGAATGGCAGAGCAGACTTGAAGGGCCAAATGGCCCAATTCTGCTCCTATGTCATGGCTATATTCTAGTTTCCTTCACATTTTAGAGTACAAACAAAGTCTTGACCTTGTGTTTCAAAATCTTTTCCCAGTCTTAATCCATGAAAGTCCTTGAAATAAAAAGAGAAGTGCTCAACTGCAATATGAATCTACAAATAAGTGTCAAGAGCGTTTAATGTCATGTCCCAGACAGAACAATGAAATTCTTACTTGCAGCAGCACAACAGAATATGTAAACATAGTACACTGTTAACAATATAATAAACAAGAGAGAAAAATAAGTTCAGTCTCACAAATACACATATATATATATATGGATCATATGTATATGCACATACACACACACACATAGGTACACACAAAAAAACCCACAATAATAGTGCAATAATAACAATAGACCATAGGTGCAGGAGTAGGCCATTCGGCCTTTCGATGTGATCATGGCTGATCATCCCCAATCAGTACCCCGTTCCTGCCTTCTCCCCATATCCCCTGACTCCGCTATTTTTAAGAGCCTACAATAATAGTCTACGTAGTTCAAAGCTTATTTGAGGTTGTAGTGTTTAATAGCCGAATGGCTGTAGGGAAGATGCTGTTCCTGAACCTGGACGTTACAGTTTTCAGGCTCCTGTACCTTCTTACCGTTGGTAGCGACTCCGGTTAATTCTTTCGATGGTGGAGAGGTCAGAACCCCCTGATGAACTGGGCAGAGTTCAATCGGAGATTCTACCTTCAGAGGCTTGTCTTGGCAGAAAAAACAGATCAATTTTTCAAGACATGGACACCCTTTACCGAATTCTTACAAGGATAGTATGGCGCAACACAACTTTGGATTTAAATCTGATTCTGGGTTGGGTGAGGTGGGCTGGGGTGGGGGGGGAACAAGGGGCAGGTATATCTCCACTTTTTTCTTTTTTTCTTTTTCTTTTTCCTTTTCTTTTTTTTTCTTTTTTCTTTTCTTCTCTCTTATATCTTTATTCACTCTTTGGCCACACTACTTTGGTAGTCTAGGGGTCTTATCTTTTCACTTTTCACTTTTTCCCTCTCTTGTTCTTTCTTTCTTCTTTTCCCTCATTTTCAGGTTAAAAGGTTAAAATTGAAGCTGTACAATAATTGTAGAATTTTACATGCCGAATGTTTTATTCTTGTACAATTGCTTCTAATAAAAATAATTATTTAAAAAAAAAAAAAAGAGATCCTACCTTCAGTGCGTGTCCCTGTAACAACTTGCTGGAAGGTTCAGGGTGAATGATGGCAGAACAAAAGTCCCAGCCACGAAGCAGCTGGTTAAAACTTGAGCAGCTGCGTAAGCCGATAACCCTCACCGCAAATGATTTTTACTTCAGACATTTTCAGAAACATGTAGGGACTACTGAAATCAATCAAAGATGAAAACATTTTTTAAAAAAAGAAACAAAGGAAGCACATAAGAACACATGGAAACAATTGAAAAAAACAACAACTTTAGAAACAAGGAAATAGGCAAAACAAAAATAGGCACAAAGTGCTGGAGTAACTCAACGGGTCAGGCAGCATCTCTGGAGGACATGGGCAGGTGACGTCTCAGTATTTTGTACAGTATTTTCCTTGGTTAGCTTTTCCGTTAATGATTTGATTTTTAGGAGATAATCCTAAACTCCCCAGGAACCAGTGAATCCAGGAATTCCGCTGAGCAGAGCAATATTCCTGTACATTTTGAGTTGGAATTTGAGTGTAAGCTGGTTTAGAGATGCGTCCAGAAGCTGATTAGGAGGTAATTCGTTGGCTTGATGTTGCATTTGGGTCATATGCTAAAGGCGAGGGATAGCATGAAACGTGGGATCATTCATGGAATCAAGGGGATATGGGGAGAAAGCAGGAACGAGGTACTGATTTTGGATGATCAGCCATGATCATATTGAATGGCTGTGCTGGTTCAAAGGGCCAAATGGCCTACTCTTGCACCTATTTTCTATGTTTCATATCACATGCATTGAACATCTGAACGTTACCTACATGACATCAGTGTGTGCTTCCATTCCTCCATGGTTCACTAAGAGGTCAATAAAACATGCCAGGCGTGTGATGGAGAGACTTAGTTTGGCTTAGTTTAGTATAGAGATGCAGCGCAGATACAGGCCAGTTGGCCCACCGAGTCCACGCCGACCAGCGATCCCCATACACAAATGCTCTCCTACACACTAGGGACAATTTAGAATTTTTACCAAAGACACGTTAACCTGCAACCTGTACGTCTTTGGAATGTGGGAGGAAGCCGGAGCACCCGGAAAAAAAACAGGTCACAGGAAGAATGTGCAAACGCCGTACAGACAGCACCCGTAGTCAGGATCAAACCCAGGTGTCCGGCGCTGTGAACAGCAGCTCTACCACTGCGCAACCGTGTCGCCTCTTATGGGGATATACCTAAGCCTGTGTAGTCTATCACAGGGAACCAGCTACAGATAGTTGACTTTTTAGTTAAAACCTTTTCGCACGAGTTTTCATATGATTAAAAAGCCTGCTCATTTAATAAAGATTAAGGACAAAAGCTCACTTCTCCCCCAGGTAGTGTACTTTCACGCAATGAATTTTCATCACGACAAAGAGTTTAATTTAATTTAATTTCTCACTTAACGAAGGTTGTGTTTGCTAAAATGAAGGTTGGTGGAAGCAATGCGAGACTGTGCTTCAAACACACGTCCTTACAAGCCAGTAGCAAGTAACGGTGTGCCTGAAGAGGGTCCTCACCCTCCCTGTCTCCAAGAGATGTCGCCTGACCCACTGAGTTAAGGGCCTGTCCCACTTACGCGATCTTTTCGGCGACATGTCGCGGGGTGATGCCTGTAATGTCATGAGTAGTCGCCCAAAGAGCCGTACCTTTTTCTGGTCGCCTCTGGATTTTCAACACGTTGAAAATTTTCGGCGACCTTCTGCATTTATGACGGGTGCTGGCAGTCGCCGCAAAAATCGCGTAAGTGGGACAGGCCCTTTACTCCAGCACTTTGTGTCTATCTTCAGTAACATGTAACAGTCTTTTGGATTGGGGTATTGGGAAGGAGTTAATTTTTAAAACAAATTTAAAATAGAAAAAGGCAGCAATAACTACTGGATAAAAGAGTTCTACGTTTCAGCTCGTACATTTCAGCTTGTCAAAATGAACATAGGTTGCTTTTAATTAACTGCATCCTTACAGGGAGGATATTGACAGTCCCCTGACAATTAATATCCTATGTGAAAGTTGACGGTTTACTACACTATTTGGTTACTTGCTCTATGAATTTTCCCATGGGCGGCATGGTGGCGCAGCGGTAGAGTTGCTGCCTTACAGCGCTTACAGCACCAGGGACCCGGGTTCGATCCTGACCAAGGGTGCTGTTGGTACGGAATTTATACGTTCTCCCCGTGACCTGCGTGGGTTTTCTCTGGGTGCTCCGGTTTCCTCCCACACTCCAAAGACGTACAGGTTTGTAGGTTAATTGGCTTGGTATAAATGTAAAACTGTCCCTAGTGTGTGTAGGTGTGTTGGGATTGCTGGTCGGTGCGGACTAGGTTGGCCGAAGCGCCTGTTTCTGCGTTGTATCTCTAAACTAAGCTAAACTAAACTAAATTAAATGATTATTTAGGAACCTAGTCCTATAGTTAACTGGGGAGAGCTGCACTCAAAGTCTGGAGCACTAAGGCAGGCTAGAGGAATGGGAAGTACAATGGCAGATGACATTTAACATGGAGAAATTTGAAACTATGCGTTTGATTGGGAAAATTAGGAAAGTTAATATTAAATAATGGAAGTATTAATGAAAGTGCCGGACAAATGTTACACGGATGTTCGTGCACATACCTATGGAGATGGCATGGAAGTCGAGAAGGCTGTTAAAGGAACAAAGGATCCTCAGTTGTGTTAATAGACATAGAATATAAAGCAAAGATATCTGCGATATGAAAAATCCACAACACATCTTTCACTTTCCACTAGTTTATTGCCAAAGGGAACATTCACCAGAATGGTATCAAGCAAGTGATTGTAATCACGTGTAGTCTTTTCACTGACTGGATAGCACACAACAAAAAAGCTTTTCACTGTACCTCGTTACACATGACAGTACTAAACTAAAGTAAACTAAACTAAAGAGGGGAGGGATGTGGATAATAGGGTGTGTGATCTTATGACAAAGTTTAAGGGGAGATATTTAAAACAGACGTTCAACGTCATGAATGGAGTTGACAAAATAAATAAGGGCAAATGTTTCCAGGAGCAGAAGGATTAGAAACTAAAGAGTATAGATTTTTAGCACTAGGCAGGAGAATCGGAGGAAGGAGGACTGTTTTTAACACAGGGAGTTGTAAACTGGCTTGCTCTTGCCAGAAAAGGTGATGGAAGCAGATTCAATAATAGCCTGCAAAACGGGAACAAATACTTGAACAAAATATTTTTTGCCAAAGCCAAGGAGTGAGGGTAATTGAATAATTATTTTGCGGATAAAAAAAGAGTTTGTTGGTTCAACAGGTCAGGCAGCATCTAATGACAGGGAAAGAAAAATAACATTTTGTGTCAAAGAGATTTCATCAAAAACATAAAGTGACAAAAGGGTCAAGACTGGATATTACTGAGGATGAAGAAGGCAAAATAACCAGATGGAACTCCTGTTGGGTGGAGGTCAAGGCTGGGAAAATGAGATGCTCTCTTTCTTGTTGAATGTTCCACCATTTATTATTTTTATTTCTGATTTCCAGCATCTGTAGTTTTTTGATTTATCACATCATCAAAGAACTGACACGACTGTGATTGTCCGAAGGCCTCTCTTTGTGTTATTTTATCCTTTAGCCTTTTTAGGACTTTAGAGATGCAGGGCAGAAAATATTTACGCTCCGAATTTTGACAACCCCCAATTTTTTAATAAAATTATAGATATAATATCAGAGTTTAATTACCAAAATGTAATAATAGGGGGGGACTTCAATTGCGTTTTAGATCCATATTTAGACAAATCAGTAAAACAAAAGAGGGGTAATTTAAAATCTAAGAAAAGTGAACTTCTAAATACATATATAAAACATACTAATATAACAGATGTATGGAGAACTGCTAATCCAACTGGAAGGGAATATTCATTTTACTCATCGGTACATAAAACTGATTCACGAATTGATTATTTTTTAGTGGATACAAAATTAATTCCATATACAATCAATCCTAAATACCACAATAGTATTGTTTCCGATCACTCCCCGTTGACTTTTCTATTAAAATTTGAGGGAATGCCGGGTAAAAAATCTTTTTGGAAGTTTAACACACAAATCCTAAACAACACACAAGGTTATAAATATTTAAAACAACAAATGAAATTTTTTTTTGAGACAAATGAAACACCAAGTATTTCACCTTCTTTATTATGGGAAACTTTCAAGGCATTTATCAGAGGAGTTATAATCTCATATCAAATCTTTCAAAATAAAAAGAATAAGACAGAACAACTGATGCTAGAACAAGAAATTAAACAATTAGAGTTAGATAATGCCAAAGATCCAACTACAGATAAACATAATAAGATAATACTATTGAAATTTAAACTTAATCGAATTTTATCGGCAAGAGTAATAAGATTATTCCAAATTACAAAACAGGAACATTTTTCGAATTTGGTGACAAGCCACATAAACTCTTACCTCGTCAATTGAAAAAACAAGAAAAGGAAAATACTATCACTAAAATTAAATCAGAGAAAGGTGAATTACTAACATTACCTAAGGATATTAACAATAGATTTGCTCAATATTATCAAAATCTATATACATCTAAAACTAAAATAGAAGATAGTAAAATTATAATTTTTTTAGATAACTGTAATCTTCCAAAAGTTGATCTTTCGGAACAAGAGGAATTAGGAGCTCAGATTACACTTGAAGAAATAGGAGAAACAATAAAATCGTTGAAAAATGGTAAGAGGCCTGGACCAGATGGTTTTAGTAACAAATTTTATAAAAGATTTCATGAGATAACGGCTCCACGTTTACTTAATTTATATACTCACGCCTTTAAAGAAAATAAACTACCAGAAACATTAGCTGAATCAACTATTACGCTTATACCAAAAAAAGATAAAGATTTAGAAGAACCGGGCTCATATAGAGTTATATCACTTTTAAATACAGATCAGAAAATTTTAGCAAAGACTTTAGCAAGAAGATTGAGTAAATACATTAGTAAATTGATAAATCCAGATCAAACGGGGTTTATACCCAAAAGACATTCATTTAATAATTTGAGACGCCTGTTTAATATAATGTACTCATATAAAACGGAGGATGAAGATATATCAATTGTTTCTCTGGATGCAGAGAAAGCATTTGATCAGGTAGAGTGGCAGTATTTATATAAAGTACTGCAAAAATTTAATATGGGAGAGAATTTTATTGTATGGGTAAAATTATTATATGATAGACCGACGGCAAGAATATTAACTAATGATATGTTATCTCCAAAATTTCAATTATCGAGGGGCAATAGGCAGGGATGTGCTTTATCACCCCTGCTATTTGCCCTTATGATAGAGCCCCTGGCTGAAAGTATAAGAATTCATCTGAATATTCAGGGATATAATACTAGGGACTCAAATAATAAAATTTCATTATATGCAGACGATATACTTCCATACGTCACAAATTCACAAACGAACATACCAAACTTATTAAATTTAATAGAGGAAATCGGTTCTTTTTCTGGATATAGAATAAATTGGAATTATAGTGAAATCATGACGTTAAAACCTCAAGAATCTACACACCTATTAAAGTTCCCCTTTAAAATTGCAACTGAAAAATTTAAGTATTTGGGTATTCAAATTACTAGAAAATACAAAGCATTATTTAATGCTAATTTTATGCCTTTATTAAATAAACTCAACGCGTTGATTAAATTCTGGAAAACACTTCCGTTATCATTAATAGGCAGAATAAACGCTATAAAAATGATCTTTTTACCACAAATATTATACCTATTTCAATCTATACCATTATATATACCAAAAAAACTTTTTCAAAAAACTAGACTCTAATATTACCAATTTTATTTGGGACTATAGATCACATAGAATTCAAAGAAAACACTTGTGCAAACCAAAAGACGTTGGGGGACTTTCACTTCCGAACTTTTTGTATTATTATTGGGCAGTGCATATTAAGAATATAATTTATTGGTTGGACAGTCCTACCCAACAGACAGAATGGATAAGAATGGAGAAAGAGGATTGTTCTCCTTGTAACATAGGAGCGATCCTCTTCTCCCCGATAAAACTGAACAACACAATATATAAGAATAACCCAATTATACATAATACAATAAGAATTTGGAAACAAATAAAATTATCTTTAAAATTAAGAAACCTATCATTGTTAATGCCAATAGTGAATAATCCTTCATTTAAACCATCTCTTATTGATAAAACATATAATCAATGGGAAAGAATGGGAATTAAAAAGATCGGTGATATGTATGAAATGGGAAATCTGTTATCATTCCAACAATTACAATTAAAATTTAAACTGAAAAATAACCAATATTTTAAATATCTTCAGATCTGCGACTTCATGAGGAAATACATACAAAGATATCAAAATATAGCTTTAGACCCACTGGAAGAAGCAATGAATATTAAGGCTGACTCACAGAAATTAATATCATACTTATATAATAGTATTCTAAATATAGAACTACCATCGACAGAGGCACTTAGAGAAGATTGGGAACGAGAATTAATGATAAAAATCACGAAGGAAACATGGGAAAAGTATTTGATATATATACACAAATGTTCGATTAATGTAAGACATAATTTAATTCAATTTAAAATTTTACATAGATTATATTATTCAAAAACTAGACTGAATAAATTCTATCCAAATACTTCCCCCATTTGTGATAAATATCTATCCCAAAATGCAACAATAACACACTCTTTTGTTTCCTGCATAAAACTTTATAAATTCTGGAGTGATATTTTTGAAATATTTACAAAATTATTCAAGATAAAAATGGAACCTAATACTGAAATGATTATATTTGGAGTAACGGAAGACGGGAACAAATTGAACTCATCTCAAAATTTATTTTTTAATTATGGGTTAATAACGGCAAAAAAACGTATACTTAAATTTTGGAAAAATACACCCGCATCAACGCTTAAAATGTGGATTTCAAACATGTTGGACACCGCACATCTTGAGGAAGTGCGATTCCTCCTAATAGATAAATCGGACCAATTCTTAACGAGTTGGTCTCCATTTATCGACTTTTTGGAAGGATATGGTGCAACACAATCGTAAAAACTAACTGTTTCAGGACTGGGTGAAGGATGGTCAAGAATATAAATAACGATCTCCTTAATCTCTTATTTTCTACTCTTTTTCTTTCTATCTTATTTTCTTCACTTTTCCTCTTTCACCCCTTTTTTCTTTTCACACACCATATATAAAAACAAAAAAATAAAAAATAAAAAAAGAGATGCAGGGCAGAAATAGGCCCTTCGGCCCACTGAGTCCACGCCGACCAGCGATCACCCTGTACATTAGCACTATCCTACACACAAGGGACAATTTACAATTTTACCAAAGCCAATTAACCTACAACCTGTACGTCTTTGGAGCGTGGGAGGAAACCGGATCACCCGGAGAAAACCCACCTGGTCACAGGGAGAACGTACAACTTCGTACAGACAGCACCCGTAGTAAGGATCAAGCTCAGGTCTCCAGCACTGTCAGGCAGAAACTCTACAGCTGCAACATCATGCTATCCAGCTGTTTCTACAACCACTGTCAAAAGGAAAAATGATTACTTACATTCATATAGTATCTTCTGCAACCTTTGCAGCCAATGGACTACTTTGGAAGTAATGTCACTGATATAATATAGGAAACAGAGCAGCTATTCTCGGTAAATCAAGCTCCCAACAACAGCAGTGTGATAATGTCCAGAGAATCTAATATTTCATAATGTTGATATATGGGCGTTTCCGTGAATAAGGTTACCAACCTGTGACATGGATTGCCAAATTTGAAAGTTATTCAACATAGAAACATAGAAAATAGGTGCAGGAGTAGGCCATTCGGCCCTTCGAGCCTGCACCGCCATTTGATATGATCATGGCTGATCATCCAACTCAGTATCCCATCCCTGCCTTCTCTCCATACCCCCTGATCCCTTTAGCCACAAGGGCCACATCTAACTCCCTCTTAAATATAGCCAATGAACTGGCCTCAACTACCTTCTGTGGCAGAGAATTCCACAGATTCACCACTCTCTGTGTAAAAAATGATTTCCTCATCTCGGTCCTAAAAGTCTTCCCTCTTATCCTTAAACTGTGACCCCTAGTTCTGGACTTCCCCAACATCGGGAATAATCTTCCTGCATCTAGCCTGTCCAACCCCTTAAGAATTTTGTAAGTTTCTACAAGATCCCCCCTCAGTCTTCTGAATTCCAACGTGTACAAGCCGAGTCTATCCAGTCTTTCCTCATATGAAAGTCCTGCCATCCCAGGAATCAGTCTGGTGAACCTTCTCTGTACTCCCTCTATGGCAAGAATGTCTTTCCTCAGATTAGGAGACCAAAACTGTACGCAATACTCCAGGTGTGGTCTCACCAAGACCCTGTACAACTGCAGTAGAACCTCCCTGCTCTTATACTCAAATCCTTTTGCTATGAATGCTAACATACCATTTGCTTTCTTCACTGCCTGCTGCACCTGCATTCCTACTTTCAATGACTGGTGTACCATGACACGCAGGTCTCGTTGCATCTCCCCTTTTCCTAATCGGCCACCATTCAGATAATATGAAATGCCACAGCATTAAAAATGGGCCACCTACCTATGATCCTTTTGAGCTAATTTGTGATCAAAATCGACCAAAATTTGATCAAAATTTGAAGGGAAAAGAAACAAGATTTAAAAAAAATTTATGACATATAAGACATATGGGACATTTACTGATTTCGAAGGTTGTTTAAAACAAATCGGCACCTAACCCACCACGAGGCTGTGTAGTACATGCCAGGGTCATTATAATCGTGTTGTTTGAATTTTTTTTATAGTCACGACTATTTTCAAGCAGGATTGGGATAAATGTAAATTGCCCCTAGTGTTTGTGTAGTGTTAGTGTGCGCTGGTCGATGGGCCGTAAGGCCTGTTTCCACGCTGTATCTCTAAACTAAACTAAACTAAACTACTCAGCTTTTACAGCAGCTCATCTATTTTTGAACCGATTGGTGACAGTTCTTTAAAGGTATTAGCTATCGCCAAGGATGGGGCCTGACATCCCACACAGTTAGCTGTCTACAAACAAGTGGCTGTACAATGAACAAAATAGGATTAACATATTCGCAGCATATTATTTCTGGAAGTGATTATTATTGGTTTGTTCTGATTACTTCCACTTGTTGCTGGAAGGTGTAAATTAGATCATAGAGCAAAGAACAATTTTTCACAAGAATATCCATAATTGGAGATGTATAATCTAATTGGACTAGTGGGTTATATTAATCTCAGAGATCACAAACACAGCAGCTGCAAATTGGTCTTTCTGATATTTAGTTGGAGTGAATCTGTATATTTATGTCAAGGTTAATTAAAACGTGCTAGTTTGCAAAATTGATGTTGATAACGTGAAATCATGCTGTTGTCTTTGTGTCAGCTTTGGCTCAGTTGAAAGCACTTCTTCCTCTGAACAAGATATTGGCTGCTATTGCCCAGAATAAGACCTCATGCAAACTGGTGGAACAACACCTCATATTCCACTTGGGTAGCTTACAACCCAACAGTATGAACATTGAATTCTCCAATTTTAGGTAACTAACCCATGAACATGACTGGCCCCCATAACCACCCCCCCACCCCCCTCCACTCCTATTTTTCCTCTCCCTTCCCTGGTTGCACACCCATTTCTTCTTTTCTTATTTCCCCCATTCCCTTCCACCTCTGGCTTCACCTTTCGTTCCGCTCTATCCTTATCCCCTTGTCTCACACTTTTTGCTCTTTTCATCTCTGGCCTTTGACCGACCATCTGTCAATCGAACGACCCCGTCACCTGTATCCACCTATCACTTACCAGACTTTGTCCCGCCCACTCTCCCACTCTCTTTCAACTTTCTCCCCCTCTACTGCAATCAATTTGAAGAAGGATCCCGATCTGAAATGTTGCCTATCCAACTGAGCTACTCTAAAGGTGGCCTCACCAACATCTTGCATAACTGCAACATGACCTCCCAACTTCTATACCCAATACTCTGATTGATGTAGGCCAACTACTTTTGTGAGAACACTAGAGATGAGTAACAAGTGCTGGCCTTTCCCAAAGATCCGGAAAAATGAAGTAAAAAATAAGCATCAAAGGGACTGCATACCAAATCTGGGTTGCGTGGCATTAGAGACATCAACATAAAGCTGTTTTCATCACGGCTATAGAGAATTGTAGTGAAGATAGTACTGAATGAGTATACAGGGTCTGGTCATAGAGTCATGCATCACGGAAACAGACCCTTCAGCCCATCTTGACCATGCCGACCTAGATGCCCCATCTATGCTAGTCCCACCTGCCTGCGTTTGGCCCATATCCCTTTAAACGTTTCTTATCCATGTACCTGTCAAAGTATTTTTTAAATACTGTTACAGTACCTGACTCAACCTCCTCCTCTGGCAGCTTGTACCCATCAACCTCTGTATAAAAAAAAGTTGGCCCTCAGGTCCCTATTAAATCTTTCCTCTCTCACCGTAGTCTTATAACCTTTGTTACTTGTCTCCCTTATTCTGGGTAAAAGAATGTGCATTCTTCCTATCTGTTCCCCTCATGAGTTTATACACCTCTATAAGATATCCCATCAGCCTAGTGTGCTCAAAGGAATAAAGTCCTAAAGTGTAAGAAGGAACTGCAGATGCTGGAAGATAAGCACAAAATGCTGGAGTAACTCAGCGGGACAGGCAACTTCTCTGGAGAAAAGGAATGGTTGACCTTTCGGGTGTAGATGCTCCATCTGACTCTGTCCTAGGTTGCCTGACCTCTCCTTAGAGCTCAGGCCCTCAAGTCCTGGCAACATCTTCCTAAATCTGAAGGCTTGCTGCATTGTCGGAAGTATACTGGGACACGGGATATGGGAGCAGAGGGCGACACGGTGGCGCAGCGGTAGAGTTGCTGCCTTACAGCGCTAGCAGCGCTGGAGACCCGGGTTCAATCCCGACTATGGGTGCTTGTCTGTACGGAGTTTGTACGTTCTCCCCGTGACCGGCGTGTGTTTTTCCGTGATCTTCGGTTTCCTCCCACACTCCAAAGACGTACAGGTATGTAGGTAAATTGGTTTGGTAAATGTAAAAATTGTTCCTAGTGTGTGTTTGTGTAGGGTAGTATTAACGTGTGGGGACCGCTGGTCGGCACGGACCCGGTGGGCCGAAGGGCCTGTTTCCGCACTGTTTGTCTAAACTAAACTAAGTTCAAGACACGCAGCCTTTGAGATAACGCTTTATGATTTCAAAGGCCAGCGTGCAGGAGCCAGAAAAGAAAAGAGGAGCCATTGTACTGAGCTACCAGCATTATGTTTGCGGCTGTACTGTGGATCATAGATCAATTTGATGTCAATAGGCAATAGACAATAGACAATAGGTGCAGGAGTAGGCCATTCGGCCCTTCGAGCCAGCACCGCCATTCAATGTGATCATGGCTGATCATCCCCAATCAGTACCCCGTTCCTGCCTTCTCCCCATATCCCCTGACTCCGCTATTTTTAAGAGCCCTATCTAGCTCTCTCTTGAAAGCATCCAGAGAACCTGCCTCCACCGCCCTCTGAGACAGAGAATTCCACACACTCACAATTCTCTGTGAGAAAAAGTGTTTCCATCGTCTCCGTTCTAAATGGCTTACTCCTTATTCTTAAACTGTGGCACCTGGTTCTGGACTCCCCCAACATCGGGAACATGTTTCCTGCCTCTAGCGTGTCCTTCTCACCTTGTTATCTGCTGCCAATTACAAGGCAGACAATCTAAGCCATGCGGTATTCTGGGAGCAATGCAGACGTATCAGACATAGGTTCATGTTTCTGTACGAATGGCGTACAAGGGAAGCACATCTGTTGCCATTTGAAATGTTTAAAAAAATTAAAACATCTGTTCTTACTGATTTAATCATTACCAATAAAACCTGTCTTGATTTATTTTGGAAACAGGGAAATAATTTAGAACAACAGAGAAGATGTTGAATGTATCAGGTAATGGCACTAGCCACAAAATAAAGTGAGCATTAATTTTCCATTACTATCATTACCTACTCCGATAAGACCCGTGAATTAAAAAATCATAGAAATGTGTGCCAGCGATGACTATTGCAATGCATCTTATGCGTTAATTAGTGTACTGATACACTGTTCACATTCAGAATGCAAAAATGTTGAAATATCTTTATTTGCTGTCAGCTAAACTATCGTCAGTGGCTATCAACAATTTATATTTCCACAGCCAGTTAACTGAAGTAAAGTACAGATGAAATAGTCTATGGTAATAGTCGGAGTATTCCTCACAGGCATAAATGGATTTAGACAGATGCTAATTGGAAATTTAGAAGTTTTAGAGGGTAATTGAAGGGAAAATCAGACAGTGAGGTGCTATTTCACCTGTTGTACACCCTTGCAATAGGTTACATTTACAGCAATAAAGAAGTACACACATTGTAAATGGATTCTAAGCATTAAAACCACATGCATTGCCAGCTGGAGCTCACTGGATCAACCTTGACCGTAAGTTGGAAGTTTCTTGGTTCAATTTGAGCTCCACAGCCTTTGGCATAAGGTCCAGGATGTCAGTACGAAAAGCTGCTGGATTGTTATCTTTTGATTGCGACCCCTCTGTTGTCCCATAAAAGGTGCTATCTTTAAAGGGTGGCACTGTGGCGCTGTGGTGGAGTTGCTGCCTTACAGTGGCAGAGATTCGGGTTCGAACTTGACCACAGGTGCTGTCTGTACGGAGTTTATAGACAATAGACAATTGTCTACAATATTTCTACGCTCTCCCTGTGACCTGCGTGGGGTTTTCTCTGGGTGCTCCGGTTTCCTCCCACATTCCAAAGAAGTGTAGGTTTGTAGGTTAATTGGCTTCTGTAATTTGTCCCTACTGTGTGGGATAGTGCTAGTGTACAGGGTTGGCTCTGGCCTGTTACCGCACTGTATCTCTAAAGTTTGAAGAAGAGGCTGGGGTCATGCTCAGTGGGTAGACAAATATTCATTCCTCACTTTATGTGGACATTGAAACAACGTACTCGAGGACAACACACTGCTGCTTCTGGGTGTTTGTTGTGTGGAGATTTTGTGCTTACGTTACAAAAGTGACCATTTTTCTATATATATAAAAATAAAATTTAATATATAAAATAAAATTACATATGAGTCCTCTTCTATGCAAATTAAACACTCTCGGCTCTTGAAATAGTTAAAGTAAATTAATCTCATACTCCTCTCCCCTCCCCTCCCCTCACCCCTCCCCTCCCCTCCCCCCTCCCTTATTGCCCCTTTATCCTCTCGAGTCATTTTACCAGTTCCACAAAGTGCCAAGTGAATTTTTCTGCCTGGCTCTCAGCTCATCACAAGTACATCCTAAAATTCCAATTATTATTTCCTCAATTTATTGTTTAGCTCCTTCCTCTTGAAAGCCAAGATTTAGTGTGAGTTTACAGAATTATTACTATTGGTAAGTTTGCAGATGACACTAAAATGAATGGTAATGTAGATAGTGAAGATGGGTATCAAAAATTACAGCAGGATCTTGATCAGCTGGGCTATTAACCTACAAACCTGTAAGTCTTTGGAGTTAGACACAAAATGCTGGAGTAACTCAGTGGGACAGGCAGCATCTCTAGAGATAAGGAATGGGTGACGCATCGGGTCGAGACCCTTCTTCCAACTGATTGAAGAAGGGTCCGGAAGTGGCGGCTCTGCCCTGCAGCTGCGCCTCGCCTGCAGTCCGTTTGTCTTTTTTGTCTTTTTTTCTTTCTTTTTGTCCTGTTTTAGTTAATTTTAGTTTATTTAGGTTGTGTATGTGTGGGGGGTGGGGGAAACATGTTTTTTGTCTCATCCTTCGGGGGGATGCGACCTTTTCTTGTTGTATCCCCCGTCTCCATCTCCGTCTGCGCTGAGGCCTAATGGCGGAGCTGGCGGCCTCCAACTGGGACCGACCTCGAGGCTCCGGAGGCAAAGCCAGGACTTACCAACTTCGGGGCTGTGGTGGTGTTGCGGCGGCGGCGACCCGACTTCCGACCCGACTTCAGAGCCAGTGGACTTGGCCACGGGCCCAGTGGACGACATCGTTGGGAGCTCGCAGGTCCCAGGTTGGTGACCTGTTTTCCGGAGCTCCCGCAACAACAGCTTCATCCGCTGAACTGGAGGGTGGCAGCTTCAGCAGCTTCGTCCGTCCCGGGCCACGGAGTTTGAACCGGCCCGTTCGCGGAGCTCGGATTCGGCCGCGGGACTTACTCACCCGGCGGGGTCGCAACATCGGAAGCCTGGATCGCCTCAACGCAGGGGGAGAACAAGGAGGGAAGAGACAAGGACTTAAGACTTTTGCCTTCCATCACAGTGAGGAGGATCTGGTGGACTCACTGTGGTGGATGTTAAATCTGTGTTTATTGTGCGTTTTGTTATTTTATTCCATGTTATGACTGCAAGGCACGAAATTTCGTTCAGACTGAAAAGTCTGAATGACAATAAAGGATACTTTTTAACTTTTTGACCTGAAACGTCACCTATTCCTTCTCTCCAGAGATGCTGCCTGTCCCGCTGAGTTACTTCAGCATTTTGTGTCTATCTTTGGTATAAATCAGCATCCGCAGTTCGTTCCTACACATTGATAGGGGAGAGGGAGACATAGAGATATGAAAGCACAGATCAAATGGGGTGATGGTCAACTAAATGTAGATATGTACATTGTAAGCTGAGGGGAAGGTGGCAACAAGGCATACAATGTAATATAATGAAACTTGTCGGCAGGCAGTGAAGAAAGCGAATGGCATGTTGGCCTTTATAACAAGAGGAGTCGAGTATAGGAGCAAAGAGGTCCTTCTGCAGTTGTACAGAGCCCTAGTGAGACCACACTTGGAGTATTGTGTGCAGTTTTGGTCCCCTAATTTGAGGAAGGACATTCTTGCTATTGAGGGAGTGCAGCGTAGGTTTACAAGGTTAATTCCCGGGATGGTGGGACTGTCATATGCTGAGAGAATGGAGCAGCTGGGCTTGTACACTCTGGAGTTTAGAAGGATGAGAGGGCATCTTATTGAAACATATAAGATTGTTAAGGGTTTGGACATGCTGGGGGCAGGAAACATGTTCCCGATGTTGGGGGAGTCCAGAACCAGGGGCCACAGTTTAAGAATAAGGGGTAAGCCATTTAGAACGTAGACGAGGAAACACTTTTTCTCACAGAGAGTTGTGAGTGTGTGGAATTCTCTGCCTCAGAGGGCGGTGGAGGCAGGTTCTCTGGATGCTTTTAAGAGAGAGCTGGATAGGGCTCTTAAAAATAGCGGAGTCAGGGGATATGGGGAAAAGATAGGAACGGAGTACTGATTGGGGATGATCAGCCATGATCACATTGAATGGCGTTGCTGGCTCGAAGGGCCGAATGGCCTACTCCTGCACCTATTGTCTATTGTGCTGTGGTCACTTCAGAAGAGCTTTACTTGCTGTGAAAGTCCGAAGAAGGGTCCTGGCCCAAAACGGCACCGATCCATGTTCTCCAGAGATGCTGCCTGACCTGCTGAGTTACTCCAGCACTTTATGTCCTTTTTTTCCCCGCTAACCAGCATCTGAGTTCCTTGTGCCACTGTGAAAGATACCATTTTGCACACACTAAACCACCATATACAGCAGTTTAAGAATGTCCAAATAACCTGCGTACATTTAGCCTGAAGGATAAACATTGGCCAGGACACTGCGGATAACTCCCCTGCTCATCTCAGGCACCATTAAATCTGGAATCTATTAAATCTACTTAGAAACAGATTTGCCACGACTCCAGTTCCGTTTTGCAACCAAAAATATGATTGACTACACAATTATATTATTAACTTTTGAGTTGTTTTTATGATTTTTTAGTTTAATTTAGAGATACAGCGTGGAAACCGGCACTTTGGCCCACCGAGTCCGCACTGACCAGCGATCCCCGTCCACTAACACTATCCTACACACACTAGGGACAATTTGTTTAAATCTTTTTTGAATATCAAGCCATTAACCTACACATCTGGAGTTGACACAAAATGCTGGAGTAACTCAGCGGGTGAGGCAGCATCTCTGGAGCGAAGGAATGGGCGACGTTTCGGGTCGAGACCCTTCTTCAGCTACACATATTTATGGGTATATCTTTGGACTGTAGGACGAGAAAGAGAAGATCTCAAAGAAAACTCACGCGGTCACGGAGAGAACCTACAAAGTCTGTACAGACAGCACCCGTAGTCGGGATCGAACCCGGGTCTCTGGCACTGTAAGCGTTGTAGGGCAGCAACTCTACCGCTGTGCCACCATGCTGCCGCGATACTTGAGAAATGGCCATTTCCTTATATGCAGAATGATGAATCTATTTTTTGTATTGATAGTATTAATAGTTTGAAGACACACTTTTATAAAACGTGGAAGGGAACTTAAAGAAGATCTACCTGTCTCCTTTTGTTGGACTTTAAGTCCCGGGGTCATACTCAGTGACCGATGATGCCTCAGACGCATTAGTTTAGTTTCGTTTATTGTCACGTGTACCGAGGTACAGTGAAAAGCTTCTTTTTGTTGCATGCTATCCAGGCAGCTGAATGATTACAATCTAGCTATCTCCATGACACAGGGTAAAGGGAATAACGTTTAGTGCAAGATAAAGTCCAGTAAAGATAGTCCGAAGATCTCCAATGTGGTAGTTGGTAGATCAGGACCGCTCTCTAGTTGGTGATGGCATAGTTCAGTTGCCTGATAACAGCTGGGAAGAAACGTCGCTGAACCTGGAGGTGTGCGGTTTCACACTTCTGTACCTCTCGTCATGATGGAGGCTTCATTCTGAAGGGGGCCATTGTCTACAGATGATTTTTATGGCGTGACTTTCAATAGATGGTGCAATGGGCTGGACCAGCAACGGACGACAAGTTGTTGGACTCCACTACACTTACCCAGCTACTGTCATCCTGCCTTAGTTAATCTGTTGCGCTGAAGGCAAAGCATCTAGTCATTTTTGTTTGCATTTTTGGAGGAGAGAGTATAGCTCTGTATCTCCTCTTTCCGTGGGGGAAGAACAGTTACGTAGTCAGGATAAACACATTGTGCTACTTTGACAGCAAAAGCACATCTGGCCCCGATAAAGACACAATGGCAGGACTGCCTCGGATGCTCTTCCACAGAGGCAAGGTCAGCAAAGGGCACATTTAATCTGCATCTTCCTGTACACGGGGCTGTTTATCATTGTAATTGATCCCCTCCAGGAGCGATTACCTTTGCTAACCAAAGCTTTCGGTCCCTTCCTCGGCAGCCTGAGTCCCACTGGGACAATTCCTCTCTCCTGAATGCTGCTGAACAAATCACTTCGATTCAGTAGCCTTGCTAAAACAACTTATCGATGAAGTAGCTCTTTACACTCTAGCCCATTTCAACTCAAATCCAGAGCCTAATACAATCCTTTCTAAAATACTAAGCTGAAACATAATTCCATCGCGATCATATTATAGGGCAATGGATTATGGATATAAACAGAATTGACCAAAGTGAAACCATGCCCTCCAGATGGTGTCTGTCTTAACTTGAGGACAGTAGCTAATTGGGAAATCTATTTCTGTTTTTGATGCCAATCAGAAATTCTGCTTGTAAATATATTTTTAATGAAACTTGCATGTTATAATTGCAGGTGTGATCTTGTTAAAAAAAAACTGTGCCTGCTTGAAAAAACACTGAGTTTCCAATTCACAATGTTTCGTTTACTTTAGATTAGTTTTAGAGAAACACTGCAGAAATAGGCCCTTCGGCTCATCCAGTCCACGCGGACCAGAGATCCCAGAACACTTGCACTATCCCACTAGGGATAGGGACAATTTACACTTATACCAAGCCAATTAACTTACAAAACAGTACGTCTGTAAAAAATACAGGAATCTGTTTTTCGTTACAATACTTATAATGTCTAAAGAAGCGTCCTGACTCACAATATTGTCTATCCATTTCCTCCACAGATGCTGCCTGACCTGCTGGGTTACATCAGCCGTTTATGTTGTGCTTATAATGCATTGGCCTGCAGAAGTAGCCTTAGAGAGTAAATGTAGAGTGTGTTGCTTTATAAGCCCTGGTGGTATCTCTGAATCTCACATTTTCACCTTATGGACCATATGGGTTTCCTCTGGAGTGGCGGCGCTGCCTCGGTCCGACTGTTTTTTTGTTTTTTTGTTTGTTTTCTTGTCCTGTTTTAGCTAGTTAATTTGAGTTATTAGGTTGTGTATGTGTGGGGGGAGGGGGGGGGGTGGGAGCAACGCGTTTTAGTCTCTTCGGGGGAATGCGACTTTTCTTGTCGTATCCCCCGTCTCCTTCTCCGTCTGCGCTGAGGCCCTAATGGCGGAGCTGGCGGCCTCCAACTGCGACCGACCTCGAGGCTCCGGAGGCAGAGCCAGCCAGGACTTACCAGCGCGAGGCTGGCCGACTACGGGGTTGTGGCGGTTTCCGGCGGCGGCCCGACTCGGGGCTGAGGTGGCGTTCCGGCGGCCCGATTCGGGGCTGAGGTGGTGTTACGGCGGAGGCGACCCAACTTCGGAGGTTCAGCCGCGGGCCCAGTAGACGATAACGTCGGGAGCTCGCAGGTCACAGGTTGGTGACCAGTTTTCCCAGAGCTCCCTCGGCAACAGCTTCGTCCGCTGGACTGGAGGGCGGCAGCTTCGACTACCCCGGGCCGCGGAGATTGAACCGGCCCGTTCGCGGAGCACGGTTGGGCCGCGGGACATACTTACCATCACCCGGTGGGGGTCACAATATCGGAGGCCTGGATCGCCTTCGCGCAGAGGGAGAACAAGGAGGGAAGAGACAAAGACTTAAGATTTTTGCCTTCCATCACAGTGAGGAAATGTCTGGTGAACTCACTGTGGTGGATGTTAAATTTGTGTTTATTGTGTGTTTTGTTATTTTATTATATGTATGACTGCAAGGCAACGAAATTTCGTTCAGACCGAAAGGTCTGAATGACAATAAAGGTTCCATGATTCCATGATTCTGGGTGCCCTGGTTTCCTCCCACATCCCAAATCCATGCGGGTTGGTAGATTCAAGATGGCAGCAACCATGGTGAAAGCAAAGATGGATGCCAGTGGGCAGACTGGCGGCTTACACCCCACGTCCTCAGAGGCGCTGTTGTGAGCACGGAGGCTGAGCGATGGCCGACAGAGGCGAAGGACGTTGCATTCATGGGCCAAAGCTGAGAAGGCATTGGAGTGGTTGAGTTGGCGGAGTGGGCCGCTGGAGGCCCTGAAACAGCCTGGGGCTCCATTAGATCAGGCACCGCTCCAAGTGACCGAGTGTGCAATACGGACACGGCCTGCAGCGGCACGGAGCGTTGGCAGTGGTGGAGGACATCGATGCGTCAACTGGTCAGGATGACCCTTGCAACACCAACCCAGTGTCGTCGCCAGGACAATGGGCCTTTATGGCTGTACAATACGATACGATAGAAATGTATTTATCCCAGGAGGGAAATTGATCTACCAACAGTCGTTAAACACAGAAGATACATGAAACATGAAATTAAGGTGACTAGTGGAAAGGATTGGGGATGTGCAAAGATTGGGTGGGGGGGGAGGGGGAGTCAGTCTACCCCATGACTGAAGGGGGAGGAGTTGTACGGTTTGATAGCTACAGGAGAAAAGGATCTCCTGTAGCGTCCTGTACTGCATCTTGGTGGAACCAGTCTGTTGCTGAAGGTGCTCCTCAGGTTGACCAGTGAGTCATGGAGGGGTGGACAAAGGGTTGAGATGAAAGGGAAACAAAAGGGTGACAAAAGAAGACAATAGAGGAGGCAATGGTCAGGTCAGAACATCTATAAACCCCCCACATAAGAGGAGTGTTGTTCATGTTAAAAACCAATAGTCCACCTCTGTGATGTGCCACAGTTATTTGTTCAGATTAATTTAGTTCAGAGACTCAGCATGGAAACAGGCCATTCGGCCCACCGCGTCCGTGCCAACCAGCGATCATCCATACATTCGCTCTATCCTACACACTAGGGACAATTTACAGAGGCCAATTAACTTACAGACCTGCACATCTTTGGAGTGTGGGAGGAAACCAGAGCACCCGGAGAAAACCTATGCGTCAACAGGGAGAATGTACAAACTCCGTACAGACAGCACCCGTGGTCAGAATCGAACACGGGTCTCTAGCGCTGTAAGGCAGCAACTCTACCACTGCACCACCGTGCCATTCTATCCATTATGTGCTTAACCGGGGATTGTACTTATGTAAGGCAGTAATCTTACTGATATGTACGCAGCGAAAGAATCTCACTGTACCTTGGTACACGTGACAATAAAGGAATCATTGAAGCATTCTCAACTGCCCACTGCCCTCTCTCAGTTGCCATTAAATCATCCATGGCTCCAGATTTCTGTGGCAAAGGATAATTTCAAACAGCTCTGCGGCATGCCTGTAATTTGATCAGAAGAAGCACTCTAAACAAATTGCAAAGTGAATCTTCGCCATTATACAGGAACAGTTTATTTCTGTTGTTTGTGCCTTATCTAGTTGCCCTTCTAAATGTTGTTGAGCAATGCAGAGAGAGCTGTCTTTTCCAACGTTTCCAGATGGTCCAAGCAATTACATCTTCTTAGCACCCGTTTTACACAATGACAACCCCTCACTGGAATGGACCTGCGTGTAATTCTTTCATTCCTGACATTTATTAAAAGGGGCAACAAAGTTGCGACTCGGAAATTCCAGGTCACGGCTCTTAGTGGCTGTTAATGGAAATCTTCTGTTGAAGAGCAATCAATCACAAATAATCATAAATCATAACTATAATAACTCTATCATCCCACTGTGGGTGAGAGGAAATTATAATTAAAGTATATGAGTGACCTAGAACTCAAACTCAAATTATACGAATTAAATATATTTGCATATTAATTGATTTTCTGAAAGAGCAGCCCGAGTCATTCATGAAAATTAAAATGTTACCTGCAAGTCTAATTTTTCACTCAATGTAGGTAAGTTCAAATTGGGGGATACTTCACTGAATCTGTCTTAGTTTGTTCCAGCCAGTTTCTTGTGCGATATTCCCTGTAATTTATATGTTACGCACCTGAATATTTCAGTTCTTTCAGGAAAAAAAATATGTGCATGTTAACAATGAAAATGTTATTCAAACAGTTAGACAGGTACATGGATAGGACAGGTTTGGAGGGATATGGGCCAAACACAGGCAGGTGGGACTAGTGTAGATGGGACATGTGTAGGCAAGTTGGGCCGGAGGGCCTGTTTTCACACTGTTTTACTCTATTTTAATTTTAATTTTAATTTTTTTATTTTATTAGAAGTATTGTACATTACAGTAATCTCCAATAAACGTAAGTTTATACTTTTCTTGTACCACTTCTTATTTTAAACTTTAATAAGAGAAAAGGATAGAAAGAGTTAGTAAAGATAGTAAGTGAGTGATTGAAAGAGTGGTCCAGGAACACCCATATGGACCTAAACCACAAGAAATAGTTTAAAAAAAAAGAGAAAAACCAAAAGGAGGAAAAAGAAAAAAGAAAAAATAAGATAAGATAGGACAATATGAAAGGGATGTACCTACTTCATATCTTTACTCACCCCTCGCCAGGTCCTGAAACCATTTATTATCAACATTTTGTTGCACCCTATGTTTGTAATAAGTCGATAAATGGAGACCAAATCTTTTGGAATTGGTCTGGTTTACCTGCTAAGAGGAATCTCATATCTTCTAGGTGTAACAGTTCCGACATATTAGAAATCCACATTTTTGTCGTTGGCGTGGGAGCGTTTTTCCAAAATTTCAGTATGTTTTTTTGCCGTTATTAAGCCATAATTAAGAAAACTCCTTTGAAACGAAGTCAGCTCCAAACTTGCTTCTATTGTTCCAAAAATAATCAGTTCTGCATTTGGTTTCAGTTTTATTTTAAATAATTTCGTGAACATTTCAAGAATTTCATTCCAAAATTTTTGGATTTTTATACAAAAAACAAAAGAATGTGCTATAGGTTCTTGGGTTAGGCATTTATCACAGATAGAAGAGGCATTTGGGTAAAATTTACTTAATTTAGCTTTCGAATAGTATAATCTATGTAAAATTTTAAATTGAATTAGAGTATGTCTTACGTTAATCGAGCATTTATGCACATATAACAAGTGTTTATCCCAACTCTCTTTCGAGAATTTTATAGCTAGTTCTTGTTCCCAGTCTCTTCTAATCCTATCAGATGATGAAATTTCTATGTTTAGAATGGAATTATACAGGTATGATATTAAATTAGCTGTTTTACTCTATATAACAGGGAGGATTTCCGGCATAGTTTGTTAATGAACTGTAGATTTTTGGTTCAATTTAATTTAGAGATACAGCTTGGAAACAGGGCCTTCGGCCCACCGAGTCTGCGCCAACCAGCGATCCCCACGCATTAACACTATCCTACATACACTAGGGACAATTTACAATTTTACCAAGCCAGTTAACCTACAAACCTGTACACCTATGTGGAGTGTGGGAGGAAACGGAGATTCCGGAGAAATCCCATGTAGGTCATAGGGAGAACGTACAAACTCCATACAGACAGCACCCGAAGTCAGGATCGAACCTGGGTCTCTGGCACTGTAAGGCAGCAACACTCCCGCTGTGTCACCCTTCCACCAATAAATATATAAAATATATATAAAATAGAGATTAAACAAGAGCTTCACTGATATGAAGCTTTAAAAAAAATATTGTAATGTACCTTAAATATATGCTAATACCATGCATGCAATTAAATGAAACTTAGCTTCTACAGAAGAAATAAATGAATTGGATTCAGTCAGAATACTGATGCAATTACAGCCTCAGGAAAGTGGATTTCTTCATGAAAGTTGCTTGTTTATTGTGGAAGTTTAGCTTCATTTAAAATGCTGATTTTTATTTTACCATATTAAGGAAATTGTTTACAGGGGAAGTGGAAGTACTCAATCTCGAGCAAAACACAACGTGCTGGAGGCACTCAGTGGCTCAGGCAGCACCTGCGGAGTGAATGGGTATGCAACGTTTTGGGTCGGGACAATTCTTATAAGTTCATAAGTATTAGGTGCAGAATTAGGCCATTCGGTCCATCAAGTCTCCTCCACCATTCAATCATACAAAAACATAGAAAATAGGTGCAGCAGTAGGCCATTCGGCCCTTCGAACCAGCACCGCCATTCAATATGATCATGGCTAATCATCTAAAATCAGTACCCCGCTCCTGCTTTTTCCCCATATCCCTTGATTCCTTTAGCTCTAAGAGCTAAATCTAACTCTCTCTTGAAAACAAGAGAGTTTCTTTTTATGTTTCTTTAACATCCCCTCTCATCATTCTAAATCATGGCTGATCTATCTTTCCCACTCAACCCCATTCTCCTGCCTTCTCCCCATAACCCCTAACACCCTTACTAATGAAGAATCTGTCAATCTCTGCCTTATAAATATCCATTGACTTGGCCTCCACAGCCTTCTGTGGCGATGAATTCCACAGATTCACCACCCTCTGACTAAATAAATTCCTTCTCGTCTCCTTTCTAAAGGTACGTCCTTTTATTCTGAGGCTATGGCCTCTGGTCCAAGACTCTCCCACCAGTGGAAACATCCTCTCCACCTTCACTTTATCCAGGCCTTCTTCACACCATCATACTGTATGCAGTTAGTTGTAATTCTAAGTCCTCAAACTTAATAGTTTCTTGCAACCGTCATGTATTTCTCTTTTTCCTTTTCGAGGACTGAGCTGCATCCTTTCATTTTATTCAGCAATCATTAAATATTTGGCTTCCTGCAGGTATGTTGTTCAGCTCCAGTGGGGTTTCTAATTTTTGTCACTGCAGTAGTCTGATTTGACACTGCTGCATAATGAACATGGGTAGAGAACCATTTTAACATTACATGCATCTAAAACAGATCTGTAATATTACGGGAAAAGAAAAATCGTCTGGATGATTTTCAGATCATAGAAGTGAATTTTCAGTGAAGACCATCCAGTAGTTATTTTTAAATAACAATTTCAATACAAATGCAAGGGTACAATTGAATAAAATATCAATTTATAGGTAAACATTTAAAATTACGGTGAGATGTCTCAGTTTACTGTTAAATGGGTATTTTAAAATTTGCATCATTTATACTGCAACAATCAATCAGGTGGACAAACTGAGCTATATTGGATTATTCTTGAAAACAGGCTATGGATCACTGCAACTGTTATCAGGCAACTGAATCATCCTACCACAAGCTGAGAGCAGTCCTGAACTACTGTCTACTTCATTGGAGACCGTTCGGACTATCCTTGATCGGACTTTGCTGGCTTTACCTTGCACTAAACATTATTCCCTTAACATGTATTGTCTTTAGATAGACAGAAAAATCTGGAGAAACTCAGCGGAACAGGCAGCATCTCTGGAGAGAAGGGATGGGTGACGTTTCGGGTCGAGACCCTTCATCAGACTAGTTAGGGATAAGGGAAATGCGAGATATAGTTGATGATGCAGAGAGATGATAAAGAACAACGAATGAAAGATATGCAAAAATGTAACGATGATAAAGGAAATAGGCTATTGTTAGCTGTTTGTTGGGTGAAAACGAGAAATGATTTAAGTCGAGAGGAGAAAGATTTAAAAGGGATCTGAGAACACCTTTTACAGACAGCCAGTAGTTACAACGTTGCCAGAAGAGACAGTAGAGGTGAGTACAATTACTATTATAATATTTAAAAGACATTTGGACAGGTATATGGACAATAAAGGTTGAGAGGCATATGGGCCAAATGCAGGCGAATGGGCCGATCTGGGAAGTGTTTATAGGACAAGGGCCAAATGCAGGCAAAGGGGAGTAGCCAAGAATACCAACTTATTCAGCATGGACAAATTTGGTTGAGGACCTTGTTCCATCCTGTATGACTCTATGACTCTAATCCAAGAGGGCCTAGTGTCATTAGTACTTGGAAGGGGCTGAAGAAAACCAATACTGGGCTGTTGTAGAAAGGGCCAGGCAGGAGATGGCTCTGTTTCCCCACTGTGAGAATGCCCATTCATTCCAGCAATGAAGAAATAACATTTCACGTCCTTATATCCTCTAAGAACGGATGTGTTGAGACCTTTCAGTAACTTATCAGAGATTCATGTGGTGTCATCAATGGAGGAGGTGGTCAATTATAATGTGTTGTCTGAGCTTTGCCAGCCAGATTATTGGTGAAAAGACGGGTCTTTTCTCTGGAGATGCTGCCTGACCCACTGAGTGACTCCAGCTTTTTTGTGTCTGTCTTTGGTTTAAACCAGCATCCTCAATTCCTTCCTACACATATTGGTGAATAATGTTGGTATTACTCTATGGAGGGGAAATACTCATTGAGGATTTGTCTCCTGCATTTCCACACAGACAAGATCACTTTTCTCTATTCTCTCATGGTGTCTACCAAGGACTGATGGAGTTAATTTTACTGTACATGCACCGGCTTCGGATAGATGTATCCCTAATACAACAATCCCGCCTTGAAGACATAACGCAATAAAGCACATCATTGACTTTAATTAAGCATAAAATCTTTTTAAAATTTGTTAAACATTTTCTGTCTGATTTATATAATTGCAGGCATGTAAAGGCTAATCATGCAGTGCGCTTGAATTTACTGCCAACAATTTAGAATGAAAATGGATTGGTATAAAACTTGGGCAACTAATAAGCTGCAACTTAAATCACAAAGGAAGGTACATCAGAGAGGCAGAGATTCTTAAATACAAGGGTCTGATATGAAGATGTCTTATATGGATACCTGGATCAGATTTTAAAATAAATTAAACGATATGTTTAAAAAAATCAGGTGCGCAGAACGGTCGGGATTGTGCAGACCCAACCTTCCCTTACCTACAGGGGGCATCACAGTGGCGCAGCTGGTAGAGCTGCTGCCTCACAGCGCCGGAGTGCCTGGTTCAATTCTGACCTCGGGTGCTGTCTGTGAGGAGTTTGCACGTTCTTCCTGTGATTGCATGGGTTTTTCTCCGGGGGCACTGGCCTCCTCCCAAGTCCCGAAGACGTACGGGTTTGTTGGTTAATCTTTGCCCTGGAACTTGGGCCCCCTAGATATTCACAAGGCTGAAATAAGCACAGATTATAGACGTGGCTGTTAAAATGGTGATAATAAAATGAACAATGTGTACATTATGAACATTACCGTAATGTTTACCAGGTCCCACAGCACTGGTTAATGTATTTAGCAGCAATATAATGGGCGGCACGGTGGCGCAGCGGTAGAGTTGCAGCCTTACAGCCCCAAAGATCCGGGTTCGATCCTGACTACGGGTGTTGTCTGTACAGAGTTTATACGTTCTCTCGTGGGTTTTCTCCGTGTGCTCCGGTTTCATCCCACACTCCAAACACATACAGGTTTGTAAGTGAAGTGGCTTGGTAAAATTGTAAATTGCCCCTCGTGTGTGTTAGATAGTGCGAGCGTGCGGGGATCTCTGGTCAGCACGGACTCGGTGGGCTGAAGTGCCTATTTCCGCACTGTATCCGAAACTAAACTAAATTCCAGTGCAGGTTTTTCCACTGCTTTCTCGTTTCTCTTCCCCAAGCTATAAAACAGAAATACTTCTTTTTATATTGCATTCTCAAAAAGCCTCCTTACTAATACTGACATAAAAGCATTTGAAATACAGCAGGCTTTTATCACACTAGGGGTAATGTGAGTGCGTGCATCAAATGTTGTTTTATAGCTGGGTCATGGTTTATGAGAACAATAATAAGTTACTGTCGACTGTAAAAAGATATGAGGTGTCTCAGTTTTGTTTGGTAAACTCTTCGAAGCAAACGGGCAATTGTGAATCCCGAGCTTGAAATCCTTCCATTGGGACGAGAACCATAAACTCACGGTGGTGTAAAGCCCTTTTGAGAAGCTGAGATGTGAATGAACTTCGAGAAGGCACTTTCACAAAGATTGCATCCGTGCACAGTATGTTTTGGAAACTGGGCTGAGTTATCCTAGTTGGTGTGCTTGAGTGTTTGAGTTAAATAATAGTCAATCTTCCCTCCATCTCCCCTGTGCTCCACCTGGACCCAAACCTATTCCTCCCCTCTCGCTCCCCCTTCCACCCATATTCCGTCCTCTGGCTCTACAATTCGCATCTCTTCAATCCTTTTGTCTCACTCCTTCGGTTTTTAATCTCTGGCATGTTTTGCCAACTATCAACCCCTCCTCCTTGCCTATGTCTACATATTACCTGCCGTGCATTGTCCTGCCTCTCCTGTCTCCTAGCTTTCTTCCCCACTCTCCGCACAATCAGTCTGAAGAAGAGTCACGTGTACCGAGGTACAGCGAAAAGCTTTTGTTGAGTGCTAACCAATCAGCGGAAAGACAATACATGATTGCAATTGAGCCGTCCACAGTGTACAGATTCACGATACATATTCTTGTTCTCCAGTGGTGCTGCCTGACCCACTCTGGTTTCCTCCTACACTCCAAAGACCTATAGGTTTGTAGGCTAATTGGCTTCTGTAAATTGAAAATTGTCCCTAGTGTGTAGGATAATGCTAGTATACGAGGTGTTCATTGGTCAGTGCGGAATCGATGGGACAAAAGTCTAAAGATGTATCAAATGCATGAACGAAAGTTTCAACAGCATATGAGCTGCAGAGTGGAAAAATAATCCTTGTTACAACGGAGAAGGAGACCATTTGTCCAATGTCTTTGCTAGCCCGTAATACAATAATCCGATTCCCTCTCTCCTTATATCACTGTGGCCTTGCATCATATTTTATCTTACATAACCATCAACTCCCCTTGGTTCTTTTTCCACTTACCTATTTTAAGGAGTAATTTACTGTGCAGAAGGAAACTGAAGCAACCAGCAAAATCCTGCACAGTCACAGGGAGAACCTGCAAACTCCAGACGGCACCAGAGATCAAGAATTGACCCTGGTCCCTGGAGCTGTGAGGCAGCAGTATTAACCGCTGTGCCGCTGAGCTGGATGATGGTAAGTAGTTGGAAGCAGTGATGCAGATAGTGGTGTGTGGGATCACACACAACCACAAACTTGCCTCTCTCAGCCACAATCAGTTGCTCAGAAGGTGGATAGAGTCAACAACTAGAGAACCAAGTTTGTGACAGAAAACTGAGATGATAGCCGCATAATTTAGAGTCCCCTTTGAAAAGTATTTGACTAAGACACCATGCAAGAACAGAATCAGAATTTCCGAGAATGATCCCAGGGATGTTTGGGTTCAAGGCTCTGGGCTTGTACAGATTGGGGTTTAGAAGGATGAGGGGATATCTCATTGAAACTTACCGGATAATGAAAGGCCTGGATAGAGTGGATGTGTAAAGGGTGTTTCCAGTAATGGGAGACTCTAGAACCAGAGGGAACAGCCTCTGAATAAAAGGACATACCAATGAGATGGAGGTGAGGAGGATTGTCTTTAGCCAGAGGGTGGTGAATCTATGGAATTAATTGCCACAGATTGATGTGGAGGCCAAGACATTAGGTATTCTGAAAATGGAGATTGATAGCTTCTGGATTAGTAAGGGAGTCAAAGGTTACGGGGAGAGGACGGGGTTGAGAGGGAAAAATAGATCAGCCATGATTGAACGGCAGAGTTGACTCGACGGGCCGAATGGCCTAATTCTGCTCCCATGTCTTATGTCAAAGACAACACTTATCTTGAATACTGAGTGCCTTCAGTGAAAATATTTTGTTAATAATTAGAATTGTATTACATTTTTTAGATCGATCCAAACAATCATTTTTGCCTTTTCCATAAACAACCTTTCTATTTGTGAGCAATGGCATTGACCAAGATTAGACAGATGGTCACACAGGATGTGCCAAGCAGTGCTCTTTGAAAATGATCTCTGATGAGGTAATTTGTCCCTGAATAGCAATACTTCCAAGATCAGACTTCATTAAGTTTCTCTGATTACAGGAAGCATCACTTTGGCACCTCTCATCTCTTTGCGATTATACCTTGTTCCACTCTGCTATTCAATAACTTTGAGAGAATCAAATGTCATGCTTTGTGAAAGAACGGGCTGGAGTTTGGCCATTTCTCTGTCATGTAAGGACACTTAATTTTCATGCAAAAATAGCAGAGAGACAATAAAACATTTTCAGTGTTTTTAAAAAAAATATGTGAGCGGTGCCCAGTGGAAGGGAGAGCAGCTAAAGCTTATTCTGTTGTTTAGGATAAAGGGAGTAAATGTAAGTCCAGTAACCCGAAGCCAGCCGGTTTCATGTCAGTTTGATTCAGACAAATCCAAAGTGTTGCATTTTGGTAAGACAAACTAGGGCAGGACTTATACAGTAAATGGTAGAGCCATAGTCTTGTGGGACAGAGAGATAAATGGATACAGGTACATCGTTCCATGAAAATGGCAACATAGTTAGGTCGGGTGATGAAGAAGGTGTATTGTCTCTCTGCTATTATTGCTTGAAAATTAAGTTTACTTTCATCAGTGCGTCGCGTACAGGACTTGTGATATCATGCTACACCCGTAAGTCCACGTTTGGAAGACTGTGTACAGTTCTGGTCAACCTAGTCCAAGGAAGGAAGGTACACAAAAATGCTGGAGAAACTCAGCGGATGCAGCAGCATCTATGGAGCGAAGGAAATAGGCAGCGTTTAGGGCCGAAACCCTTCTTCAGACTGATGGGGGGTGGGGAGAAGAAAGGAAAAAGGCGGAGGAGGAGCCCGAGGGCTGAGGGATGGGAGGAGACAGCCCGAGGGCTGAGGAAGGGGAGGAGACAGCAAGGGCTAACAGAATTGGGAGAATTCAATGTTCATGCCCCCAGGATGCAGACTCCCCAAGCGGAATATGAGGTGCTGTTCCTCCAATTTCCGGTGTTGCTCGCTCTGGCCATGGAGGAGACCCAGGACAGAGAGGTCGGATATGGAATGGGAGGGGGAGTTGAAGTGCTGAGCCACCGGGAGGTCAGGTTGGTTATTGCGGACCGAGCGGAGGTGTTCGGCGAAACGATCGCCAAGCCTCCGCTTGGTGTCACCGATGTAGATCAGCTGTAGATCATGCGAAATCTAGTCCAAGGAAGGAAATGGCTGGAGGCCCACAGCAGCCTGGGACTTGCCTGGAACAGGCACCGCAGGCAAGAACTGGACGGCGGACTTTGAAGATGGCGCCAAAACATGGCGCCTCTCGCATGTGGGCTCAGTCGACTATTTCTGTACACTTGCTAATCGGGGATCGGGGACTATGGTAATACTCTACTGGACTGTTTGTAAGAAAAGAATTTCACTGTGTTAGCACCGTGCATGTGACGTTAAAAGCATCATTGAACCTGCTGTAGAAAGGATGTCATTAAATTGGAAAGGATACAAAGGATATTCATGAGGATGATGCTGGGTCTGTAAGGTTTGAGCTGCAGGGAGAGGATGGATAGTCTGGGTTTTTCTTCCCTGGAATATAGGAGGCTGAAGCGTAACCTTAGGGAGGCTTATTATATCATGGACATATGGTGAATAGCCACACTTTTCTCCAATATAAAGGTAATTAAAACTAGAAGGCATAGGTTTAAGGATAGAAGGAAAATGGTACAATTATGACATTCAAAAGACAGTTAGGTATGAAGGGCCTGTTTCCGTGTCAACCAGGTTTATGGCTCTATGGCTCAGACTCATTGAATTGGTGCAGGATTACTAGTTACCCAAAAGAAAATGGATGGATTAAGATGTCAAGCCAGCATGAATTTGTGAAGGGAACATTTTGTTAACCAATTTAATGACATTTTTTTAATGAAGTAATTGAGTGAGTTGAGGATGTGGTGTGCACTAACTGGAACCACGTAACAAGCTGAAGATAGACACAAAAAGCTGGAGTAACTCAACAGGTCAGGCAGCATCTCTGCAGAAAAGGAATCGAGATGTTTCGGTCGAGGCCCTTCTTCAGACTGAGAGTCAGGGACAAGGGAAACGCGAGATATAGGCGGTGATATCGAGAGATATAAAACAAATGAATGAAAGATGTGCAAAAAGTTACGATGATGTGCTGTTCCTTCAATTTATGAGCTTATTAGCAAAGTTGAAGTATATGGCATGAAAGGGGCATTGATAGCATGGATGTGATGATTCTAAGTAGCAGACATCAATGGCTCATCAGAAACTGTGAGAAGATTGGAAATCTGAGCTGCTGTTGGAAAGTTTCCAATGAAAATGAAGAATTGTTGATTTGTCAATATTGTCAACATTTTTATGTGGTTTAGAAAAACTTAAGCCGTCAACAGCTAGTTGGGTCTTACTGACCTTGAAGAAAAATAATCGCTCAAGGGATGTGTGTATATTCTTTTAACTATGTAAAGATTGGAATGATTGAGTTTAAATAAACGGGTGGCACGATGGTGCAGCGGTAGAGTTGCTGCCTCACAGCGCCAGGGACCCGGGTTCGATCCTGACTACGGGCGCTGTCTGTACGGAGTTTGTACGTTCTCGTCGCGACCTGTGTGGGTTTTCTCCGACATCTTCGGTTTCCTCCCACACTCCAAAGAAGTACAGGTTAGTGGGTTATTGGTTTGGTATTAATGTAAATGTACACTCCCTAACTTGTGTAGAATAATGTTAATGTGTGGGGATCGTTTCGTCGGCGCAGACTCGGTGGGCTGAAGGGCCTCTTTCCATGGTGTATCTCTAAAGTAAAAACTAAAAAATTGAGATACGATATCGCTAGCATGGTCTTGAAACCGTTGTGGCGTTGGCACGCCAACAGTGCAGACAGATAGGATGTTTTTTAATTTTAACAATAATGATGAAGTCACAACAATAATGCAATAATAATACAATACAATAATAATACTTTATTAGCCAAGTACGTTTTGCAACATACGAGGAATTTCATTATAAAAATAAAAAGCACCGGAACACATAAAATACATTTTAACATAAACATCCACCACAGTCAACCCTCCACATTCCTCACTGTGATGGAAGGCGAAAAACAGTTCAATCTCTTCCCTTCTTTGTCCTCCAGCGGTCGGGGGCCTCGAGCCTTCCACTGACGGGACGATCTTACTCCCGCAGCCGGTGGCGGATCTCCTCATCGGGGCGATCAAGCTCCCGCATTGGGGGGGGAATCTCAGCTCCCCTGCACCGGTGATCGAACCCCGGGTCGGGGCTTGTCGAACCTTCTGCGTTGTTGGAGCTCCCGACATCTACGGTCTCTACCCGAGACTGTGAGCTCTCGATGGTAAAGTCCGCAGGCTGCGGTTGGATCGATCCCAGGCAAGGGATCAGCTCCGATGGTATGTCCACGGCCCGAGGTGGGGCTCAAAGTCAGCCCCGAGCGAGGCCTCCAGCTCCACGATGTTAGGCCGCAGAGCAACCGGAGATACGACCCGGAAAACAATCGCATCTCCGGCAAGGTAAGAGATTGAAAAATAAGTATCCCCCTCCCCCCTCCCCTCGCTCCCCCCTCCCCTCATCCCGCACATAAAACAAACCAGAGAACATTTACACAAACTATTGAGGTGGTCGTGATGAGGTCAGGACACCACACAGAAACAGACCCTTCAGCCGATCTCGTCCATGCCGCGATCTAAGTGCCCCAATCTAAGCTAGTCCCATTTGCCCATATTTGGCCCCGTATCCCTCTCATCATTTCCTATCCATGCAGTTGTCCAAGTGTCCTACAAACGTTGTTATCACACCTGGCTTAACTACCTCCTCTGGACAGCTCATTCCACATACTCATCACCCACTGTGCGAAAAGATTGCCCCTCAGGTTCCTATTAAATCCTGCCCTCTCACTTTAAACTTATATATACACACTGGTTCTTGATTCCTTTAGCCTGGGTAAAAGACTGTGAATTCACCCTATCAATTCCCCTCATGATTTAATGCACGTCCATAGGATCACCCCTTAGCCTGCTGTCTCCAAGCAATAGTCCTAACTTGCCTTATCTCTCCCTATAGCTCAGGCCCTCGAGTCCTGGTGACATCCTCGTAAATTTTCTCAACACCCTTTACAGCTCTTTCTATAGTAGGGTGACCAAAACTGAACACAGTATTCCATTACGACTTACCCACCATTTTGTAAAACTGTAAAACGACATCCTTATCTCTATATTCTATATCCTGACATGAAGGCCAATGCATCAAAAACCCTCCTATACCACTCTATCTATCTGTGACACGGTTTTCAGGGAACTGTGTATCCGTAGTCCTAGATCCTACTAGGACTCTACCATTCACTGTGAAGTGTTTTTTATTAATGAAAGATGCAGCAAGGAAACTTGGCTCTTTGGCCCATCGAGACTACGCTGACCATCGATCACCTGTTCACACTAGTTCTATGTTATCCCACCTTTGCATCCACTTCATACACTCTCGGGGCAATTTACAAAGTTCAATTAACCTACAATCTTTAGGATGTACATCTTTAGGATGTGGGAGGAAACTGGAGAAATCCATATGGTGACAGGGAGAACGTGCAAACTCCACGCAGACAGCACCCGAGTTCAGGATCGAACTGCGTTCGCTGGCACAGTGAAGAAGCAGCTCTAACAGTTGCGCCACTGTGATGCCCTAATGGTGAGATATATATGTGAGTCTGAATGATCTATAGCTCAGTCCCAAAATCCAAAGATGACAGCATTCCCATACATTGTTTTGCCGGGTGCTGGTATTCAGAGGTTAGTCTAATTAGCAGACCTTTCTGTGTGTGGTAGATGTTAGTTCACAATATGTGATTACTGAAGACAGTGGAGGTCTAGGCTAGTTATACACTGCTAACAGAACAGATTGCTTTGTCATGGGTCAAGGCAACTGAGTATTGTTGTACCCGCCACCATTTAGCCAAGGACATGGAAGAGGTTTAGACAGATGGCCACACATGGGGTGCCAACCAGTGCTCTTTCAAACTGATCTCCGATGAGATAACTTCTCCGTGAATATTAATGCCACCAAGATTAGATTTCATTAAGATTCCTTGATTACAGAAAAAAATCCACTTTGGGATTTCTGAACTAATTGTGCCAAATGTCTGAAATTAAAATAACTTTGAACAACAGAATGCCATCCTATTGGATATAGTGGGCACCTTCCTATGGCATCCAGCAGGCAGGAAGTGAATCACTCATCACAAACTAAATCTGATTTTATCGGCCAAACATTAGCAGACTGTGAATTTCTGTAGCTGATCCGGTTAAGTTTCTGGTCAAAGGCAACTCCAGGTTATTGAGACACAAGGAACTGCAAGTAGGTACAAAATGCTGCAGTTACTTAGCGGGCCAGGCAGCATCTCTGGAGAAAAGGAATAGGTGACGTTTCGGGTTAGAACCCGTCTTCTTTCGGGTTCCAACCCGAAACGTCATCTATTCCTTTTCCCTTGAGATGCGACCTGACTTGCTGAGTTACTCCAGCATTTTGCATCCATCTTCCGTACAAACCAGCACAAGGAACTGCAGATGCTGGTTTACCAAAAATAAAATACCCACACAAAGTACTGGAGTAACTGAACGGGTCGGGCAGCATCTCTGGAGAAAATAGATGTGTGACGTTTTGGGTCAGAACCCTTCTTCAGACTGAATGTAGAGGGGAGGGGACTACAGGTAGGAAAAGGCCCAGTAAAAACGGACTAAATCAGTCTATTTTTTTTCTAAAAATGGTCTCAAAATCTATCTTTGTATTTAATTTATTTTTCTCGGTGGCAATTTGGCACTCAGAGAATAATCACAGCTTTTCCTATGAGCTTTTTTCCCAGTGAACAAGATTGCATCCGCTGAATTACAAAAGTAAAAACACTGGGCTTGAAATTTATTGGAAGTGTAGTGTTTCTGTGTCCAATTTGAACACCACTGACAGTGTTTTAGTGATGTCAGTCAGAGTTTGCAAGGAGATTTCAACTTATTTTGAGCATAGTTAGTTAAACATTTTCTCTCCAGGCAAAAGCCCAGGAAATGTAGGAATGTAGGGCAATGGAGAAAATATATTTCCTTATCCAATGATATTAAAGGAATAAGAAAGGATTAAGAAAAAAATTTAAAGGTGAATTCAAGATCTAATCGGGCTCAGAAGGGAAAGTAAAATGTAATTAAAAGGACTGCATTAAGAGATATAGCAAAGAAATAATTTAACAGTCAGATCTATTAAAAAAAATTAAGTTGATTAAAATCTCCTTAACCAAATCATAATCTAAAGGAATATGCCTCTGTATTTTTAATTATTTGCTCTGACAGAGGGACTGATTTGCATTCATCAACTATTATCACATTATTAAAAAGGTACTTAAATTTTCTAGTTACTAATATTTCTCTGGAGAGTTTAAGGGCTATTAATATGCATTTTTAAAATGTATTCAATTTTTGGGATGTAGACTTCAGACTTTAGTCTCTTGAAGATACTGTGCAGAAACGTGCCCATCGGCCTACCAAGTCCATGCCGACCAGTGATCACTCCGTACACTAACACTATCCTACACACAAGGGACGATTTACAATGATTTTACCAAAACCAATTAAACTACAAACCTGCGCATCTTTGGAGTATGGGATGAAACCGGAACACCCAGAGAAAACCCATGCGATCGCAGGGAGAATGTACAAACTGCGTACAGACAGCACCCATAGTCAGGATCGAACCCAGGTCTCCGGCGCTGGAAGGCAGCAGCTCCACTGCTGTGCCACCGTGCCGTCCTGATACAATACAGGCAGTCGCAGCCATCACAGGCAAGGCTGTTACTTACTGTCCATCTCTAGTTGCCCCAGAGAAGTTGATGGTGAGTGGTCTTCTTGAACTGCCGCAGTCCATCAGATGAAGATATAATAATAATAATAATAATAATAGATTTTATTTATGGGCGCCTATACAAAAGTCTCAAGGACACCTTACAAAATTTAACAAAGAAACATATAACCAGAGTAAAATAAGTTATAAAGACATCACCAATACACAAATTAAAGACAGAAATTCGATCCAAAAAAAACAAAAACAAAAATTCAGAAACACAATGTGAAGAGAGAGCAGCGGCAGCCAAACCGCGCCAGCGTCCACTCTCCCTTCCGACCGCCATCTTGGACACAGACTAACATAGACACTACACACTACACACTACACACTACACACAGTGGTAACCATTGTGGGGGAAGGCACAATGTCCAGTCCCCAACCCCAGTTCTCCCAAAGTCAGGCCTATTGAGGCCTCCACAGTTGCCTCTACGGAGGCCCGATGTTCCTGGCCGTTCTCGCCGGGTGCAGTTGCCCCGGCGTCGGGAGAGTCCTCGCAGCGGCTGGGACGGCTGGAACGGCCGATTTCCTACCGGAGTCCGTGGCACCTGAAGCCGACAAGGCCGCGCCGATTTGGAGCTCCGAGGCTCCCGATGTTAGAGTCGGCGCCGCCGCTGTTATGTAGGAAGTTCCACGATCTATTCCCAACAACAACAATGGATATCCACACTAGGATGATGTGGACATCGGCTTGTACTCGCTAGAATTTAGAAGATTGAGGGGGGATCTTATAGAAACGTACAAAATTCTTAAGGGGTTGGACAGGCTGGATGCAGAAGATTGTTCCCGATATTGGGGAAGTCCAGAACAAGGGGTCACAGTTTGAGGATAAGGGGGAAGTCTTTTAGGACCGAGATGAGAAAAAAAAATTTCACACAGAGAGTGGTGAATCTGTGGAATTCTCTGCCACAGAAGGTAGTTGAGGCCAGTTCATTGGCTATATTTAAGAGGGAGTTAGATGTGGCCCTTGTGGCTAAAGGGATCAGGGGGTATGGAGAGAAAAGGCAGGTACAGGATACTGAGGGATGATCAGCCATGATCATATTGAATGGCGGTGCAAGCTCGAAGGGCCGAATGGCCTACTCCTGCACCTATTTTCTATGTTTCTATGTGCAACTTTGGGGAGTGGGAGTGGGGGTGGGTGTGTGTGGGGGGGGGGGGGGAGGGATCTTCGAAGGGTGATACTTCCATGCATCTGCAGCCCGTGTCCTTCTAGGTGATAGAGTCTGTGGGTTTGGGAGATGCTGTTGGAGTAGCTTAGACTGATACCTGCATGTGGTGGATGCCACACACACTGTAGCCATGGTGTGCCAATAGTGCAGGGGATGAATGTCCTGAGTGGTGAATGGGTTGCTGATCAAGTGGGCTGCTTTATCCTAGATGGTATTGAGCTTCTTGAGCATTGCTGGAGCCTCACTCAACCAGACAAGCAGAGAGCATTCCATCATGGCTTTGCTTTATGTCTTTTGAATGAATGAATGAATGAATGATACTTTATTTCTTTGTTTTGCATACCCAAGGTATGCAAAGAGTCAACTCATAAAGTGTGCAATTTTAAATGATGCAAAGACCTTAAGACATCCCTGATGCTTAATGGGGCCTGATGGCAAAGTTCCACATTTCAATGTTACCACCTGCTTTTACATCTCTGTGCCATTTCCTCTGGTGGATCAAGATGTACTTGAGGTATTGTTATGGAGGAACTGGTCACCTTGTCTGTCTATCCTAGTATGTCAGGCTGTTGTTTGATTTCTATCTCGGACAGCTTTCCCAATTTAGATATTTGTCCTCAGATCTTTATGAGGAAGATTTCGCAAGGTTGGTTAGGTTTGACATGACTTCATCATGCCCAGATTCAGTGCCTCAGTCAAGTTGTCTGGTTTTACCCATTGATGTAGCTGGACGATTTCAGAAAGTACTCAAGAGTTAAGAACATTTACAGTATGCCTGAAGGCTCCGTAGAGAAAGAAGGTTTCCTTCCCTGAAGAACTTTAGTGAACCAGATGGAGCCTTTATAATAAGGGATCTGGATAGCACAGACTGTACTGTTTATCCCACATTAGAGGAAGATACAGGAAACCTTTGTTATAACGGTCCACAGCAGGAGGAAAGGTGTGCGGTATTGACGATTGTCAGCTATAACCGAATGTAATATATGGCATCTCATGTGTTGAGACCCAACATTTAGGCTGAGTGAGAACTGCACTGACAGAGGTGTCTTTTTGCAGCTGAAACATTAAGCCAAAGTCTTACCTGCCCTCAGCTACAAAGCTCCAAGGTCTCAATATGGCAATACAGGTGATAGCGGTGGCAGGCACAGCCAGGAAGCGACCGAGGAAGCTGTGTAGGCCGGCGGTGGTGTTGGCAACCCGATCTGGCACTGGTCGGAGAGGCGGTACGGGCCGGTGTCCGCAATACAGCCTGGAGGTGGCTGGGGAGGTGTGCGGGCTGGGGCTGGTGTCGGCTGGCGGAGTGGCTGGGGAGGCGGCGCGGGTCCGCGGTGGTGTCGGAAGCCTGGCCTGGCGGTGAAGTTCCGTAGATCCGTCCACTATAACCAAAATCCGTTATAAAGAGGTCTGTAAAAATGAGGATTTACTGTAAAACTAGAGGACTGATTTAGGGTAAAGGGGATCTGAAGAAAGTTGTCCGAACCAATCTGAAAGGTACTCACTCAGAGTACCTGGAATGCATTGCCAGAGTGTGGTTAACAATGCTTAAGAAGTGCTTAGAGAAGCACCTAGAGTCATAAAGTCACACAACATGGAAAGGTCCTTCGGCCCAACTTGTCCACGCTGCCCAACATGCCCCATCTACACTATTGCCACCTTCCTGCATTTGGCCCATATCACTCTAAACATATTCTATCCATGTACTTGTCTAAATACTTCTTAAACGATGTGAGAGTACCTGCCACAACTACCGCCTCTGGCAGCTCGTTCCATACACCCACCACCCTTTGTGTAAAAAACTCATCCCTCAGATTCCTATTAAATCTTTCCCCCCCTCACCTTCAACCTGTGGCCTCTGGTTCTTGATTCCCCTACTCTGGGCAAAAGACTCTGTGCGTTTACCCGATCTATTCCTCTCATGATTTTGTACCTGAATTGTTGAGACATGGAAAGGCTATGGGCCAAGCGCTGGAAGATGGAGTTAATATGGATGGGTGCCTATTAGTCAGTGTGGATGTTGTGGGCCAAATGTCCTGTTTCCAAGCTGTTTGACTGACTGTTCAAGAAGGAACTGCAGATGCTGGAAAATTGAAGGTAGCCAAAAATGCTGGAAAAACTCAGCGGGTGCGGCAGCATCTATGGAGCGAAGGAAATAGGCAACGTTTCGGGCCGAAACCCTGTCTGACTCTCTGTTGCTTTCATGAGTATAGGCAGAATGACACTTCCTCACTGGAGGCCAATGGGTGCTTTTCACAATTTTCAGCAAAATGCCCCCATCTGTGTTGGAAAAATGAATCCTGACCATGGGTGCTTGTCTGTACGGAGTTTGTACATTCTCCCATGGATTTTCTCCAGGATCTCCGGTTTCCTCCCACACTCTAAAGACGTACATGTTTGTAGGTTAATTGGCTTGGTATAATCCCTAGTGTGTGTAGGATAGTGTTAGTGTGCGGGGATCGCAGGTTGGTGCGGACTCAGTGGGCCAAACGGCCTGTTTATCCCAATGTATCTCTAAACTAAACTAAATTTTGGAATGAGTGCTCTGCATTTCATCTTCATTTTGCTGCTCAGTTCTTTCTTTCATTCTCAAATTACATTCTCTTACTAGAATGAAAATATTATGAATATTGTAAATATGATATAAAGCAGAAATCGTTGTGAATACTTCAAAAACCCCAGGCAGCATTTGTGGAGAGAAAAAAAAGAATTAACATTCCAGTCCGTGACTTTTCTTAATTTTGAACAATTTTCATGAGAAGTCAGTGGTCTGAAATGCAGCCTGACCCACTGAGTGTTCACAGAATTTTAATTTGCTCCAGTTGTTGGACTATTGAAAAACAAGAGCACTGGACAAGAATTTTTTGACGTTCTCCCCGTGACCGTGTGGGTTTTCCCCAGGTGCTCCGGTTTCCTCCCACACTCCAAAGACGTACAGGTTTGTAGGTTGTGTGGGAAGGAGCTCCAGATGCTGGTTTAAACCGAAGATTTGTTTAAACCAAAAATTCTTGTCCAGATCCTGTAAAAGCTGCTGTATCATAAAGATACACTGAAATTAAGATGAATTTCTCAAGCTGACAGAACGTTGAATTGGTGTTCCATTGGGATTCATGCCGGGTCCACTGTTGCTAACCATATAAATTAAATGTAGACTCACAAAGGGTCAGTGTCAAAATTTGCTGATGATATTAATGTGTGAGATGCAACAGAGCGTTTGCACCAAACTTGTCCAACCTATTATCAGGGATATTTATGGTTGAATGTCTTCTTTGGCACGGTTTCAGCAGTTTAAACACCACCATGCTTCACAAAGCATTTATCTATTTGTATTTTATCATCTCAACCTTGGTTCTGTACCTAGCAGTTCCACGTTCATTTATCTATCTCTTTTTCAACATTTTCTGTAAAATAGGAGAAATAACTATTTAAATCATGCTTACCATAAAATAGATTGTTTCATTTTCAGTTGAATAGAGGCCTAATTTCCAAATGAGATAAAGTTAGCAATATTTCTCAGGATTTTTACTCAGAGTGAGTATTTATGATTAACATCAAATGTCATTATGATTTATGGTAACAATGGTAATAGGATTTCTTGCAAGCCACTGCGAGTATTAGCAAAGGTTTATCCATTATTATGTGAAATTTAGTAATGTGAGAGATAAGATGGTTGTTCAACTACTTTCTCTATTGTAAACACTAAACTAATGATCAGCAGACTAAAGATATGATTATATTATTTAATATCATGTTTCATGATCATCTCTATCACGAAATGAAGGGGTTGAAACCCATTTTCCTTCCTAGTTCTGGTTGGCCCATTATAAGAAGGATGTTGGCAGCTTTGGAAAGGGTGCAGAAGTAGTTTACCACAATGCCCATTGGATAAGATGTTGGTGAGACCGCATTTAGAGTATTGTATTCAGTTCTGGGCACCATGTTATAGGCTATTGTCAAGTTTGAAAAGGTTCAGAGAAGATTTATGTTGCCAGGACTAGAGTGTCTGAGCTATAGGGAGAGGTTGAGAAGGCTGGGTCTCTATTCCTTGGGAGCAGGAGAATGAAGAGTGATCTTATAGAGGTGTATTAAATCATGAGAGGAATAGATCGGGTAGATGCATAGTCTCTTGCCCATAGTAGGGGAATCGAGGACCACAGTACAAAGGTTCAAGGGGAAGGGGAAACAATAGGAATCTGAGGAGTAACTTTTTCACACAAAGGGTGGTGGGTGTATGGAACAAGCTGGCAGAAGAGGTAGTTGAGGCTGGGACTGTCCCAACGTTTAAGAAAAAGTTAGACAGGTACATGGATAGACCAGGTTTGGAGGGATGTGGACCAAACGCAGGCAGGTGGGACTAATGTAGCTGGGACATGTTGGCCGGTGTGGGCAAGTTGGGCCGAAGGGCCTGTTTCCACGCTGTATCACTCTATGACTGTGACTCTAAGATTAGAGGATATTAGCTATAAGGTTGGACAAACTTAGATTGTTTTCTCTGGAACGTCGGAGGTTAAAGGGAGACCTAATAGAAGTATATGAAATTCTGAGAGGCATAGATAGGTATACAGCCACCTATTCCATGGTGGAAATATCCAGGACCAGAGGGCTTGGCTTTAAGATGAGAAGAGAAGAAGTTCAAAGGAAATGTGCAGGGAAAGTTTTTTTTACACAGAGGACGGTGGGTGCTTGGAATAGGTGGTGGGGAGATGGGTACAATAGCGGCATTTAAGAGGCTTTCAGAAAGACACATGGATATGCAGGATTGCAGGGAGAGGGCTAATGTGCAGGCAGAGAAGATAGGTTTTGCTTGGCATCATGTTCCTGTGCTGAAATGTTCTGTGTTCTATGTAATTATTGTCTTTGGTCTCATTTCTGTACAATGTGTTTATAATTCTTCCAATAATAATTCTCCTTGGGTAGAGAACGAGAATTGCAACTCATAAATCCCTGTTCAAAAAGATTGGGTGCTGAAGATATTAAATCTGATAAGAACTGACCAGTGAATCAAATATTCAGCAAAACACTGAGAACAAAATCTGGGGAGAAAAAAAACATTTTTTGAAAATTCCGTGTTTTTGTCCATATTTAGACCAAGTTCACAATGAAGTTTCCACGTGATCATGCGAGAACCTCAAATTATCACCAGTGGAGGCTATTTTGAGGAATTGCTATTTAATAGAACTGGGTGATATCACCTTCCATCATTGTGCTGATGTGAGAGAACACTCATGAGTTAATGTGTAGAAAGGAACTGCAGATACTGGTATATACCAAAGATAGACACAAAGTGCAGGAGTACCTCAGCGGGTCAGGCAGCATCTCTGGCGACAAATAATCCTTTTTCTCCAGAGGTGCTGCCTGACCCATTTTGTGGGAGAGTCTAGGACCAGAGGTCGTAGCCGCAGAACTAAAGGGCGCTCTTTTAAAAAGGAGGTGAGGAGGAACTTCTTTAGTCAGAGGGTAGTTAATCTGTGGACCATTGCCACAGAGGACTGTGGAGGCCAGGTCAGTGGGTATTTTTAAGGCAGAGATAGACAAATTCTTGACTAGAACGGGTGTCAAGATTATGGTGAGAGGGCAGGAAAATGGGATTAGGAAGCAGAGATCAGCCACGATTGAATGTTGGGTAGACTCGACGGGCCGAATGGCCTAATTCTACTCCTATAACTTGTGAATTATTTCAGCCCTGTGTCTCTACTCATGAGTTAATGATTGGCTGGAATGAATTTGTCCTTTGATTTTACCGGCACATTTCTGGGCATCTTTCTGCGTTGTTGGTTAGATGTCATGTGCAGTGATACTGGGGCAGTTCAGCTGGAAGCAGGGCAGGTCTTCAAACCAACATAAACCTTTGGAAGCATAGCCAGAATTATGCCCGACCTATAGCCGTTGCCGTAGATGTTCCCTGTGGATTGAAATCAGTTGTTTTGTGTGATGGTGGGAACCTCTTGAGGTCACGGTGAGGAGGCAAGAGAATGGGGTTGAGAGGGAAAGATAGATCAGCCATGATTGAATGGCGGAGTAGACTCGATGGACCCAAATGGGCTAATTCTGCTCCAAGAACGTACGAGTTTATGAACATGTGGCATCTGGGCATGTTTTACACGCTAAAGGGCCTGTCCCACTTACGCAACTTTTTTCGCCGACTGCCGGCACCCGTCATAGGTCGTTGCAGGTCGGCGAAGATTTTCAACATGTTGAAAATTCAGTGGCGACCAGAAAGACGCTACGACTCTTTGGGTGACTGAGGAGACGACTCACGACCATAGAGGCGACAACCTGGCGACATGTCGCGGGGTGAAGCCTGTATGGTCGTGAGTAGTCGCCCAAAGAGTCGTACCTTGTTCTGGTCGCCGCTAGATTTTCAACATGTTGAAAAATGTCAGCGACCTGCAAGGACTTATGGCGGGTGCCGGCAGTCGCTGAAAAAGTCGCGTAAGTGGGACAGGCCCTTTACAGATAATGCAGGGCACGTCTTCTCTCCTTCACGATTCGCCACCTCAGATGCATTGGGAAAGTCCTGGTCTTCCTTGAACTCACAGCAAGTTTGATTTTCCATTGAAGTTGAATTACACAGCACACAAAAAAACATGGCACAATAGACTCCAATTTCAAGGCAAGATTATATTTGTTATTCCAAAGGTCAGTATGGGCATGATTGATGCTCTTGCACGATTTTATGACTGTAGAGCCTGGCGCGGTATAGAACATTATTTAACTACAGCTTCATTTCATGAATTCATATCGACATGATGGTCAACATGATAGACTTTCATAACACGTACATCAGCACACTACCGTTATTTACCGTCCATTTCACTTATAATGCGTCAATCTCGTACACATATAAAGATTATCCAAACAGCAATGGACTTGTACTTGTGTAAATTAAGAACATGAATCGGACTAATCAATACATACCAGTTTGGTTTTGTTTATTGTCACGTGTACCGAGGTACAGTGAAAAGCTTTTGCTGCATGCTAACCAGTCAGTGGAAAGACAACACATGATTACAGTCGAGCCATTTACATGATAAGGGAATAACGTTTAGTGCAAGGTAAAGCCAGTAAAGTCCAATCAAGAATAGGCAGAAATTACGTGGGTTAGTGCAGAAAAATGTTTTTCTGTGGTTTGATGAGCTTATGCTATATGCAGAGATGACAAATAATGTTTAGTTTGATGAAGGAAACAGGTGGGAAGCTGTCAGCTGGGAGAATACATGAACAATTGCAGCACCACAGGCTATGATTCAATGGCAGTCAAGGGGAAATTGATTCCGGTCCCAGTTAACAGAAAGGAGATGGTTTTGTTTGTTGGAGGGTGGTCTAATCAACTTCAAGGTACTGCCGAAGATAGACATAAAAAGCTGGAGTAACTCAGCGGGGCAGGCAGCATGTCCAGATCACAAAAGCATTTGGAGTCATAGATACATAGATACAGAGACAATAGGTGCAGGAGTAGGCCATTCGGCCCTTCGAGCCAGCACCGCCATTCAACGTGATCATGGCTGATCATCCACAATCAGTACCCCGTTCCTGCCTTCTCCCCATATCCTTTGGTTCTGCTAGCCTTAAGAGCTCTATCTAACTCTCTTTTGAATGCATCCAGTGACTCGGCCTTCACTGCCTTCTTGCACCTAGCGTGTCTAATCCCTTAATAGTTTTACATGTTTCTATAAGATTCCCTCTCATCCTTCCAAATTCCACTGAATACAAGCCCAGTCGCTCCATTGTTTCATCATATGACTGTTCCGCCATCCCGGGAATTAACCTGGTGAACCTACGCTGCACTCCCTCAATAGCAAGAATGTCCTTCCTTCTTTACCCGTCCAGTATCGTTCACTAATCCGGGATAATACTGAACCGCAAGGATAAACACGGCTGTTCGGGTAGAACTAGGTGAATCACTGCAGTGCATTTTGCACAGGGAATGGCATGGCGGCACAATGGTTGAGTTGCTACCTTCCACCGCCAGAGACACGGGTTTGATCCTGACTACGGGTGCTGTTTGTATTGAGTTTGTATGTTCTCCCTGTGACCGCGTGGGTTTCCTACGGGTGCTCCGTTTTCCTCTCACACTCCAAAGACGTGCAGGATTGTAGGTTGATTGGCTTCAATAAAATTGTAAATTGCCCCTAGTGTACGGGATGATCGCCGGTTAGCACGGACCCGGTGGGCCGAAGGGCCCGTTTCTACTCTGTATCTCTAAAGTTCAAGGATGATGCAGAGTGCAGCAATATTGCAACAGTGGTGGAGGGAATGAGTGTTTAGACTGTAGTTAATCTGTGGAACTTAACTGCCACAGAGGGGTGTGGAGGCCAAGTCAGTGGATATTTTTGAGGCAGAGATAGACAAATTCTTGATTAGAATGGGTGTCAAGAGTTATGGGGAGAAGGCAGGAAAATGGGATTAGGAGGCAGAGATTAGACATAATTGAATGGCAGAGTGGACTTGATGGGCCGAATGGCCTAATTCTACTAATAATAAACGTGAACTTGTGAATTTGTTTATGGTGGTGGCAGGGGTGCCAGCCTGTCATGTGGATTGTTTAGCCTTGGATGTTGCTGTGATTTGCACGACATATCTGCATTATCATTAAACCCTCTACTCTGACCTCCCTGACACTGTCCCCACATCAGCTTATCTTCTGCTGCTGAAACTATCTGCCATCTTGTTCCCTCTGACCAGATCAATTGCAGTGTACACCCAGGCAGTGTTCACCATTGTATAAAAGTGAGGGAACATAAAACTCCCTTGTCTGCAAATCCAATTACAAAACACTTCTTTCTGCGTAATTCAATTGGAAATTGTATTTTTTTTTACAGGACCAAAATGCGTAAACAATCATTTCTGAGCCATTTGGTGTCAATTGGAAAATTCAGCAGTGCGCGTCCTGCTGTGAATCACTGTTGTGATTCTCTCGTGATATACCTTACTGTCATTCATTGAGAACGTTACAGGGAAACCTGGTTTACATTGTCCTATGGACAATCATGGCCGGCCACCCTCAAATGCTGCCTTCATTTCACAGCACTGACCCAGGAAGCAACTGTAAAAGGTCTAAAGGTCGCAATCCCACTCCTCCTCCCTCCATGTGTTAGATTATCTTACTCCCGGCATCCTCCTTTCCATTCTGCAGAAAGCTCCTAAAACCTCCGTCATCTGTTGTGAACCCTTGGAGCCCACAACTTTGCAGGACCCTGACAGTTCTTTCAGGTTAGGCAGAGGTTCACTTGCACCTCCTCCAATCTCATCTACTGTATCCGTTGCTCAAGGTGTGGACTCTTGTATATCGACGAGGCCAAATGTAGACTGGGCCATTGGTTCGCTGAACATCTTTGCTCAGTCTGCCTGGACCTACCTGATCTCCCGGTTGTCAAACACTCTAATTCCCAATAAATAGACAATAGGTGCAGGAGCAGGCCATTTGGCCCTTCGAGCCATCACCGCCATTCAATGTGATCATGGCTGATCATCCCCAATCAGTACCCCGTTCCTGCCTTCTTTCCATATCCCCTGACTCCGCTATTTTAAAGTCCATTTTAAGACCTTCCCATTCCCACACTGACCTTTCTGTCCTTGGCACCTCCATTGTCAGAATGAGGCCAAACACAAATTGGAGGAACAGCACCTCATATTTCGCTTGGGCAGCGGTATTGCTATTGATTTCTCTAACTTCAAGTGACCCTTGCATTCCTGCTCTCCCAGTCCCTCCCCCACCCAAGTCGTTGTCCCAGTTTCAATGTCGTCCTGGTGAGTTTCATTGTCTGAAACCTTTTTTCACCTAACCCACAGCTAACAATGGCCTGTTTCCTTTATCATCGTTACTTTTTTGCATACCTTTCATTGATTTGTTCTATATCCCTCTATATCACTGCCTATATCTCTCGTTTCCAAAAGATAACATCCTGAATTAGTTTCCAACTTTACAGCTGCTAAAACAGTTCTGGGCCTATCCTTCCTGCAACTAATGCATCTCTCCGCATCTCTCCGCATCTCATCAGGCACATATTAAGACTTTACATTATAAATCTTAAATAGACTTTAAAGCAACCTTTGAGGTGAAGATGAACGTTATCTTCCTGCACCCTGTTTCACTTTGTCTTTTCCAATTAAAGGTCATCCATGTCTTTAGAATTTCATTGCATCTTGACTGGTTTACAATGCAACATCTGTGTGTTGTAACGTGATCAAGCCCTTTGTCGAGAATGGCGGCACGGTGGCGCAGCAGTAGAGTTGCTGCCTTATAACTCCAGAGACACGGGTTCGATCCTGACTGATGGGTGTTGTCTGTACGGAGTTTGTACATTCGCCCTGTGACCAGCGTGGGTTTTTTCCGGGTTCTCCGGTGTCCTCGTACACGCCAAAGACCTTTGTAGGTTAATTGGCATCGGTAAAATTGTAAATTGTCCCTTGTGTGTGTCGGATGGTGTTAGTGTGCAGGGATCGTTGATCGGCACGGACTCAGAGGGCCAAAGGACTTGTTTCCGTGCTGCATCACCAAACTAAACACTGAAAAACTAAAAGTACTGAATTCCCTCAGCATACTAAGTATGATAGCTGTGAAACAGGATGGTTAGCAATCAATTTCTGTGGCTTATTTATCGTTAGATTCCTCATCAATTGGCAGTATGTAATGTTTGGCTTCAGTGTGACGGGTTCTGTTAACCCGCCCAAGCCAGTCAGCAATTAATATCGTTTGGGCTGAAGCAGGTGGCAAATTTAAGTGAGCTTATTTATTCAGTTTATCCTCAACCATGTTGTAAACAGTAATTCTTTATCTAATCTTCTAATGCATAGAACTCATTTAACTTCCTTCAATCCTCGCAAGCTATATTGTGACTTTTACTGTTTCTCATTGCATATTGCGAAATATTTAGAGTCATAGAGTCATACACCGTGGAAACGAAACAGGCCCTTTGGCCCAACTTGCCCAATGCTGACCAACAAACCCCATCTACACTACTCCCATTGCCTGCATTTGGCCTATATCCCTCGAAACCTATCCTATCATGTACCTGTCTAAATGTTTCTTAAATGTTGTGATAGTATCTGCCTCAACTACCTGCTCTTCCATACACCCACCACCCTTTGTGTAGAAAAGTTGCCCCTCAGGTTCCTATTAAATATTTCTGATGGGGGAAATATTTCATGTTTCTGATTTCATTTTAACAAACTTATTTAAGGTGCAATTAAAAAAAAAAGTTTCCTTCTGTGACTATGAAAAGCTGGTTAAACACTGGTCGCAATATTATATTCTTTCCCACCAGTTAATGCTAGTTTAGTAAGAGATGTCGGCAAGGAAATGGTAGATCCAGCAACTACGGTCTGCGTTAACTGTGAAGAGTCAGCAGGAGGTTTCTTTTGCGTAAAACTCTTGGTCGACGAGCTATCATACAAATTGTCAGGCGAAGTAGTCTTCAGCCAGAACTGTTGCAATAAATGTAATTCTTCCGCTATTACTGCCTGCTTGGATCATTAGGATCAACATGAATGGTAACGGTTAAACACCCCCATTGTCCCAGTCCTTGCACACTGGCGACACTTTATCTTGTATTACCAGTTTGTGATGAGCCAGCAGATATCATTGGGTCGGCAGTGGGGACATTTATAGCTGATATCAGCGTTCTTCAGTTGGAAAAGGGATTACAAAACTTGTCCACTGCTTGTCATCGCAGCTGAGAAAATACTTCGTAGAACATGGGTGAGGTGAATGTTTATTGTAGCTGCCAAAGCCAAGGTAAACAAAACATGACAGCATTTTATTGTCAAGGCTCTGGCAATGATCTGATGTATCTTGGGAAATAAATTAGTCGTCTCACTGTTGATTTTGCGTATGTGGAGCTTTACCAAACCAAAGTTCCTAACGGAAAAATAAAGTTCATTGTATTGTATTGTAACTTTTCTCTCATCTCCCTCCCAAAGGCACCCATCTATTCGGTTGACACTGAGAGCGCTAGATGTCAATTGGGCATAGGTAGGGTGGACAGTCAGAATCTATTTTCCAGGATGGAGATGTCAAATAATGGAGGGCATAGGTTTAAGGTGAAAGGGGCAAAGTTTATAGGAGATAGGCAGGTCAAGTTTATTTTTAGACATCGGGTGGTGTGTGCTGCCAGGTATGGTCATAGAGTTATAGAGAGTCATAGAGTCATACAGTGTGCAAACAGTCTCTTCGGCCCATCTTGCCCACGCTGACCAACATTAGTGCCCACACTAATCCTACCTGCCTTTGTTTGGCCCATATCTCTCTAAACCTATCCTATCCATGTACCTGTCTAAATGTTTCTTAAAGGTTGCAATAGTACCCACCTCAACTACCTCCTCTAGCAGCTTCTTCCATACACCTACCACCCTGCGTGTAAAAAAAGTTGCCCCTCAAGTTTCTGTGTCGTATGGCTCTCGATTCCCCTACTCTTGGCAAAAGGCTTTGTGAATTTACCCGATCTATTCCTCTTGTGATTTGGTACAGCTCTGTAAGATTACTATCATTACAATATTATATTCTTGCCCACCAGGTAATACTAGTTTAGTAAGGAATATTGGTGAGAAAATAAACACAAAATGGAGGAGTAAATCAGGCAGCATCTCTGGAGAGAAGGAATGAGTGACGTTTCGGGTCGAGACTCTTCTTCAGACTGAGGGAAGTCAGGGAAGAGGGAGACATAGAGATATGGAAGGGTAAGGTGTGAAAACGACAGATCAAAGGGGACAATGCTCAAGGAAAATGTAGAATGGTTAGCTGAGGGAAATGTGACAACGATGCACACAACAATCAGTAAAATTTAATCAGGTGGACAGTGAAAATAGGCGGATGGGGGAGGAATGGAGAGAGGGGAAAAGCAAGGGTTACTTGAAGTTAGAGAAGACAATATTCATACCGCTGGGTTGTAAACTGCCCAAGTGAAGCGACTTAGCTGCTGTTCCTCCAATTGGCGCTGGGCCTCACTCTGACAGTGGAGGAGGCCCAGGACAGAAACATCAGTATGGGAATGTGAGGGGGAGTTAAAGTATTTAGCAACCGGAAGATCATGTAGGCCTAGGCAGATGGCAGATTTAGCAATCTGCCTAGTGGTGGTGGTGTAGGCAGATATGATAGTGGCATTTAAGAGACTTTTGGATAAGCACAAAGTTGTGCAGGGAAGGGAGATATATGGGTTATGTGCAGAGAGATAATGGTCAGTCCTGGCATCGCATTTGGCACAGACATTGTGGGCTGAATGACATGTTCCTGTGCTATACTGTTCTATGTTCAAATAACTACTAATGATCTCCCAAGTTTAAAACCTAAGTACCAGAAGAAGTCAGGGAACAGGGAGACATAGAGATATGGAAGGGTAAGGTGTGAAAACGGCAGATCAATGGGGACAATGTGGAAGAAGACACCTACATAGATGGATCCGTTTGTGATAAAAAAACAAATTATATATATGCTCAGTATTCCTCCTACAATTGTATGAATGTTGTTCTAGACATATTAACCCAACTGAATCAAATGGATTTCAAATTTCAAAAACATGAGTTATAGGAGCTAATTGGTGTCAGATTTTCAGCATTATTCATGAATCTTTTTAAAATGGGTAGAATGATTTCAATATTTTGTTTCTGCTAGTTTCTTGTTCCCCACTGTTACTATTCAAAGCCCCTTTCAGATGCTCAGTTAATAAGCTGTTAACTAAACAAGTAAGTTGTTAATTGAGCTGAATCAGAGCTAAAAGTAAACTCGTTACAGTGTATGGTAAGAAAATGTTATGGCGTTATATTAGGTGTTATGTTGGTTAGATGACGGTACCGGCAAGAATTTTCAATGTCGGTATTGGGAAGAAATTGTTATTGTTTTTTACCCTTCAATTGAACTCAGTCATAGAGTCATACAGCATGGAAACAGGCCCTTCGGCCCAATTCAACCATACCGTAAAGGCCAAGAAGATAGCTGAAGAAAGATGAGAGGTTACAAGAAAGGAGGCAGAAGTTACAATATGAATATTAATTTCTCTAACTTCAAGTAACCCTTACTTTCCCTCTCTCTCCGTCCCTCCCTAAGCCTAGTTCTCCGACTCACTGTCCTCCTGATGGATTTTACTGTTTGTATGCCTCGTTGTCACCTTCCCCTCAGCTGACAATGAACCATTCTACAAATCCTTGACCAACATCCTCTTTGATCTGTCGTTTTCACACCGTACCATTCCATATCACTGGTCTCCCTCTCCCCTGACTCTCAGTCTGGGTCTCGACCCGAGACTTTACCCATTCCTTCTCTGCAGAGTTGCTGCCTATCCCACGAGGTTACTCCAGCACTTTGCATCTTTCTTTGGTGTAAATTAGCATCTGCAGATCCTTCCTGCACAGAAGTTATGGTTATGGTTCTCAATTAATTTCTTTATCAGACATTGTAGTTAAGAGGAGAAGCATAAAGTAAAAAAACCCATTATGTGATAAAATGGCAATGAGCTTGGTTGAAACTAGATAGATTGCTGGGTTCAGATGAAATATTATCCTTAGTTTGAAGTTCCACAATTTCACAATTGCTTTTCAATCTTGTCCAGGGACAGGCACAGGGCTGGAGAAGTGGGAAACCATCTGTTATCATGCAATTGATTAAAAAGGATGAAAATATAGATTAATTAATTGTAGATCGGTCAGCCTAACAAATGTGGCATTTATTGTAAGGTATTGGAAAAGCTTCTCAGCAAAAGCTTAGTTTAGTTTAGAAATACAGGGCGGGAACAGGCCCATTCAACCCACCCAGCCTACGCCGACAACCGATCACCCATTCACACTGGTTCCATCTTATCCCATTTTTGCATCCACTCTCTAAGATAAGATAAGACTTTATTAATCCCCTTATTCAGGGGAAATTCAGATGTCCTTGCAGCACACTAATAAAAATACAACATAGTGTTCAAAAAGAAGTTCAACACAAAAACATCCCCCCACAATGGTTCCCACTGTGGGGGAAGGCAGAAAGTCCAGTCCCCATCCTCTTGTCCACCCTCTCTACACACTAGTGGCAATTTACAGAGGCCAAATAACCTACAAATCTATACATCTGTAAATAAATTATCCTTTCCAAAGACTCAGATTAATCAAGGAGTCAGCATGTTTTTCTTTAAAGAAAGGTCATTTCTAATCACCTTGAATTAAGTTTATGTTATGGCAATAAGGGAGGCTATTGAGCAGAGAATGTTTGATGCCATCTGCTTGGATTTTAATAAGGCTCTTGGCAAAGCCCCATAAGACAGCCTGATCGGGAAAGTTGAAGCCGATAGATCCAGTTGTAAGTGCCAAGTTAGAGTTAAAAACAACTTTCTGAGGGAAACAAGACCTCCTTATAAATACAGGTTCACACGCATTAAGCGCCTGTCCCACGAGCATGCGACTGCATGCGGCAAGCGCGACCAAACCGGAAGCGGGGGCTGCGCGGAGGTCGAGTGATCCCCGTACAGGGCCGGTCCCACCAGCATGCGACTGCATGCGGCGAGCACGACCAAACCGGAAGTGGGGGCTGCGCGGAGGTCGAGTGAGTGATGTGAAGTTCGGGCGAAGTCCGCGGGAAGTTCGCGCGTGACGTACGGCGTCAAGACGCTGCGTACGGCATCAAGACACTGCGTACGGCGTCGAGACGCTGCGCACGCCCGTCGAGGCGGTGCATACGGCGTCGAGGCGGCTGCGGGCCGGCAGGCCGTTGCCGCGCGGAATTTTTGAACAGTGTCAGTTTTTCGGAGCCCCGCACGATGTCAGGACCAGCTCCGCACAACTCCATACGGCTCTGGCGATCGAAGTGGGACCAGCCCCGCAGAGGCCGTACGGCTCAAGCGGCCACGTTAGGTCGCATGCCCGTGGGACAGGCCCTTTAGGTTTCAGCGGGACTCTGTGGTTTGAACCCTGCTTCCTGTAGTTTGAATGGGCGGCATGGTGGTGCAGCGGTAGAGTTGCTAACTTAAGGGCCTCTCCCACCAGCATGCGATTGCATGCGGCGAGCGCGACCAAACGTGGTGGCTTGAGGCGTACGGCCTCGCGGGGCCGGTCCCACTTCCAACCGTCTGGAGCTGGTCCCGACATCATACTCACCAATCAGCTGGGCAAGAGGCGGGCTGACTGATTTTGGACGTCGCACGGCGTCGGGCGGTTACGTCATCACGCAACGGCAGCCGGTCGGTGACGTCATCGCGCAACGCCACGCACTAGGCGTACGCCATCAAGACGCTGCGTTCGCCGTCAAGATGCTGCGTACGGCGTCGAGGCGGTGCATACGGCGTCGAGGCGGTGCGTACGCCCGTCGAGGCGGTGCATATGGCCTCAATGCGGCAGCGGGCCGGCAGGCCGTTGCCGTGAGGAATTTTTGGACAGTGTCAGTTTTTCGGAGCCCCGCGCGGTGTCGGTACCAGCTCCGCACAACTCCATACGGCTCCAGCGATTGAAGTGGGACCAGCCCCGCGAGGCCGTACGGCTAGCGCGACCACGTTAGGTCGCGCTAGCCGCATGCAGTCGCATGCTCGTGGGACAGCCCCTTAACAACGCCAGCGAGCCGGGTTGATCCTGACTCTGGGTGCTTGTGTACACGGAGTACTACCCGTGACTGCCTGGGTTTTCTCCGGGAGCTCCGGGTTCCTCCCACATTCCTCCCACATTCCAATGATGTGCAGGTTTGTAGGTTGATTGGCTTCGGCAAAAAATCCTAAATTGTCCCCAGTGTGTAAGATAGTGCTAGTGTACGGGGATCGCTGGTCAGCATGGACTCGGTCGGCCAAAGTTGCCTGTTTCCGCGCTGTATCTCTAAACTAAACTAAAGTTCCAGACTGCGTTAGCTTTAAGTATTGCGAGACATTCAAGGGGTTGGGCCTCTGATTGTGGCAGTAAGCCAACAAACGGCACATTTTGCAGCAGTCCTGTACATGAGTAGCCAGCTTTCAGCCTGCCTTGCAGTCAGGGGCTATTGAATTAACTGTGCATCTCAAACTGTGGCCCCATTATCAGTGGCCGTTCAGTTCAGCCCCTTTTTTCTTGATATGTCGATAAATCTTTTGCAGTTCCCTATTTTGTTTCTAAACCAAGACTCAAGGCCAGACAAAGATTGTAGTTTAGATGAAATGTAAAAATTCTCAAATGATAGATAAATTAGTTTGCCAAATTGCTAATGAAATTTCTCCCAGTCCTCTGGTAGCAGCATACCAGAGGACTCGGAGAAATTTAGAGACCAGCAGAGGAGGACAAAGGGCTTAATTAGGAAAGGGAAAATAGATTATGAAAGGAAACTGGCAGGGAACATAAAAACTGCCTGCAAACGTTTTTATAGATATGTGAAGAGAAAGAGATTAGTTAAAACAAATGTAGGTCCCTTGCAGTCAGAAACAGGTGAATTGATCACGGGGAACAAGGATATGGCGGACCAATTGAATAACTACTTTGGTTCCGTCTTCACTAAGGAAGACATAAATAATCTGCCGGAAATAGCAGGGGGCCGCGGGTCAAAGGAGATGGAGGAACTGAGTGAAATCCAGGTTAGTCTGGAAGTAGTGTTGGGTAAATTGAATGGATTAAAGGCCGATAAATCACCAGGGCCAGATAGGCTGCATCCCAGAGTACTTAAGGAAGTAGCTCCAGAAATAGTGGATGCATTAGTGATAATTTTTCAAAACTCTTTAGATTCTGGAGTAGTTCCTGAGGATTGGAGGGTAGCAAACGTAACCCCACTTTTTAAGAAGGGAGGGAGAGAGAAAACGGGGAATTACAGACCAGTTAGTCTAACATCGGTAGTGGGGAAACTGCTAGAGTCACTTATTAAAGATGGGATAGCAGCACATTTGGAAAGTGGTGAAATCATTGGACAAAGTCAGCATGGATTTACGAAAGGTAAATCATGTCTGACGAATCTTATAGAATTTTTCGAGGATGTAACTAGTAGAGTGGATAGGGGAGAACCAGTGGATGTGTTGTATCTGGACTTTCAGAAGGCTTTCGACAAGGTACCACATAAGAGATTAGTATACAAACTTAAAGCACACGGTATTGGGGGTTCAGTATTGATGTGGATAGAGAACTGGCTGGCAAACAGGAAGCAAAGAGTAGGAGTAAACGGGTCCTTTTCACAATGGCAGGCAGTGACTAGTGGGGTACCGCAAGGCTCAGTGCTGGGACCCCAGCTATTTACAATTTATATTAATGAACTGGATGAGGGAATTGAAGGCAACATCTCCAAGTTTGCGGATGACACTAAGCTGGGGGGCAGTGTTAGCTGTGAGGAGGATGCTAGGAGACTGCAAGGTGACTTGGATAGGCTGGGTGAGTGGGCAAATGTTTGGCAGATGCAGTATAATGTGGATAAATGTGAGGTTATCCACTTTGGTGGCAAAAACAGGAAAACAGACTATTATCTAAATGGTGGCCGATTAGGAAATGGGGAGATGCAGCGAGACCTGGGCGTCATGGTACACCAGTCATTGAAAGTCCATACTCCAGAATTGGCTAAGGGGATCAGGGGGTATGGAGAGAAGGCAGGTACGGGATACTGAGTTGGATGATCAGCCATGATCATATTGAATGGCGGTGCAGGCTCGAAGGGCCGAATGGCCTACTCCTGCACCTATTTTCTATGTATCTATGTATCTACGAAAGATTTGAAGGTAATATGAAAAATTCCAACTATGACTAGCTTTTTTTTTTTTTTTTGTGATATAAATTTTTATTAGAAGCAAACATATTATAATGTAGAGTAACATATTATAATAGGAGAAGAAAAAACTTTTCATATACATCAATCATACATTATTAAATTTGTCAATTGTCAGTTAATTCTGCTTCTAGTAGGGTTTTTTTATATAGATAGAAAAAGAAAAATAGAGAAAAAGAAGAATTACAATATCAAAAAAGAAAAAGAGGTGGAATGAATTACTTATAATACGTCATAGGAGATAAGTTCGTAGGTTATGAAATATAATTACATCTAATCCTGAGTTCAAGCTTCAGTCGGGCTTTCGCGCTGGGCCACTCTATCCCTTCAAATAGGCAATGAATGGAGCCCATATTTTAACAAAAAGTTCTTGCTTGTCCATTAAGACAAGTCTAATTCTTAATAGATGTAGGGTCTCCGACATTTCCACAATCCACATTTTAATTGTGGGGGTTGTAGGGCCTTTCCAGAATTTTAATATTAATTTTTTCCCAGTTATTATACTATAGTCAAGGAAGTTTCTTTGGTTTGTTGTGAGTGTTAAACTTTGTTCTGATATCCCAAGTATTATTAATTTTGAGTCTGGAGCCAATTTGGTATTAACAACTTCAGAAATTATTTGAAAAATATCAGTCCAGTAATTTTAAATTTTTATACAATTTGCAAAGGTATGTGTTAAATTGGCCTCTAGATGCAGGCATTTATCACATATTGGAGAGATATGTGGGAAAATTCTATTTCGTTTTATTTTGGAGTAATGTAATCTGTGTAAGACTTTAAATTGTATTAAAGCATGTCTGGCATTTAACGAACATTGATGTATATGTTGTAAACTTTCGTCCCAAATATCTTTCGTAATAGGATAACCGAACTCATTTTCCCATTTATGTCTATATAGTTCCATCGGTGGTACCTCGTTATTTAGGAGAATGTTATAAATATAAGCTATTAATTTTTCAGTGTTAGGATGCTTATTCAAACATTCATCAAGAATTTCTGGTTCCCTAGTCCTATAAACTTGTGTATTGGATTTAACATAATCTCTAATTTGTAAATATCTGAAAAAGTTATTTGAGTGTAGTCCATGATTCTGTTGTAACTCTTGAAATGACAGAAAGATGCCTTCCCTATAAAGATGTCCAATCCTTTTAATTCCATAATTTTTCCATTGTATAAAACCTCTATCCAATATGGATGGCTTGAATAGAGGATTATTTACAATGGGAAGACATAGTGGTATATTATTCAGTTTTAAAGCCTTTTTTAATTGTTTCCAAATTCGTATTCCACTATGTATTATAGGGTTTTCCTTATAGGTTTTTTTATGCAATTTTGTGGTAGCAAATATAATCGAACCTATTTCAAAAGGTAAACAGTCTTCCTTTTCCTCCTTAACCATTCTGGTTGTTGGTCCATTTCTTCCAGCCAGAAATTCATGTTTTAATATGGACTGCCCAAAAATAAAATAAGAAATTTGGCAAGGCCAAACCTCCGTTGCTCTTTGACTTACATAAATGTTTTTTACTTATTCTATGATTCTTATAATCCCAAATAAAGCTTGTAACAATGGAGTCGACTTTTTTGAAAAGGTTTTTTGGAATATATATCGGAATTAATTGAAATAAATATAGTATGACTATGACTAGCTTTTAAGACCATGGACATAAAATGTGGTATACAGGTACAAGGCAACAGGTGTTTATTTGTTGGTGTTGGGTATCCAGCGACAGCAATACTGTTCCATTTGCTCACATAGCTTACAATTATTTTAATGCTCTTGAATTACAATCTTTTAATTACTCTCAGAAATTAAATTACTAATTTTACCACTTTTCTTGTATGAGGTCATCACTTCTACCACCGTTTTGGTGAAGGGATGCTTCCCATCTTCTCTGCCTAATAGGCCAGCTCTGTATTTAAGGTTGCGATCTTTAGTCTTGAATTCCCACATCAGGCGGCACGGTGGCGCAGCGGAAGAGTTGCTGCCTTACAGCGCCAGAGACCTGGGATCGATCCTGACCACAGGTGCTGTCTGTGTGGAGTTTGTGCATTCTCCCTGTGACCGCGTGGGTTTTCTCCGGGGTCTCCGGTTTCCTACCACACTCCGAAGACAATTGGCTTCAGCAAAGTTGTAAATTGTCCCTAGTATGTGTAGGATATGCTAGCGACGGGGTGATCACTGGTCAGAGTGGACTTGGTAGGCCAAAGGGGTTGTTTCTGTGCTGTATCTCTAAACTGAAAACTAAACTAAACAGATGGAGAAAACATTCTCACTCTGACCTTAGACTTGCCATCAAAATTGTGAATCCTCAATTAACTCACCCTAAACATCCTATATTCGATGGAAAACCAGTCCATTTGAAGTACTATTTTCTAAATATCTAATCCTGGAAAGAGCATGACAAACTTTTACACAGTCTTTTGAATCTTAATGAATCTTTCAATCTGTAGACTTTGAATCTTTCAAAGTCTACAGAGAGATTTAGGCCATTTGGAAGAGTGGGCTGAAAGATGGCAGACGGAGTTTAATGCTGATAAATGTGAGGTGCTACATCTTGGCAGGGCAAATCAAAATAGGACGTACATGGTAAATGGTAGTGAATTGAGGAATGCAGTTGAACAGAGGGATCTAGGAATAACTGTGCATAGTTCCCTGAAGGTGGAATCTCATGTAGATAGGGTGGTAAAGAAAGCTTTTGGTGTGCTGGCCTTTATAAATCAGAGCATTGAATATAGAAGTTGGGATGTAATGTTAAAATTGTACAAGGCATTGGTGAGGCCAATTCTGGAGTATGGAGTACAATTTTGGTTGCCTAATTATAGGAAGGATGTCAACAAAATAGAGAGAGTACAGAGGAGATTTACTAGAATGTTGCCTGGGTTTCAGCAACTAAGTTACAGAGAAAGGTTGAACAAGTTAGGTCTTTATTCTTTGGAGCGCAGAAGGTTAAGGGGGGACTTGATAGAGGTCTTTAAAATGATGAGCGGGTTAGACAGAGTTGACGTGGATAAGCTTTTCCCATTGAGAGTAGGGAAGATTCAAACAAGGGGACATGACTTGAGAATGAAGGGACAAAAGTTTACGGGTAACATTAGGGGGAACTTCTTTACTCAGAGAGTGGTAGCTGTGTGGAATGAGCTTCCAGTGGAAGTGGTGGAGGCAGGTTCGATTTTATCCTTTAAAAATAGATTGGATGGGTATATGGACTGGAAAGGAATGGAGAGTTATGGGTCTGAGTGCAGGTAGATGGGACTAGGGGGAAGAAAGAAGAAAGAAGGGGGGGGGGGGAATGTTCGGCACTGACTTGAAGGGCCAAGATGGCTTGTTTCCGTGCTGTAATGGTTATATGGTTATATGGTTATATGGTATGGTCCCTAATGGGCCTGTCCCACTTACGCGACTTTTTCGGGAATGCCGGCACCCGTCATAGGTCGTTGCAGGTCGGCGAAAATTTTCAACATGTTGAAAATCCAGTGGTGACCAGAAAGACGCTATGACTCTTTGGGCGACTGAGGAGACTACTCACGACCATACAAGCGACACCCTGGCGACATGTCGCGGGCAGAAGCCTGTATGGTCGTGAATAGTCGCCCAAAGAGTCGTACCTTGTTCTGGTCGCCGCTGGATTTTCAACATGTTGAAAAATTTCGGCGACCTGCAGGACCTGTGCCGGGTGCCGGCAGTCGCCAAAAAAGTCGCATAAGTGGGACAGGCCCATAAAGGTGTGGTGTCCAGAGCTACTCTCCAAGGGATATACAACTCAGCCTTCATATAGATGTAGCAATGTGCTCTTCTCTATAAATGGACACAAAAAGTGCTGGACTAATTCAGCAGGTCCGGCAGCATCTCCGGAGGCAAGTGGATTACCTTATCATGTATCTATACACAGCGGGTGAGGCAGCATCTATGGAGAGAAGGAATAGGTGACGTTTAGGGTCGAGACCCTTCTTCAGACTGATCAGTGTCTATACACTGTCAATGGCTCGATTGTAATCATGTTTCTGTTGACTGGATAGCAGGCAGCAAAAGCTTTTCACTGCACAACAGTACACATGACAATAATAAATTAAACTAAACAGATGACATCTCGGGTGGGGATCCTCCTTCAGACTGATGGAGATCCTTTTCTATAGATGTAAAGGCAAATATTACATTAACCTTAGTGATTTGATTTTGTGCAAGACCATTACATTTTAATAATCTGTGCACATGAATACTTTACACCTTCATTGTTCCTTGCTTTTCTGTGTGTAACTGATGCTGGAATTTAGCCCCCTGAAAATTGGAAGGTCTAAAAGCTTGCTTGAAATTCTCCTGCCGTAGTTTTGCCCATTGAACCCAGTTCCGCCCCCCACCCCCTCCCAAATCCTCCAAAACTAATGAAATACATTTGAATTGTGAGAACTATATTCTGCACTCTACATCTTCCCCTTTCCTTCATTCATTGTACTCGGGTTTGACTTGGTTGTATTTACATATGGTATTACCTGATCTAGAGACATAAGATGGGTCTCGACCCGAAACGTCACCCATTCCTTTTGTCCAGAGAGGCTGCTGACTCGCTGAGTTATTCCAACATTTTGTGTCTATCTTTGGTATAAACCAGCATCTGCGGTTCCTTCGGACAGGAATTATTTGATGAGCTTGGATAGCATGAAGAACAAAGCCTTTACACTGCAACTTGGTATCGGTGACAATGATAAACCTAAACCTAAAGTGGAAAACATGGCAGCCAACCAGTGCGCAAACTCACGCAGGTCACGGGGCGAACATACAGTCTGTACAGACAAGCACCCATAAGTAGGATCGAATCCGGGTCTCTGGCGCTATAAGGCATTAGCTCTCCTGCTGCGCCACCATGTCGCCCGTGTGTGGGAAAGTGGAAAATTAAAGCTTTTCATGGTGAGACCGCTCTCATGCAGATAGTGTTAATGTGCGGGGATCGCTGGTCGGCACGGACTCGGTGGGCCGAAGGGCCTGTTTCCGTGCTGTGTCTCTAACCTGAAAGATCAACCGTGAATTAATGGCGAAGTAGACTTGATGGGCTGAATGGCCTAATTCTGCTCTTAGAACTTATGTACCTGACCTGTTGAGTTTTTCCAACTATTTCTACCTTCTCCCAGCTATTGCATTGTGTCTTTGGCTGTAAAATGGATGGATGGTTTGACTTACAACGGTTGCAATTTATAACAGCGTGGCACTGCTTATTTGAGTGTAAGCTTTCTCTTATCTCTGGGCTCTCTGTGGATCACCCCCCAACCTCAGCCCTATTGCGACCAGTTCTGTTTACATGTATACATCAATTTTAAATCCACAATGTAATGGGATTTTTATCCAGGACGATGCCATTTCCATAAGTGTTAGCTTTGATTGCTCATAAATAATGCATACATTAAAATTAATGGCAAATTACAGATGTCATCAGGAAACCTTGGAATATTTTTCACATTTTAAAATTAATTTAAATTCATCGAATGATTTTTTTTCATCACCTCTTTCATTAAAAGTCCGGTTAGAAATATTTTACACAGTAGGTACCATACTGACATTTAGATAAAAATAAATGAATCAATGTCCTGCTCTTGCTCACCAGAATTTTAAGCTCATTTTTCATTTTTTAATTATTCTACTCATGGTTCCTCTGTTTTATTTTGTTCTCCCTGTATTTGAGAAGGTTTCTTTTTGTTTATTTCAACACTGTGGCAGAACTCAAGCTAAAATTAGCTGCAACTACCACTGCGGGGACCTAATTGGCGAGTTTAGAAGAGTTTGCCCTCGACTCATACTCACAGCATAGTCGACACGAAGTCCTAGGAGGTCTTTGTAACTCTCCTTCATGCTCGAGAGTAGTCCCCGCCTACTCGAGGCCTCAGCTAGGTCGCGGCGTTTTTTCAACCAGCTGAAAAATGCCCGCGAGTAAAATAAGGTCGCCATCAAAAAAATCGATATTTCTTTACTCGTAGGTTTAGTCGAGGTAGGTCATAGTAGGTCGTAATGTTGTCGTAGGTAATCGAAGGCAATAGAAGCTAATCGAAGGTAGTCAAAGATAAAGCTCGTTGAGAAAAAAAAGGTAAGTAAACCGACCGGTAATGTTAAATGCCCGCTAAACTTTATTAAAAGTTGCCTGGCTTCTTAAAAGTGTCTCCACTCCTGCTCTTCCCCTTCTCTCCCCTTCTCTCCCCTTCTCCCCCATTCTCCCCCCTTCTCTCCCCCTCTCTCCCCCCCGCTCTCCGCACTCTCTAAAGGACTTACTGTTACTGTGCCAGCCGTCTTTTTCCTTCCTGTTCATCGCGGGTGTGAATTTCAGACAGCGCTCCCCCGCTTTCCCTAGTTTGTGTGTGTATGTGTGTGCAGACTGTCGATCCAGCTCGCGGTTTCATCGCTGACGTTGATCCAGCTCGAGGTTTTTCAGGCGAGTGGGCTACAGGGCCTGTTTCCGCGCATGTATCGTTAAACTAAACTAAAACTAAACATGGAAGCATGCCGAAGATTGACACAAAATGCTGGAGTAACTCAGTGGGACAGGCAGCATCTCTGGAGAGAAGGAATGGGTGACGTTCAGCCCAACTTATTTATGTTGGCATTTATAACAATTGGGACTTGAAAATGGTGTTAAATCTGGAGACTCTGTATACTGTCTCAATGTACTACTACTGTACACTTGTACTGCATCTGAGATGTTTATCTAAGATTTATCTAAGACTTGGTTTATACTCTCTAGAATTTAGGAGATTGAGAGGGAATCTTATAGAAACTTACAAAATTCTTAAGGGGTTGGACAGGCTAGATGCAGGAAGATTGCTCCCGATGTTGGGGAAGTCCAGGACAAGGGGTCACAGCTTAAGGATAAGGGGGAAATCCTTTAAAACCGAGATGAGAAGAACTTTTTTCACACAGAGAGTGGTGAATCTCTGGAACTCTCTGCCACAGAGGGTAGTCGAGGCCAGTTCATTGGCTATATTTAAGAGGGAGTTAGATGTGGCCCTTGTGGCTAAAGGGATCAGAGGGTATGGAGAGAAGGCAGGTACGGGATACTGAGTTGGATGATCAGCCATGATCATATTGAATGGCGGTGCAGGCTCGAAGGGCCGAATGGCCTACTCCTGCACCTAATTTCTATGTTTCTATGTTTCTATGTACCTAGGTGCTAATGCACAGTGATACTTGTACTGAACTGTACACCAAAAGTCCAATGAGATGCAATCCCTTAATTTCAGACGAAGAAGAGCCAGGGTACTCTTGGATCCATGTTGTGATGACTGAGACACTCTTATCCTCTGAACTTTAGACCCTGGGAAGGCTCCACCAGGCAACTATCTTTCCAGGCCCATCTAAAAATGGGCGCATTCACTTGGCACAAATACTGTCACATCATAGGATCAAAAGATCATAAGATCACAAGTGATAGGAGTAGAATTAGGCCATTTGGCCCATCAAGTCTACTCCGCCATTCAAACATGGCTGATCTATCTCTCCCTCCTAACCCCATTCTCCTGCCTTCTCCCCATAACCCCTGACACCACATGCCTGGTATGTGAAAACCCCCACTGTTCCACACACTTTGTGGCGTGCGAGACTAATTGCATGGATTAGCAGCATCCAGCTAAAGATAATAAGAATGGCATGGATTAACACTGTCCATGTAAGAATGAGGTGAAAGGCAAAGATATTAGAATTATATTAAATCTCCAGATGAGTACTCCACAGGTTATAATATTGATGGTATAGATGTGTGGTGTACAGGAAAGAAGGATATAAATGAATGAATGAATGAATGAATGAATGAATGAATGATGCTTAGATCAAATAATAGTAAAGGGGTTGGTTACCACCTTCTTGGTGAGAATGGGATTACAGGCATGGATAACAGGCATTTTGGTAAGAATGATTTTCATTATGTACATTATCATTTTTCACAGGTGTAGGAAGGAACTGCAGATGCTGGTTTACATCGAAGATAGACACAATAGATAATAGGTGCAGGAGTAGGCCATTTAGCCCTTCGAGCCAACACCGCCATTCACTGTCATCATGGCTGAGTCAACAGGTCAGGCAGTATTTCTGGAGAAAAGGAATAGGTGACGTTTCGGGTCGGAACCCTTCTTCAGACTGAGCTGACTGACCCACTGAGTTACTCCAGCATTTGTGTTATTGTATCATTTTTCACTTGTTCCAGTTAAGCTAAGATAGAATTTGATCACTGGGTCATGCTGGCAACCTCAGCTCCACAGATGTTAGC
>CM075981.1:73206398-73324715 GCA_038087875.1 Malacoraja senta
CTACCGTGGCGCCACCGTGCTACTCTCTTTAGTTTTACTGATTCAGCTCTTTACTTTCGTTGAACATTTCTTAAGATATAAACGTCACAAGGTCGCCCCAAGTTAGAGCACAGTTCCGTTCCCACGCATTGTTCGGAAGGCCATTCGGCCATTGTTCGGAAGCAGGACAGTTTGCAATTCAGAAATGCGACCACAAACCGAGTTCCCACAGGGCTGAAGATGCCTGCAGTCCTGCAGCAGTCAGCAAGTCCATCCTCTAGTCTCACAAACTAAGTGATAGGAGTAAAATTAGGCCATTCGGACCATCACGTCTCCGCCATTCAATCATGGCTGATCCATCTCTCCCTCCTAACCCCATTCTCCTGCCTTTTTCCCATAACCCCTGACACCTGTACTAATCAAGAATTGATTACATACATGTTCGTATGTATGGGCTGTAAGTATATCATTGTTCATAATCTGGGCAGTACCTATACCGATTGTAGCAGCACAGCGGTAGAGCTGCTGCCTTACAACCCCAGAGACCCGGGTTTGATCCTGACCATGGGTGCTGTCTGTATGGAGTTTGTACGTTCTCCCTGTGACCGCGTGGGTTTTCTCTGGGCGCTCGGGTTTCCTCCCACGTTCCTAAGACGTACAGATTTGTAGGTTACTTGGCTTCCGTAAATTGCTTCTGGTGTGTAGGATACGAAAGTGTTCTAACATAGAACTAATGTATGGGTGATCGATCGATGGTCGGTGTGGCCTTGTGTGGCTGAAGGTGAAGTTCCAAGTGTGGCTGAAGGTCCTATTTCCATGCTGTATCTCTAACTAAACTAAACTAAACTAAAGATAGTTCACCAAAGATACCATTGTTCACCAAAGTCCAATATGTTGCTCACTCCTGTTCCAGTAGTTAACAAGGCAATAATTGCATGTACTTAACCAAAAGTGATTAGCAATGTCATTGTTAAAATAGCCTGATCTGGACGTGCTTGCTGCTTCTTTTGCTAAAGCCGATTCCTGCTCCTAATACAAATTACAAGCAGGAATAGACCATTCATCTCCCTCAAGTCTGTGCTGTCATTCAGTTTGATTGCATCTTATCCGTTGTAGCTTCAACGTTACATTCCTGTCTACTTCATGTTGCCTGTCCCTCGTTCCTTTCAGCAACCATTTACCACAACCTTTAAAACATCTAAACAGCCTGCTTCCACCCATTTTGAGAAAGAGATTTCCAAAGACCGACAACACTCTGCAAGAAAAGGGGCGGCACGATGGCGCAGCGGTAGAGTTGCTATCTTACAGCGCCAGAGACCCGGGTTCGATGCTGACCACGGGTGCTGTCTTTACGGAGTCTGTACGTTTCCCCTGTGACCGCGTGGGTTTTCTCCGGGTGCTCCGGTTTCCACCCACACTCCAAAGACGCACAGGTTTGTAGGTTATTTGGCTTTGGTAAAGAATGAAAATTGTCCCTAGTGTGTGTCGGATAGTGCTAGTGTACGGGGATCACTGGTCGGTGCGGACCCGGTGGACCCAAGGGCCTGTTTCCGCTCTGCATCTCTAAAGCCTAAAATTTTAAAATGCTTCACCTGCCCCATCTCAGTTTTAAACAGGTGACCTCTTTATTTTTAAGCAATAAGATGAAAATTGAAATTCATACTTCAAGGTAGCTTCATAAAAAATGAAATACTTGCATTAAAATGATGTCCTAGTTAAGGAATGAGAAACCGGTTTGTTGTAGGTAAACATAAATAACTGCGTGCAAAATTAAGCTTCAAGAGCAAACATACTTTATTTGGAAACAGTATGCTTTTAATAATACAATTCTATTGACAGTAAGTGCAGCAAAAATAATGCTTGTGGCTACATTATTTTAGGACAACATATAAATCTAAGAATTATCTTCACAGCTAGCTGCTTGTTGTGCCGATGCTCTCACTATAGAGACTGAACAACAAGCTGTGAAAAATGCTCCCTTTTACATTAAAAGGAATATCGCGACAAAATAAGCAGTCTTAGCTACAATAGAGTAAATTATGATTTTTCATTATTAGTGTAAAGTGACCTGTCTCAATGGTCACATTCCAGTAGCTCTAACATCGACCATAATAAAATGCTATGTAAGACTGGTAATGGCCACATCAGAGTCAGAAGGTCATGATGCAGCTTTATAAGACTTTGATTAGGCCACTTTTGGAGTATTACATGAAGTTTAGTTTCGTTTTAGTTTAGTTTAGAGATACAGCGCGGAAACAGGCCCTTTGGCCCACCGAGTCCACGCTGACCAGCAATCCCTGCACACTAACACAATCCTACACACACTAGGGACAATTTACCATTTCAACAAGCCATTTAGCCTGCAAGCCTGTACGTCTTTGGAGCTCTGGAGGAAATCGGAGCTCCCGGGGAAAACGTCATGTCGGTCACGGGGAGAACGTACAAACTCCATACAGGTAGCACCCGTGGTCAGAATCAAACCCGGATTTTTGGCGCTATTAGGCAGCAACTCTGCTGCTGCGCCACAGTGCTGCCCAGTGCTGGTCGCTTCATTACAGGAAAGATCTAGAGGTTTTGGGGAGGGTGCAGAGGGGGTTTACCAGAATGCTGCCTCAATTAGGAGGTTTCAGCTACAGGGAGAGGTTGGATAGACTTGGATTGTTTTCTCTAGAAAGACAGAACATGTAAATTGTGCCTAGTGGGTAGGATGGTGCTAGTGTATGGGGTGATCGCTGGTCGGTGCGGACTCAGTGGGTCGAAGGGCCCGTTTCCATGCTATATCTCTGAAGTCTAACGACTACATTCGTAGGTTGACGGGAGACTTGATCGAAGTATATAAAATTATGAGAGGTGTAGATAGGGTAGACAGTCAGAACCTTTATCCCACGGATGGAAATATCCTACAGTAGAGGGCACAGCTACAAGGTGAAAGGGGAAGAGCTCAATGGAGATGTGCACGGCAAGTATTTTTATACAGAGAGCAGTGGGGGGCTGGAACACATTGCCAAGGGTGGTGGGGAAGGCAGATGCGACAGTGGTGTATAAGAGGCTTTTAGAAAGGCATATGGAAGTGCAGGGAATAGAGGGACATGGTCATATGCAGGCAGATGTGATGAATTTAACTTGGCATCATGTTTGGTGACGCCACACAACGCCACACCATGTATTGTACTTACTTCATGAGCTTGTTGTGAGCAAGGAATTTCATCGCACCCTGATGTATATGACGATAAACTAAACTGAATCAGCATCATATAACCATATCTTTTAAATAGCAGATCATATATTCAACCTGCTTTAGTAAATGTTTGTATGTCAGGATTATGATTCAGTGTATTATAAATTAATGCCTTAATTATTATATTGTATGATTCAGCACCGTTAACCACCAAACATTACTTTGTCTTAACTCAGTCCCACGGAAATCAATATTACAGCTCGTTAACATGCCAACATAAGAAGTAATGTCAAGAATGTTCAATTGTGAACATTTAGGTACATGCAGAAATTGAAGGATCATGGTATTGCTATGGTTTGGAGAGAAGCCATTTGGCTCATTGAGTCTTTCTAGATTCTTGTTGAGAAATCCAGTTGAACCCATTGCCCTATTATTCCTTAGCCCGATTGTTTTTTTCTTCTTCAAGTACGTTCAATTCGCCTCTTGAAAATCCTGATGGACTATAAATGTCCTTACATCTTGGTATCCTTACATCTCAGTAGAGAGCATGCTGACCGGTTGCATCGTGGCTTGGTTCGGCAACCTGAGTGTCCAGGAGCGGAAAAGGCTGCAACAAGTTGTAAACACTACCCAGTCCATCATCGGCTCCGACCTCCCTACCATCGGGGGGATCTATCGTGGTCGCTGCATCAAAAAGGCTGCCAACATCATCAAGGACCCACACCATCCTGGCCACACACTCATCTCACCGTTGCCATCAGGTAGAAGGTGCAGGAGCCTGAAATCTGCAACATCCAGGTTCAGGAACAGCTTCTCCCCACAGCCATCAGACTATTAAACACAACTTCAAACAAACTGAACTATAACAGCCTATTGCACTTTATCTGTTTATTTATGTGTATATATATGGTCTATGGTATATGGACACACTGATCTGATCTGTATTTATGCCTAAAATATTCTGTTGTGCTGCAGCAAGCAAGAATTTCATTGTCCTATCTGGGATGCATGACAATAAACTCTCTTGACTTGACTTGACTTTTTACACTGTTAATCGGCTGCGGCTCGCCTGCAGTCCGTCTGTTTTTACTTTTTTCTGTTGTTTTTTTTGTCTTGTTTTGGTTAAGTTTTAGTTTGTTGGGTTGTGTTAGGGGGGGAGAAACATGTTCTCTGTCTCTTCCTTCGGGGGAATGTGACTTTTTCGTGTCGTATCCCCCTTCCCTGCCTCCGTCTGCGGTGAGGCCTAATGGCGGAGCTGGCGGCCTCCATCCTGCAAACGACCCCGAGGCTACGGAGGAAGAGCCAGCCAGGACTTACCAACGGGAGGCTGGCCGTCTTCGGGGCTGAGACAGCGGTGGCCCGACTTGCTGGTGCGGCATTCTGGCTTTCGGCGGCAGCCTGGAGCTGATGCAGCGGGGTCCGGAGCGGAGACTGCGGGACCCGGAGCTGGGGCAGCGGCCTGGAGCGGAGACTGTGGGACCCGGAGCTGGGGCAGCGGCCTGGAGCGAAGACTGCGGGACCCGGAGCTGGGGCGGCGGCCTGGAGCTGGGGCGGTGGCCCGGAGCGGAGATTGCAGGACCCAGAGCTGGGGCAGCGGCCTGGAGCTGGGGCAGCGGCCTGGAGCGGAGACTGCGGGACCTGGGGCTGATGCTGTGGCGGGCTGTCTCGGAGCGGAGACGGCGTTCCAGCTTTCGGCGGCGGCGACATCACCACGGAGGTCCGCTGGACTGGAGGGCGGCATCTTCGGCCTGGATCGATCGCCTCAGCGCAGAGGGAGAACAAGGAGGGAAGAGACGGAGACTAAGACTTTGCCTCCATCACAGTGAGGATGTGCTTGGTATACTCACTGTGGTGGATGTTTAATTTGTGTTTATTGTATGTTTTGTTATTATTGGTTCTGTGTATGACTGCAGGCATCACAATTTCGTTCAGACCAAAAGGTCTGAATGACAATAAAGGAAATCTTGAATCTTGAATCTTGAATCTTGACTTGGTAGATTTGCGGACTGAAGTAAGAGGAGACTATCTGGCCTGTTGGACTGTGCTGGTTCTTTGTGAAAACATCTAGTTATTCCTCTTCTTGAGTGTAACTTTGATTCATTGTATAGCATTTATTTTGGTAAGGTTTAGAATAACACTATTCAAAATATTCGTTTAGTTTTAGTTTAGAGATGCAGCATGGAAACAGTCCCCTCGGCCCACCGAGTCATCATCGACCAGCGGTCCCCGCATATTAACTATCCTACATTAGGGACTATTTTTTACATATATACCAAGCCAATTAACCTACAAACCTGTACGTCTTTGGATTGGGGGGAGGAAACCAAAGTTCTCGAAGAAAACCCACGCAGGTCACGTGAAGAATGTACAAACTCCGTGCAGACAGAACCCGTAGTCTGGATCAAACCCGGGTCTCTGCCGCTGTAAGGCAGCAACTCTACCGCTGAGCCACCGCTATTAGTGCTATGTTTATTATTAGGTGACTAGTAATTATATTATTATTATTGTATAAGATTTCGATTAGTCAGTCACGCCCAACATTAATTTTAGTTCCTGCCTGCAATTGTTGTATTGGGGACATATTTTGTGTGGTGCAGAAAGTCATCTGGTGGAAACATGGTGATTGCAAGTTGAGTTACCTGCTACTGTGATTGCCTGTAATTAAAAAAAAGTAAAGAAATCCACTGTGGCCCAATTATTGCCCACAGCCAGAGTGACTGGAGTATTCAACAAAAAGGTAGGGATACATGAGCATGGTGCATTTTTACTTGGACACAAAGTGCTGGTGTAACTCGGAGGTCAAACAGCATCTCTAGAGAACTTGGATAGGTGACTTTTTGGGTTGAGACCCTTCTTCAGTCTGAAGAAGAGTCTCGACCCGAAATGTCACCTATCCGTGTTCTCCAATTCAGAGAGAAGGGTCACTGTCACACTTCCTATTTATTAACAAAGCAAAGATTGAAGCTCACAGAATGTTTGAGACAATGTCAGATGTTCTAGGTGCTTTGCTAACTTATTTTACACCAATGACATTAACAGCTTTAACATGCAAGGCTACATCTTGGTAAGATAGATTTGCATGAAATTTTGCGTCTAGGTGGTGCTGGATGGGGTTTTGGCATTATAGTCACAGTGTGGCAACTGCATGGTTCTAATGCAGAATCCAATGCAAGATTTGGAATTCAAAAAACTGCAGATTCCGGAAATCTGAAATTAAAACAGAAAATGATGCAAACACTCAGCAGGTCAGGAAGCTCTGAAGATCTGTAGAGAGAGACATGGTTAACATTTCAGGTGTGGGACCCTTCATCAGACCTGAAATATTGACTGTTCCTCTTTCTTCACAGATGCTGCCTAACCCATTGAGTGTTTCCAGCATCTTTCGCTTTAATTCCATGCTTGGATATTGGGTAGCATGGTTGCACTGTGGTAGAGTTGCTGCCATACAGCGCCAGAGACTCGGGTTTGATCCTGACTCTGGGTGCTATCTGTACGGAGTTTGTTCATTCTCCCCGTGACCATGTGGGTTTTCTCCGGGTGCTCTGGTTTCCTCCCACACTCCAAAGACGTACAGGTTTATAGGCCAATTGGCTTCGGAAAGGATTGTAAATCGTCCCTAGTGCGTTAGGGTGGTGTTAGTGTAAGTGGATCGCTGGTTGACTTGGACTCAGTGGGCCGATGGACCCGTTTCCACGCTGTATCTCTAAACTGAATTAAACATGAGATCTTTAGTTGCCGCCAATTGTGACAATTTGCTTCATGACTGCATGGTAAGAACAAAACAGTTCAGAAATCTTGTCCACCAGCCATAAACCAGCCTACTCCCATTAACATCACACCCAGGGGCCTTTATGGACAGCTGCAGCTGGGACTTTGAAAATGGCACCAAAACCAGGCGACTCCTGCATACAGTCTCAGTAGGCTGTTACTATACTTTCTCCACTTAATGTGGGATTGCATTTATGTACGGCAATAGGTTTACTGAACTGTATGCAAAAATAGAATTTCACTGTACTTTGGTACATGTGATAATAAAGAAACTTTGAATCATTGGTTAACGAACGCCACGCGATCACTGAGAACAGGTGCTGGTGGGAGCCTTGGCAATACTAACAAGAGCAATGGCAGCAAAATCCCAGTGTGGGCAAGAGCTTCACAGACACAGACCTCAATATTCTGGCAGAAGATGCGGACAGTGAGCGAGAGGTTTAGTTTAGTTTATTGTCACATGTACTGAGGTACAGTGAAAAGTTTTTGTTGTATCAGTTAGTAGAAAGACCATACATGATTACAATCGAGCCGTCCGCTAAAATAATGTTTACTGCAAGATAAAGTCAGCAAAGTCTGATCAAAGATAGTTCGTGGGTCTCCATTGCGGTCGATAGTAGTTCAGGTCCGCTCTCTGTTGTTTGTAGGATGGTTCAGTTGCCTGATAACAGCTGGGAAGAAATTGTCTCTGAATCTGGACGTGTGCATTTTCACACTCCTATACCTTTTGCAAGTAAAATAGACAAGGGATGTAGTGTACCTGGTCTTTCAGACAGCTTTTGATAAGGTCCCACACAGGAGATTAGTGGGCAAAATTAGAGCACTTGGTATTAGGGGTAGGGTATTGACATGGATAGAAAATTGGTTTGCAGACAAGAAGCAAAGAGATGGGATTAACGGGTCCCTTTCAGAATGGGAGGCAGTGACTAGTGGGGTGCCGCAAGGCTCGGTGCTGGGACCACAGCTATTTACAATATACATTAATGATTTAGATGAAGGAATTAAAAGTAACATTGGCAAATTTGCAGATGACACAAAACTGGGTGGCAGTGTGAACTGTGAAGAGGATGGTATGAGGATGTAGGGTGACTTGGACAGGTTGGGTGTGTGGGCAGATGCATGGCAGATGCAGTATAATGTGGATAAATGTGAGGTTATCCACTTTGGTGGCAAGAACGGGAAGGCAGATTATTATCTGAATGGTGTCAGGTTAGGAAAATGGGAAGTACAACGAGGCCTGGGTGTCCTTGTACATCAGTCACTGAAAGTAAGCATGCAGGTACAGCAGGCAGTGAAGAAAATTAATGGCATGTTGGCCTTCATAACGAGAGGAGTTGAGTCTGGGAGCAAAGAGGTCCTTCTGCAGTTATACAGGGCCCTGTGAGACCACACCTGGAGTATTGTGTGCAGTTTTGGTCTCTTAATTTGAGGAAGGACATTCTTGCTATTGAGGGAGTGCAGCATAGGTTCACAAGGTTAATTACCCGGGATGGCGGGATTGTCATATGATGAAATAATGGAACGACTGGGTTTGTATTCACTGGAACTTAGAAGGACAAGAGGGGATCTTATATAAATTATTAAGGGATTGGAAACGTTAGATGCAGGAAACATGTTCCCTATGTTGGGGGTGTCCAGAACCAGGTGCCACAGTTTAAGAATAAGGGATAGGCCATTTGGAACTGAGATGAGGAAAATTATTTTCACACAGAGAGTTGTGAATTTATGGAATTCTCTGCCACAGATGGCAGTGGAGGCCGATTCACTGGATGCATTCAAAAGAGAGTCAGAGCTCTTAGGGGTAGCGGAATCAAGGGATATGGGGATGAGGCAGGAACGGGGTAGGTAATTGTGGACGAGAGCGGAACTCGTTATCAAAACATGGAGGGGACGGGGGACACAATCTTTTGGCGGCCGTGCGCACGCGCATGCGCACACTCACACACACGCGCGCGAGGCTTCGGAGGCTCAATCCAGCGCTAATGCAGCTCAATTCTGCCTGTCTCGCCGGGTTAACTACCGCCCTGGCTGGACTGACGGGACACCAGCGCTGCTTCTCCGCGCTGGCCATATTTCCCGCAACCCCAGGAAGGCTATAGGCTCACCTGGCGGGACAGGCTGAGTTGAGCTGGGTTTAGCGCTGTTTGTCTGCGCTGGCTGTGGGCCTGGGGGCACAGCTCGCGTCTGACCTCCGACCTCTCTGGCCACCCGTGGGTGGGGGGGGGGGGCACTTGGGTGGGGACGGGACAGTGCCGCAGATCCGGCCGCGATCGATCCTGCCTGCGGATGAGGCGTAGGTCTGTGCCACGTCTCCCTCCTCCAATCGCCGTGCTCTATCCTCAGTCCCACCCCCCCCCCTCCACTCCTCCCTCCTCCAATCATCGCGCCCTCGATCATCAGTCCCACCCCCACTGTCTCGCGGAAAGCGGAGATTTTAAAATACGGATCACAAAAACTTGGGGGGGGGGTGTCCCCCACCTCTCAAAACATGGGGGGGACGTGTCCCCTCTGGCCCCTCCGGGTTTTCTGCCCCTGATTGTGGATGATCAGCTATGATCTCATTGAATGGCAGTGCTGGCTCAAAGGGCCGAATGGCCTACTCCGACACCTATTGTCTATGTATCTATGCCCGATGGGAGGGGGGAGAAGACGGAGTGGCCAAGGTGCGAGTCGTCCCTGATTATGCTGCTGGCCTTGCAGAGTAAGTGTGAGGTTTAATTGGAGTCAATGGAAGGGAGGTTGGTTTGTGTGATGGTTTGGGCTGTGTCCACAATTCTCTGCAATTTCTTGCGGTCTTGGATGGAGCTGTTCCCAAACCCTGTTGTGATGCATGCCGATAAGATGCTTTCCATGGCACATCTTTAGAAGTTGGTGACATTCTGAACTTCCTAAGCCTTCTAAGGAAGTGGAGTCGTTGGTGTGCTTCCTTGGCCATGCTGCCATGGTTAGCATGCAGCAAAAACTTTTCTCTGTACCTCAGTACAATGAACTAAACTGAACTAAACTGAACTGAACTGAAGTGAACTGAGTTGTCTTTCCAGCAGATGGTGCTTAAAGGTTTCTCCCATTCTGATGAAGGGCCTTCAACCCTTGGGTCTATTCTATCCAATTTGCCCAGGCAATGGATCGCTCCTCTGGTTTGTTCACCGACACAGTGTAATAATCAGATATACCTCAATCAATCTCTCAGGCTAGATATGTGGTCTGCTTTGCCTGAGCATCGAGGCCATCCAGGCCTGTTTTGTCGATGTTCATTAGGTTCAGTGCACTGTCCACTTGCAAGTTAGTTGGAGTATTGTATTTAAGGATTGATTTTTGCAGCAATTCAATTACAAGTTGCCTCAAAAATGTGCCAGTTCATTAAATCTCTGCATTTGTGAGATCTAATGTATTTCATATTCTCACATGACACAGATGGAGGCCATTCAGCCCATCGTGTCTATGCTTTCAGAGCAGTCCTATTTGTCCCATTGGTCCATTTAGTTTAGTTTAGAGAGACAGCATGGAAACAGGCCCTTTGGCCCATCCTGACCACAGATCACCCATTCTGACTTGCTATCCCATAACACACTTGGGATCAATTTAGGGAGGCTAATTAACCTACAATTCTGCCGTCTTTGGAATATGGGAGGAAACTGGAGAAAACCCACACGGTCACAGGGAGAATGCGCAAATTCCACACAGACAACACCCGAGGTCAGGATTGAACTTGGGTCTCTGGCACCAGGAGACAGTAGCTCTATCACTGCACCACTGTGCTGCCCTAATTTATTTCCTTGTAACCTACATGCCCAATTATTGTCTTTTGACCCATTTACAGACTTGGATTTACTTACAGTAATCAATTGAACTACCAACACATTTAGATGTGGGAAGAAACGAGAGCACTGGAACTGGGTGCTGGCTAAACCTACGCTGTCACAGGGACTACACGCAAACATGAGTTCATAAGGGATAGGAGAAGAATCAGGCCATTCAGCCCATTGTCTACCCCACCATTCAATCATGGGTGATCTACCTTTCCCTGTTAACCCCTTTCTCCTGCCTTCTCCCCATAACCCCTGACATCCGTACTACTCAAGAATCCATCTATCTCTGCCTTAAAAATATCCATTGATTTAGCCTCCAGATCCTTCTGCGGCAATGAGTTTCACAGAATCACCACCCTCTGACTAAAGAAATTCCTCCTCATCTCCTTCCCGAAAGGAACGTCCTTTAATTCTGAGGCTATGACCTCTGGCCCTAGACTCTCCCACCAGACTTTTCAATATTTGGTAAGTTTCAATGAGGTCCCCCCACATCCTTCCATACTCCAGCGAAGAGATCCCAGTGCCGTCAAACGCTCATCCATTCAAACAGGACCGGAGGTCAGGATCGATCCTGCATCCTTGGAGATTTGAGGACCCAGCGCTACCTGTTGTGCCACTATGCCACCCAACCCAACACTCGGCCACTCCAACACTTTGACCAGACAGACTAGGCTAACATTTAATTTTGGTAGTGCACATCTAGTGCTGCAGGTTTTGACTTAAATGGAGATCCTACTTATTATTATATGTGGACATAAAACAAAATCTCTTGACGTTATTTGAAGAGAAGCCAAGAAGCTTTCCAGCCATCGTGATCCACGGTCCCCCCGCGTACAACACTTCAGCATTCATTTGGTTCGGCACTGCCTAAGGCACTTTGCTCTTTACAAATTGCCTGACATGTTTGCTATTTTGAAACAATGACCATATTTCAAAAGTAATTAATTTCAAATTAAGCATTTTGGGATGTCCTGATCAATAATGAAACTATACTTCCATAAAATTGCTATTAAATTAACATTCACTGCAGTCAGGAAATTGAAGTGCGTCTGCTGTTCAGTGGGCCTGCCCATTGTTTGTGTAGGAAGGAACTGCGAGTGCTAAGAAACGAAGATCGACACGAAATGCTGGAATAACTCAAAAGGTCAGGCAGCATCTCTGGAGAAAAGGAAGGGGAGAGGGAAACTAGAGATATGAAAAGGTGCATCGATGACCTAGGAAAGGAGGCGCCCACAATGGCCCATTGTTGGCTGTGGAAGTGGTAATAACGTCCTGCTAGTTTCACTGTTTGTATCCCTTCATTATCACCTCTTCAACAACCAACAATGGACCATTGTGGGCTTCACCTTACCTTTGTCACCGGTGCCGGCTCTGATTTGTTCTGTATCTTTTTATATCTCTCGTTTCCCTCTCCCCTCACTCTCACTGAAGAAGGATCTCGACCCGAAATGTCACCTATTCCATTTCTCCAGAGATGCTGCCTGACCTGCTGAGTTACTCCAGCATTTTGTGTCTATCTAACTTGTTTACTTAATTTCTTCGTCAGCAGAACATTATCAGTAAAGAATTGCAAGCTGGTAACCAATATCGCTACTAAGCATGAGTAATCCATGATTACAAATAAGCACGTATTGATCCATAACCCACATAAGTGAGTGGTGAATTGACACTGACTTGAAGATTTGTGAAAAATTGGCTGTATTATCACACCAACTAAAATAATTTAGTCTGACGGCATTGTCTTAGCTTAGCTTTTGTATCACAAAAACCACCACAAAACCACCACGACACCTCCTACTTATCCTTGGACCATGACCCCACAGACGTGCACCAGGCCATTATCTCAAACACTATCACTGGCTTCATCACTTCATGTTCCCTGCCCTCCCAAGCCTCCAACCTCATCGTTCCCTAGCCCTGCACGGCCCGAATTTACCTTCTCCCCAAAATCCACAAACCTGACTGCCCTGGCAGACCCATTGTTTCCACAGTCCCACCGAACTTATTTCCACATACTTCGACTCCATCTTATCCCCCCTGGTCAAATCCCTCCCTACCTATGTCCAAGACACCTCACATGCTCTTCGCCTCCTCCATGACTTCCGTTGTCCAGGCCCCCATTCCCTTATATTCACCATGGATGTCCAGTCACTCCACACCTCCATCCCCCACCAGGAGGGTCTTAAAGCTCTCTGTTTCTTCCTCAACCGCAGAACCAACCAATCCCCGTCTACCGATACTCTCCTCCACCTAGCGGAGCTGGTCCTTACCCTCAACAACTTTTCTTTTGATTCCTCCCGTTTTCTTCAAATCCAAGGCGTAGCTATGGGCGCATGGGCCCCAGCTATGCCTGCTCTGTGTGGGGTATGTTGAACAATATCCCCGAACTCTACCTCCACTGCATTGGTGCTACCTCCTGCACCCATGCAGAACTCACTGACTTCATCCATTTCACCACTAACTTCCATCCGGCACTCAAATTCACCTGGACTATTTCCGACATCTCCCTACCGTTTCTAGACCTCCCTATCTCCATCGCAGGTAACAGACTACTGACCGACATCTACTACAAACCCACTGACTCCCATAGCTATCTGGACTACACTTCTTCCCACCCTGCTTCCTGTAAGGACTCCATCCCCTACTCCCAATTCCTCCGTTTGGGCGAGAAATGTGGAAAATAATTTGGTTCAAGGGTATAAAATCAGGAAATTATTTTAAATCTGAAAACAATTAGATTTTTACTGGCCAACGAATGGCAGTGAATGCTTTAAGCCTGATGGTTATGACATCCTTTAATGCACTACATCAAACGGGTAATTAACTTAATTATAGCACACATGCAAATCTAACTGGAACTGCTAAAAGCCCTGTTACACTGTGCGAGCTGACCCACGAGGTACCCCGAATGAAAGACTCGTGGTTGCGTACGAGACTACAAGTTTATGATCCAGAGTTTAACCGAGTTCCCACGGGTATGACTCAAGTTTGCCGTTAACTGTCATTTCTGCGATGTTCCAAGTTCGTCTCCTGAGTTACCAAGTTCCTCTCTCGAGTTACTCTTGAGCCAACCATGAATGAAGGTCTGTGCAACAGTGTTAAAGAAGACATCTCCATCCTGCGGCTTTGAGTTAAAGATAGAATTCCGCGCGGCCGCATCTATTGATTTGACCTACAAAGGGAAAATGCGCACCGTCCAGTGCCAGAGCAGTTATACTGATGATTTGTTTGAAATACACATCACATAGTTAGAAGACCAGCGAGCGGAGGTTTGCTATATTTTAATTGAATTTACTGCCAGGTCTACACACTGCGGGGACACGGGAGATGAAATCTTTGAATGTGGACGGATGTCTCCGCGCCTGCTCGTTCTAAGCGGAATACATTTTTAGATGCCTTTCAAAACCGGGCTTTGGTTTTATTCCTTGTTTTTGTTTATTCTCACACACTTTTCGTGTGTGAGGGTGTGAGAAGTCCATGCCGGGTGCCGGCCGGCCACAGCCGCTGTTCTTTCACATCAGTTGCACATCAGATTGTTGGGAGACGGAGCTCAGGGTTCGCCTCCTGAGCTGCTTTGGTGCCCAGGTGTGTGTTGAGGTAGAGGGAGGGCGTCATTAATCTGTCTGGGGTGACAAGGCTCTTGGGTTAGGCTGGGATCATTCTCTGCGGGATGATCTTAGTACGGGAGACAAGTGTACGAGAGGTGTACTGACTGTGTGGGCAGACACTTTGGTCGTGATTGCCCACCAGCCTCAAAAGCCGCTGTGTCTCCCTGTCCCTGGGATAGCAGGGGGCGATCAAATAGCACAATACCCCCCCCCCCCCCTCCACGCCAACACGAAGGGCAACGATCCCAAGGCTTTAGAAACAGCGGGCAGGCGACAATCACCCGCCATAACGTGAGAGAGATCATGAATTATTGTAGGTCTCCTTTACACGTCAGTGTTTCTGTCTTTCTCCATCTCATTGTTGGCCCTGTCTGTCACCACCCCCACCCGCACCCCCACCCCTCTGCTTCCCGGCCATGTGTGTGACCCCTTCCCTCCCCTCTCCAGCTCCCCGCCCAGCTCGATGCCAGCAGGTCAGTGCCCGTCGCCCTGGGGCAGATGCTTGGGGGATCTCTCCCAGCGTGGCCCCGGACCGCGGGGGGGTGGGGGGGGATGGGAGTCAGCGGGCACGCCGGCTCTGCCACACCATGGGCCGCCACCAACCAAGCCACCCGTCCACGTCCACACGCTCGGTAGAACAGGAGCTGAGACTGGGAACTGTACTGCCCTTGCCCCTTCCCTCTGCAACTGCAAACAATCCCACTCTCCTGCTCACTTAACCCGCCCATCCCTTCTCTCTGGTTATTGGAAGCGCTTCTGGTCTGCAGTGTGCAATAGTCACCAAAATACACTGCATCTTTAGAAAGGAAAAATACAAAACATGTCAATCCCACTGGATAGGCTTTAGTCATGGTGCTGTACAACACGGAAACAGGTCCTTCGGCCCAGATAGGCCGTGCCGTCCAAGTTGGCATCTTGGGGTAGTCCTATTTGCCTGCGTGGCCCATAGCCCTCTAAACCCTTCCTATCCATTTATCTGTCGTTAATAACCTCAAGAAAATTCCTGCAAATGGGTCCAACTCAGAGAGAAGTCTCCCCCTTTCCAGGGTTAATCACTCCACTGTTTATAATGCTTCCTGCATTATGAAGTCCTCGACAGTGAACCCCATGGGCAATCACTACCAAAGTGTCTTCCCACACCGTCAGTACACTTGTCTCCCGTACTAAGTCACCCCAACCCCTCCCCTCCCTCCTCCCCATCCCCCCCCCCAACCCCCCCACACCTTTCCCTCCCCAACACCAATCCCGTCACGACCCTCTGGGAAACTGAAGGGAGCGACAATCAACTGCCACGGATACAAATAATGTCATACACGAGAAAGGGCAGATGCTGGTTGACAAAAAGTGAACACACGGTGCTGGAGTTACACAAAGACACAGCAGAAATTTGGAAACGTCATCCCATCACCCATTCCTTCTCTCCAGAGATGCTGCCTGCCCGCTGAGTTAAAGAGTTCCCACGGTAGACTCACGAATCACTGAGGTAAACGCACGGGCCACTGCGTTCTTACAATGAGTTGAAATGTTTCAAATATTAACCTCAAGAGTACATTTTACTCGTGGAAAAGTTCAAACATGTTTGAACTTTTTCAAGAGTTAACAAGTTTCACGGGTACCTGCCGTTAGCGCCACGAGTGGCTAAGTTGCGTCCACGAGTTCCGACGTTCCCGCTACGTTAATTGTACGTGATTACCACGAGTTAAATTAGTTTTAAACTCGGGGTACCTCGTGGGTCAGCTCGCACAGTGTAACAGGGGTTTAAGGAGACTTTATTGCAGCTGCCTAGAATTATTTAATTCAGGATCTTTTCTCCATCAAATTCAGATTTATAAAAATTATACCAGCTATTGTGCATTCCCTAACCACAGTCTGCTTTTATTGTGAGACATTGCAATCAAAAGTACAAATTGCAAACGACACAAAGTATTAATTAACATTATTGGATTCGCTAACAATAACGTCTTCTAAATTAGTCAGTGACAATTCTATTTCATGTTTATTATTCCTTGCTGTAACTAAAATGAGTAAACGTGTTTAATAACACTTGGGTAACTCCAAGGATAGGTCCGTAGGGCAAAATTATAATTTATTGACGATTGTGAAAAGATGAAATGTAAAATGTTTCCATTATAAATCTATTCATATTTGCTATTATAACACCATAGAACCACAATTCTAATTTCATTTGGTCAACCATTTTTGATTGCCATTTTGTATAGCTAATCCACTTAGTTTCTGGCAGGTTTGGAAAGTACTTTCCATTCAGCATGTAATGTGAAAGAATCTGAGGTACGAATATGTCAATAGCAATGATAAATGTTTAAAATAGAAGCATTTGGTTCAAAATTGAAATTAGCTAAATCATGGCAGAATTAATGAAAGGTAGTGAGAAAGCAAAGCAATTCATAAGCGATTACACTTATGTTCGTTCAGAAAATTTGTGATCACTATCGATTTGATTGGAGGTGAAGACAAGACCATTAGCAAGGGAATTGGAATCATAATTTGGAAGGCCCAGAAAGTTATGTAACAACATTCATAATTTCCTGGGGCATTTTTCAAGTAAGGCCCTAATAATCTCAGTTCATCTCTGCTCTGCATCAGCATTCCAGGAACAGTGAGCCATGATGAGGTCAGATTTAACATTTTTTTTAATAGTTGTCAGACTGCAAGCAACATAATAATGGCACTAGGTTTGTGGTAGTAATGATTAGAAAGCCTAGAACACCGTGGGCGGCACGGTGGCGTAACGGTAGAGCTACTGCCTGACAGCGCCAGAGACCCTGGTTCGATCCTGACTACGGGTGCTTGTCTGTACGGACTTTGTACATTCTCCCCATGACCTGCGTTGGTTTTCTCCGAGATCTTCGGTTTCCTCCTACACTCCAAAGACGCACAGGTTTGTAGGTTAATTGGCTTGGTATAAATGTAAAAATTGTCCCTCGTGTGTTAATGTGTGGGGATCGCTGGTCGGTGTGGATTCGGTGAGCCAAAGGACCTGTTTCCACGCTGTATCTCTAAACTAAACCAAATGAGAATAAAAAAACAATGCCACAGAATTGGAAACTTGAATCGAAAACAGAAAGGAAACGGGAAACATTTTCCAGCATTTTCATTTCGTTTTGACCCAGTAACTAGCCTGTGAGTAGCTTGTGGCCTCTTTAAGTGACACTCGGGGCGGGAAGGTGCGGTAAGGCCATAGAAAGTGTAATTGATGCTGATCGGTCATTGGTTCCATGATAAAGAGCATGAGTTTGGTATGTTCAATGCACCAGGTTAACAGCAGAGGGTGAATCACTCATTTCAATCCTGGGGCACGATTTTCATTACTATCTAAAGTATCCTCCTCATGGTCACTAATTTTTTCAAGTTCAGTCGTTTGATCTTTCAGTTCGGTATATCTTTAGGAAAGATGGTAATGAGTGTATGATTAGAATTATTTAGCAATCAAAGCCTTTTAGGCATCGAAGTGGCATTTCTGCATTTGAATTATTTTACTATGGTTAGAACTATTCGGCTTAATTGCTGTGAATATGACACTGTCATTTATGAGGTTCAGCATTAAACATTCATAGAATATTAATTCCGCACCTTTTATTTGAGACAGAAAATGCACAATTTAACATCTTGGCTACATTTCCGGTGCTGATTTTGTTAAAGAGCAAGCAATGTAGGAGGGAGGGTGTTTCTGTGTTCCCTGAAACAATCTACAGGGTACTTTCTTTTTCTGCAGTTCTTCGCATAGGTTCAAAATCCCCTGCTTCATTTCTTAGATTGCAAATGTCACATTTTTCAAAAGCAAAAGGAATTATGTGAGGTAAGGGAAACAAGCAGAGTAGCAATGGAAACTATGAGAAAAATATGAAAAATATGAAAACGGATAAGTCTCCAGGTCCTGACAGGATATTCCCTAGGACATTGAGGGAAGTAAGTGTAGAAATAGCAGGGGCTATGACAAAAATATTTCAAATGTCATTAGAAACAGGAATAGTGCCGGAGGATTGACGTACTGCGCATGTTGTTCCGTTGTTTAAAAAGGGTTCTAAGAGTAAACCTAGCAATTATAGACCTGTTAGTTTGACGTCAGTGGTGGGCAAATTAATGGAAAGGATACTTAGAGATAATATATATAAGCATCTGGATAAGCAGGGTCTGATTAGGAACAGTCAACATGGATTTGTGCCTGGAAGGTCATGTTTGACTAATCTCCTTGAATTTTTCGAAGAGGTTACTAGGGAAATTGATGAGGGTAAAGCAGTGGATGTTGTCTATATGGACTTCAGTAAGGCCTTTGACAAGGTTCCGCATGGAAGGTTGGTTAAGAAGATTCAATTGTTGGGTATTAATGGTGGAGTAGCAAGATGGATTCAACAGTGGCTGAATGGGAGATGCCAGAGAGTAATGGTGGATGGCTGTTTGTCAGGTTGGAGGCCGGTGACTAGTGGGGTGCCTCAGGGGTCTGTGTTGGGTCCACTGTTGTTTGTCATGTACATCAATGATCTGGATGATGGTGTGGAAAATTGGATTAGTAAGTATGCAGATGATACTAAGATAGGTGGTGTTGTGGATAATGAAGTAGATTTTCAAAGTCTACAGAGAGATTTAGGCCATTTGGAAGAGTGGGCCGAAAGATGGCAGATGGAGTTTAATGCCGATAAATGTGAGGTGCTACATCTCGGCAGGACAAATTAAAAAGGACGTACATGGTAAATGGTAGCGAATTGAGGAATGCAGTTGAACAGAGGGATCTAGGAATAACTGTGCATAGTTCCCTGAAGGTGGAATCTCATGTAGATAGGGTGGTAAAGAAAGCTTTTGGTGTGCTGGCCTTTATAAATCAGAGCATTGAATATAGAAGTTGGGATGTAATGTTAAAATTGTACAAGGCATTGGTGAGGCCAATTCTGGAGTATGGAGTACAATTTTGGTCGCCTAATTATGGGAAGGATGTCAACAAAATAGAGAGAGTACAGAGGAGATTTACTAGAATGTTGCCTGGGTTTCAGCAACTAAGTTACAGAGAAAGGTTGAACAAGTTAGGTCTTTATTCTTTGGAGCGCAGCAGGTTAAGAGGGGACTTGATAGAGGTCTTTTAAATTATGAGCGGGTTAGACAGAGTTGACGTGGATAAGCTTTTCCCATTGAGAGTAGGGAAGATTCAAACAAGGGGACATGACTTGAGAATTAAGGGACAGAAGTTTAGGGGTAACATTAGGGGGAACTTCTTTACTCAGAGTGTGGTAGCTGTGTGGAATGAGCTTCCAGTGGAAGTGGTGGAGGCAGGTTCGATTTTATCCTTTAAAAATAGATTGGATGGGTATATGGACGGGAAAGGAATGGAGGGTTATGGTCTGAGTGCAGGTAGATGGGACTAGGGGGAAGTAAAAAATAAATAAATAAATAAATAAATAAATTAAATTAAATTAAATTAAAAGAAATAATTTTAAAAAGTGTTCGTCACGGACTTGAAGGGCCGAGATGGCCTGTTTCCGTGCTGTAATGGTTAGATGGTTATATGGTTATATGGTTATTATATATCATTATAATAAACATAACTCGAGAAAGGAAAGTCACATTGTTTCCGCTAATGTGTTGTTTTAATTTGAAGATTGGTATTGCGCATTATATATCTACAATTTTAAATCCTAATTGTTATTGGACTCATAGAGTGATACAGCATGGAAATAGGCCCTTCGGCCCAACCTGCCCACACCGGCAACATGTCCCAGTTACACTAGTCCCACCTGCCCGTGTTTGGACCACATCCCTCCAAACTTGAGCTATCCATGTACCTGTCTAACTATTTCTTAAATGTTGGATAGTCCCAGCCTCAACTACCTCCTCTAGCAGCTTGTTCCATACACCTACCACCCTTTGTGTGAAAAAGTTACCCCCTCAGATTCCTATTAAATCTTTTCCCCTTCACCTTAAACCTATGTCCTCTGGGCCCCGATTCATTTCCTCTGGGCAAGAGACTCTGTGCATCTACCCGATCTATTCCTCTCATGGTTATTTGGTTTCTGCAGAGTTCATCACGTTGAAAATTAACAGCCCGTGTTGTCATAGGTGTGAATCATTGTTAACTTTTATTGCTCTGCCTTTTTAACTAGGTTACCTGGTAGCTGAAAGGTTCATCTATGGATGGAATGATTTTACTGCCATATTTCATGCTGAAAGCATTTGTAGAATTGCTCCGATAAAACTAGTTACCAATCCTTGGCTCAAACATCAATGGATCTGTTCAAAAATAAATGCAAATCTGAAAGATATGAAGCAAATGCAATCAGTTAACAAACAAGCTGAGGGAACCTGTTATTTTATGCAGTGTCCTCTACTAATTAGAAAGAGGATAGAGGACAGATGTAAATTTTGTATTTTATTGTACTGATGTTGTAATCAATCTTTATTAGACAATATAATAGTATAGAATATGAAGTCTTTATTGTACATTTACAGAATTTAAGAGTAGGCATTTTTTAAATGATTAAACAGCAACTGTGCTGGCTTAGACACAAACTGCTGGAGCAACTCAGTGGGACAGGCAGCATCTCTGGAGAGAAGGAAGGGGTGATGTTTCGGGATGATTCCCTTCTTCAGACTGATGGGCCTGCCCCCTTAGTCAAGTTGCTGGCAATCGCCTGAAAAACCGGGAACTGATACGGCGACTGTCAGAGTGGAACACACACACACACACATCGCAAAGACGGGGGCCAGGGCAAGTGGGGGAGCGCTGCTGAAATTCACATGGTACAAAGCCAAGGTGATACAGACACACACTGCGATGAACAGGAAAGTTGGCGCTGTAATTAAGACGGCTAGCACAGTGCACGGTAAGTCCTTCAAAAGGGGGGAGAAGAGGGAGAGGGGGGGAGAATAGGGGAGAAGGAGTGGAGAAGGAGCGGAGACAACTTTTAAGAAGCCAGACAACGTTTAATAAGCCAGAGATACACAGCTGTGAAGTTCGGCGGACATTTAGCATTACCGGTCGGTTATCCTTGGTTCTCTTGCTTACGTTTTTTTCCCCCAATGATCCAATGAAAATGACCGGTCAGCAAAGATGATTAACTAAAACTACCTACGACTACCTCGACTACCCATAACTACATGGCGACCCCACTACAACTGCACCTACGACTACAGGATTATTGATTTTCTTCATGGCGATCAATTTTTGGTCGCAGAAGATTTTTCAACATGTTGAAAAATTTGCGGCGACCATACTGAGGCCGCGACCAGTTCCCAGATTGCGGGAACTCCTCGCGACCATTAAGGAGACTCACCAGACACCATCAGCGAACATGTGGCGACCACGTGGCGAGCGCAGAGTCTCCTGCACTCGCCTAAAAAGTTGCCTAAGTGCGACAGGCCCATTAGTCAGTGGAGAGGGAGATACAGAGATAAGGAAGTGTCAGGTGTGAAAACGAGGCAAAGGGGATGTAGAACAAGGAAAATGTAGAATAGACAATAGGTGCAGGAGTAGGCCATTCAGTACTTTGAGCCAGCACAGCCATTCAATGTGATCATGGTTGATCATCCGCAATCAGTACCCCATTCCAGCCTTCTCCACATATCCCCTTTATACTTAAGGATAAGGGGGAAATCCTTTAAGACCGAGATGAGGAAAAACGTTTTCACACAGAGAGTGGTGAATCTCTGGAACTCTCTGCCACAGAGGGTAGTTGAGGCCAGTTCATTGGCTATATTTAAGAGGGAGTTAGATGTGGCCCTTGTGGCTAAAGGGATCAGGGGGTATGGAGAGAAGGCAGGTACGGGATACTGAGTTGGATGATCAGCCATGATCATATTGAATGGCGGTGCAGGCTCGAAGGGCCGAATGGCCTACTCCTGCACCTATTTTCTATGTATCTATGTATCTATGACTCAGCTATCTTTAAGAGCCCTATCAAGCTCTCTCTTGAAAGTATCCAGCGAACCAGCTTCCACTGCCCTCTGAGGCAGACAATTCCACAGACTCACAACTCTCTGTGTGAAAAATTGTTTCCTCATCTAAATGCCTTACCCCTTATTCTTAAACCGTGGCCCCTGATTCTGGACTCCCCAACATCGGGAACATGTTTCCTGCCTCTAGCATGTCCAAACCCTTAATAATCTTATATGTTTCAATAAGATCCCTTCTCATCCTTCTAAATTCCAGAGTATACAAGCCCCGCCGCTCCATTCTCTTAGCATATGACAGTCCCGCCATCCCGGGAATTAACCTTGTGAACCTATGCTGCACTCCCTCAATAGCAAGAATGTCCTTCCTCAAAATAGGGGACCAAAACTGCACACAATACTCCAGGTGTGGTCTCCCTAGGGCCCTGTACTACTGCAGAAGGAACTCTTTGCTCCAATACTCAACTCCTCTTGTTATGAAGGCCAACATGCCATTCGCTTTCTTCACTGCCTGCTGTACCTGCATGCTTACTTTCATTGACTGATGAACAAAGACCCCTCAGATCCCGTTGTACTTCCCCCTTTCCCAACGTGACACCATTAAGAAAATAATCTGCCTTCTTGTTTTTGCTACCAAAGTGGATAACCTCACATTCATCCACATTAAACTGCATCTGCCATGCATCTGCCCACTCACCTAACCTGTCCAAGTCACCCTGCATTATCATAACATCCTCCTCACAGTTCACACTGCCACCCAGCTTTGTGTCATCTCCAAATTTGCTAAAGTTACTTTGAATCCCTTCATCTAAATCATTAATGTATATTGTAAATAGCTGTGGTCCCAGCACTGAGCCTTGCGGTACCCCACTCGTCACTGCCTGCCATTCTAAAAGGGACCCGTTAATCCCTACTCTTTGTTTCCTGTCAGCCAACCAATTTTCTATCCATGTCAGCACTCTACCCCCAATACCATGTGCCCTAATTTTGCCCAGTAATCTCCAATGTGGGACTTTATCAAAGGCTTTCTGAAAGTCCAGGTGCACTACATCCACTGGCTCTTCCTTGTCCATTTTCCAAGTTACATCGTCAAAAAATCCCAGAAGATTAGTCACGCATGGTTTCCCCTTTGGAAATCCATGTTGACTTGGACCAATCCTGTTAACGCTATCCAAATGTGCCACTATTTCATCTTTTATGATTGACTCTAGCATCTTCCAAACCACCGATGTCAGACTAACTGGTCTATAATACCCTGTTTTCTCTCTCCCGCATTTCTTAAAAAGTGGGATAACATTAGCTACCCTCCAATCCACAGGAACTGATCCTGAATCTATAGAACATTGTAAAATGAACACCAATGCGTCCACGATTTATACAGCCACTTCCTTAAGTACCCTTGTTGGGGGGAGGCACTCAAATAGAGAACCTAAGTTGGGGGGAGGGACTCAAATAGAGAAAGCTAGTAGACAGTGTGTGAGGCAGGAGGCAGAGAAGGGAAGCACTCAGACACATGTAGGGGGGGAAGAAGAAAAAGATAATAAACAGAGAATAAGAGGTGGTGGGTTTCTTAAATGTGTGAGCAGAGAGACAGAAGGGTGTAAAATTAGGGTAGAAGCAATAGGTAGCAAGGTGAAAAGTAATAGTGGTAGACAGACAAATCCAGGGCAAAAATCAAAAAGAGCCATTTTTCAACATAATTGTATAAGGGGTAAGAGTGTTGTAAAAACAAGCCTGAAGGCTTTGTGTCTCAATGCAAGGAGCATTCGTAATAAGGTGGATGAGTTGAATGTGCAGATAGCTATTAATGACTATGATATAGTTGGGATCACGGAGACATGGCTCCAGGGTGCCCAAGGCTGGGAGCTGAACATCCAGGGATATTCAATATTCAGGAGGGATAGACAGAAAGGAAAAGGAGGTGGGGTAGCGTTGCTGGTTAGAGAGGAGATTAACGCAATAGAAAGGAAGGACATTAGCTTGGAGGATGTGGAATCGATATGGGTAGAGCTACGAAACACTAAGGGGCAGAAAACGCTATTAAGAGTTGTGTACAGGCCACCTAACAGTAGTAGTGGAGTTGGGGATGGCATCAAACAGGAAATTAGAAATGCGTGCAACAAAGGTAAAACAGTTATAATGGGTGACTACAATCTACGTATAGATTGGGTGAATCAAATTGGCAGGGGTGCTGAGGAAGAGGATTTCTTGGAATGTATGCGGGATAGTTTTCTAAACCAACATGTAGAGGAACCAACGAGAGAGCAGGCTATTCTAGACTGGGTATTGAGTAATGAGCAAGGGTTAGTTAGCAGCCTTGTTGTGCGTGGCCCCTAAGGCAAGAGTGACCATAATATGGTTGAGTTCTTCATTAGGATGGAGAGTGACATAATTAATTCAGAAACAAGGGTTCTGAACTTAAAGAAAGGTAACTTTGAGGGTATGAGACGTGAATTGGCCAAGATAGACTGGCAATTGATTCTTAAAGGGTTGATGGTGGATATGCAATGGAAGGCATTTAAAGCCTGCATGGATGAACTACAACAATTGTTCATCCCAGTTTGGCAAAATAATAAATCAGGGAAGGTAGTGCATCCGTGGATAACAAGGGAAATCAGGGATAGTATCAAAACAAAAGATGAAGCATACAAATTAGCCAGAAAAAGCAGCGGACTGGGAGAAATTCAGAGTCCAGCAGAGGAGGACAAAGGGTTTAATTAGGAAAAGGAAAATAGATTATGAAAGAAAACTGGCAGGGAACATAAAAACTGACTGCAAAAGTTTTTATAGATATGTGAAGAGAAAAAGATTAGTTAAAACAAATGTAGGTCCCTTGCAGTCAGAAACAGGTGAATTGATCATGGGGAACAAGGACATGGCAGAGCAATTGAATAACTACTTTGGTTCTGTCTTCACTAAGGAAGACTTAATTAATCTGCTGGAAATAGCAGGGGACCGGGGGTCAAATAAGATGGAGGAACTGAGTGAAATCCAGGTTAGCCGGGAAGTGGTGTAATGTAAATTGAATGGATTAAAGGCCGATAAATCCCCAGGGCCAGATAGGCTGCATCCCAGAGTACTTAAGGAAGTAGCCCCAGAAATAGTAGATGCATTAGTGATAATTTTTTTAAACTCTTTAGATTCTGGAGTAGTTCCTGAGGATTGGAGGGTAGCTAATGTAACCCCACTTTTTAAAAAGGGAGGGAGAGAGAAAATGGGGAATTACAGACCAGTTAGTCTAACATCGGTAGTGGGGAAACTGCTAGAGTCAGTTATTAAAGATGGGATAGCAGCACATTTGGAAAATAGTGAAATCATTGGACAAAGTCAGCATGGATCTATCAGCAAAGGTAAATCATGTCTGACGAATCTTATAGAATTTGTCGAGGATGTAACTAGTAGAGTGGATAAGGGAGAACCAGTGGATGTGTTATATCTGGACTTTCAGAAGGCTTTCGACAAGGTCCCACATAACAGATTAATATACAAACTTAAAGCACATGGTATTGAGGGTTCAGTATTTATGTGGATAAAGAACTGGCTGGCAGACAGGAAGCAAAGAGTAGGAGTAAACGGGTCCTTTTCAGGATGGCAGGCAGTGACTAGTAGGGTACCGCAAGGCTCAGTGCTGGGACCCCAGCTATTTACAATATATATTAATGATTTGGACGAGGGAATTGAATGCAACATCTCCAAGTTTGAGGATGACACGAAGCTGGGGGGCAGTGTTAGCTGTGAAGAGGTTGCTAGGAGGCTGCAAGATGACTTGGATAGGCTGGGTGAGTGGGCAAATGCATGGCAGATGCAGTAAAATGTGGATAAATGTGAGGTTATCCACTTTGGTGGCAAAAACAGGAAAGTAGACTATTACCTGAATGGTGGCCGATTAGGAAAAGGGGAGATGCAATGAGACCTGGGTGTCATGGTACACCAGTCATTGAAAGTAGGCATGCAGGTGCAGCAGGCAGTGAAGAAAGCGAATGGTATGTTAGCAATCATAGCAAAAGGATTTGAGTATAGGAGCAGGGAGGTTCTACTGCAGTTGTACAGGGTCTTGGTGAGACCACACCTGGAGTATTGCATACAGTTTTGGTCTCCTAATCTGAGGAAGGACATTCTTGCCATTGAGGGAGTACAGAGAAGGTTCACCAGACTGATTCCTGGGATGTCAGGACTTTCATATGAAGAAAGACTGGATAGACTCGGCTTGTACTCGCTAGAATTTAGAAGATTGAGGGGGGGTCTTATAGAAACGTACAAAATTCTTAAGGGGTTGGACAGGCTAGATGCAGGAAGATTGTTCCCGATGTTGGGGAAGTCCAGAACAAGGGGTCATAGTTTAAGGATAAAGGGGAAATCTTTTAGGACTAAGATGAGAAAAAAAAATTTACACAGAGAGTGGTGAATCTCTGGAATTCTCTGCCACAGAATGTAGTTGAGGCCAGTTCATTGGCTATATTTAAGAGGGTTAGATGTGGCCCTTGTGGCTAAAGGGATCAGGGGGTATGGAGAGAAAGCAGGTCCAGGATACTGAGTTGGATGATCAGCCATGATCATATTGAATGGCGGTGCAGGCTCGATGGGCCGAATGGCCTACTCCTGCACCTATTTTCTATGTTTCTATGTTTCTATGTTTACCCTGGGATGCAGACCATCAGGACCAGGGGATTTATCAGCCATCAGTCCCATCAGTCTACCCAACAACATTTCCTGCCTAATGTGGATTTCCTTCAGTTCCTCCGTCACCCCAGATCCTCTGGCCATTAGGCAAGGCAAGGCAAGGCAAGGCAAATTTATTTATATAGCACCATTCGTGCAAACAGAAATTCAAGGTGCTTTACAGGAAAGAAAAAATAAAATACAGGGAAGACTATCCATACAAATAATAAAAAGAGGTAGAAAAAAATGACACAACACACTATAAGAAATTCAACACGAACATCCCCCCACAGTAGAATCTACACTCTCCACTGTGAGGGAAGGCACCAAAATGTCCAGTCCTCCTCCTCCTCCTAGTCCACCCGAGGTCGGGGCCAGTTTGAGGCCACTGCAGCCAGTCGCCGCAACGGCAGCCCGATGATTATAGGCCCCACCCGCATCGGATGGAAAAGTCCTCAGCAGCTTAGAAATGTCTGGAGCGGCCGCTCCTTCCCCGGAGACTGCAACGCCCATGGACTTTAGGCCGTGCCGGTTGGAGCTTCGACTCCGCGGTGCTTCCGATCCAGCGCCGCCCGTCCGCGGTGGGTTGCCCCCAAACCGCAGACCGCGGCTGCTCGATGTTGGTGGTCGGTGGTCCCAGCACTCCGGAGCGGCGACCCGGCAAGGCATCGCCCGCTCCTTGTTGGTGTCCCAGCACTGCGCTGCCGAAGCTGTGGTCCCCCGGCAGGAACGCCGCTCCAGATCGATGGAAGGCCTCATGGGGAGATCAGAGATGCGATTTGGAGGAAAACCGCATCTCCGACCAGGTAGGACTGGGGTTAAAACAGTTCCCCCCCCCACATAGAAAGAATAGACTCCAAAAAAAAAAATGTTTTAGACAATAAAAAAGTTAGAGGACGGACTGCAGGCAGGCGGCCATACAAACGGCGCCCACTCCAGCACATCCGCCATCTAGTACATCAGGAAGATTGTTTGTGTCCTCCTTAGTGAAGATGGATCCAAAGTACCTGTTCCACTCATCCGCCATTTCCTTGTTCCCCATAATAAATTTACCTTTTTCAGTCTTCAAGGGTCCAACTTTGGTCTTAACTATTTTTTTCCTCTTCACATACCTAAAGAAGCTTTTACTATCCTGCTTTATATTCTTGGCTAGCTTACCTTTGTACGTCAACCTTTCTCCCCATATTGCCTTTTTGCTTATCTTCTGTTGCTCTTTAAACATTACCCAATCCTCTTGCTTCCCGCTCATCTTTGTTATGTTGTACTTCTTCTCTTTTATTTTTATACTGTCCCTGACTTCCATTGTCAGCCATGGTGGCCCTTTACCCCCCTTGCAATCTTTCTTCCTCTTTGGAATGAACTGATCCTGCACCTTCTGTATTATTCCCAGAAATGCCTGCCATTGTTGTTCCACTGTCATTCCTGCTAGGGTATCTTTCCAGTCAACTTTGGCCAGCTCCTCCCTCATGGCTCCATAGTCCCCTTTGTTCAACTGCAACATGGACACCTCCGATTTACCCTTCTCCCTCTCATATTGTAGATTAAAACTTACCATATTATGGTCACTACCTCCTAATGGCTCCTTAACCTCAAGTTCCCTTATCAAATCCGGTTCATTACATAACACTAAATCCAGAATTGCCTTCTCCCTGGTAGGTTCCAATACAAGCTGCTTTCAGAATCCATCACGGAGGCACTCCACAAAGTCCCTTTCTTGGGGTCCAGTACCATCCTGATTTTTCCAGTCTACCTGCATGTTGAAATCTCCCATAACAACCGTAACATTACCTTTACGACATGCCAATTGTAACGCTTAGATCATTGTTAGCTAGGAGACAACAGAGATAAAATGTAAATGAGGACAGTCAGACTGGTCAGAGAACTGGGAAGGGGAGAGGGATAGAGAGAGAGGAAAAGCAAGCGTTGCTTGAAGTTAGAGAAGTCAATATTCATAACGCTGGGGTGTACGCTGCCCAAGCGAAATATGAGGTGTTGTTCCTCAAATTTGCGCTGGGCTTTATTTGAATTGATTATGGGACGTGGGTGAACTGGCAAGGCTAGTATTTAGTGCCCATCCCTAAGTTACCTTGCGGTGCTGGCTCGAAGGACCGAATGGCCTACTCCTGCACCTATTGTCTATTGTCTATTGTTACTACTGAGGGTGTGATGGTGAGCTGCCATCTTGAATTGCTGCAGTCCAACTAACCTCAGGGTGCCTGAACAGTCTTAATTTGTTTTTGTATTTATGTTCCTTAAAACAATTACTAGCCTCTGGTTAAAAAAACCCCATATTTTCCAAAATGTTTGAAGCAGGGAAATATAATTCTCAATTAGTAATCAAAAAAAGCTGGGGGAATGAAATTAGTTTATGCCAGAGCATGAGACTGATTCACAACAAATTGACAGCCTGTTTCACACTGCACATAATAATATTCTTTTGCAAGTGACTGGGAAATGAATTAGGGTTCATGTTAAATCATTGGCAAATTCACCACAAGCCTATTTTTTTGCTCTCAGTTTCAACCAAATTTACCCCTTAAATTTCTTCATTCCAGAGTAGTTACATTTATTTGAAGGTCTAACTTTTAAATGCATATGAACGTAAGAATAAGCGAGAGGAAACTATGCAGCCTCTTGTTTAGGTTCCAGATAAAAACAGATTTTTTAAAAACCTGAACACTGCTTTCCTGTGGTTTCCCTTGATTTTCTCAATATCTAAAAATCTATTGATCTCTGTTCTGAATATATTGAGTAATTCAAGAGAATCAACAGAGTGTTTTATTGTCAAATGTCCTAAACAGTACAATGAAATAGTTCAATAAACAGAATATGTAGACATAGTCCTTTCAGTAATTTAAACAGTTTGTATATGTGTGTATGTGTTCCGTATATATACATATATACACTGAACTTTTCCCCGTTTATTATATTGCCTATATATATATATATGTAGGAGCCATTCATGCTTCGGCTAATTACTGTTAACATATTTTATTGTTTTGTCTAGATATTTCTTGCAGAATTACTTTGAACACTTGTGAGGCGGGCTCTTAATGCTTTGTAGGAGATTATGTATAGCGTAGTCACAGGGAGTGGATAGATCAGACTGTAGCGGACACGGGATACAGTTTTTACCAGAAGAGAGAGAGAGAACGGAAAGTTACAGCTTTTATGAGAATAAGGAATACCTGGTATGAATCATCTCTTTATTTGTACAACTACTTCAATAAAGAATCAATTAAACTGGAAAGAACGACTGGCGGATGTGTTTTCCTTATCGTCTGCGTAAGTTCCACTCCTCCCTACGTGTGTAGTAATGGCAAAGGAAAGTTGGATATTGAAATTGTTTGAAATTGTCATTACAATATATATAAACACACACACATATGCGCACGCATATATATATATATATATACACACATACTTACAAACAAACAAACAAACAGACAATAGTTCAAAAAGACAAAACCAATGCCCAGAAATAAGTTCAGAGCTTATGGAGGTTGTAGTGTTTAATATCCTGATTGCTGCAGGGAAGAAGCTGTTCCTGAACCTGGACATTACAATTTCAGGCTTTAATTGATCGTCCACAGCCCTTTACAGGGAGAATTCCAAAAATTCACTGCCCTTTGAGCGAAGAAATTTCTTCCTATCTTGAACATGAATAGCCAGCCCCTTATCCTGAGACCATGACCCTGGGTTCTAGACAATTCGAGCAGGGATTTTGTACTTTCAATTAGATTAATTCCCGTTCTCCTAGGATCAAGAAAATTCAGACTTTGTCTTCAAATATCATGGCTATTTTTTGACAAAGGAAACATTTTTTGAAAATTGTAGAATTACTAGGCTGCATTCTCAGATGATGACCCACTTTTACAGGCAGACTTGGCAGCAAGAATGTGCTTGACTCCAACACCAATGGAATGAATGGAAAGCAAGCAAGCAAGTTTATTTATATAGCACATTTCAGCAACAAGGCAATTCAAAGTGCTTTACACAAAGCATTAAAAAGCAATCAAAAGCAATTAAAAACAGTCATTAAAAAGAATAGAAAATAAAAATAAGCTAAAATAGAATAAGACAAGTATAAAATACAAGAATAAAAATTACAGTGCAGTGTTAGAAATGAATAATTATTTTATTTAATTAAAATTAAAAGTAATTAAAAACAGCGTCAAACAGAAAAGTATTCAGCCCCGACTTAAAAGAACTGAGAGTTGGAGCGGACCTGCATTTTTCTGGAAGTTTGTTCCATATATGTGGTGCATAAAAACTAAATAGTAGAGCCATGCTTGGTGCAAACCAGGACACCAGGGGAAATTCCATTCATTAATGGCATTGAATGGCCCCAGAGCAGAAGCTTCCACGTCACGGGGCTGGAAACTGGAAGTGTCCTGAGCTAATTCTGCTACCACCATCATCGTCATCATGGCATGGAATCTTTTCTGTTTCATCTGCATTGCTCACACACTGAAGGTAGGCCCAACGTTTAATATTCTCTTGCAAGCAAATGGAAAATAAATTAGGGTACAGGTTAAATGGTTGGCCAATTCACTACAAGCCTATTTTTTGCTCTCAGTTTCAATCGTATTACGTCAATCATATTACTTCTTAAATTTCTTCATTCCAGAGTAGATAAATTTACTTGAAGGTCTACTTTTCAAAGCCCGTGCGAAAATAAGAATAAGCAAGAGGTGCGGCTGGTAGAGCTGCTTCCTCACAGCGCCTGAGACCCAGTTTCGATCCTGACCTCGGGGGCTCTCTGTGTGGAGTTTGCACGTTCACCCTGTGACCACGTGGGTTTTTACTCCGGCTGCTCCGGTTTCCTCCCACATCCTAAAGACACGGTTTGTAGGTTGACCTCGAAGATAGACACAAAATGCTGGAGTAACTCAGCGGGGCAGGCAGCATCTCTGGAGAGAAGGAATGGGTGACGTTTCGTGTCGAGACCCTTCTTCAGACCTCTACCTGGCTAAGGGTAGGCGACAACCCTCAGACACCTCCTCCTACTTATCTTTGGACCATGATCCCACAGACAAGCACCAGGCCTTAATATCACACAAATATTTGTAGGTTGACCTGTTCACTGCCGGGTTTTATTTTACATTACTGGCCATGACACGAGCATACTTGGGGAATTCACTGAACAGGTTAATTGGCTTCTGAAAATTGCCCCTTCTGTTGTAGGGAGTGGTGAGAAAGTTGGATGACGTAGAACTAGTATGAGCGGGTGATCGAAGGTCTGCATTGACTCGGTGGGCCGAAGGGCCTGTTTCCATGCTGTATTTCTAAACCTCAGCATTGCACTGAAATGTTCATGTTGCTGTTTAAAGGCAACCAAGACTATTTAATGTGGAGGGGAAAGCTGCCTGTAGTATCGGTTTGCTGAACAATAAATAATAAGGAAAGGAGAATGCAGGTCAATGCTCTTGGTTGCAGCTTTGGAGTATAGGAAGAGGACATTATGGGTAAAGCTCATTTCCTCAGGCGTCTTCCATCATCTCAAAAGAACACATTCAATTGGCCGCATAACTCTTCCTCCATTCCCACAACTCCCATCCTTTGTTCTGCAAATCCTACTCACCCTGCTGAACCAAATACGATAGTGGCATTTAGTTCAGTGGTATTTAAGAGGCTTGTGTATAAGCACATGGATATGCAGGGTACGGAATGATATGGATTATTCGCTGGTAGAAAAGAGATGGTCTTGGTATCATGTTCGGCACCAAAGGCCACTTCTTGTGCTGTGCTGTTCTATGTTCAATGTAAATCTATTAATCTCCATAATTCAGAGTTGAATTAGCATCGCTGTAATAGCTTTCTGTGCATTTTCTGTAAGGAGGAATTTAGCGATGCTGTCCTTAAAAAGGCATCACTCTACTTTTAAAACAAGACCCCATGTTTAGTAGTTGCCATCAGAGAAAACGACACGATACGATCGAACTTTATTTATCCCAGGAGGGAGATTGGTCTGTCAACAGTTATAAAGCACAACAACATACATGAAACATGAAACATGAAATTAAAGTCCTGGATTGGGGATGTGCAAAGATTAGGGAGGAGGGGAGGAGGGAAGGGGGGGGGGGGTGGAGGCAGGGACGACAGAAGAGGGAGGAGTTGTATATTTTGATAGCTACAGGGAAAAAGGATCTCCTGTGGCGTTCTGTGCTGCAACTTGGTGGAACCAGTCTTTGCTGAAGATGCTCCTCAGGTTGACCAGTTTGTCATGGAGGGGGTGAGCTGCATTGTCCAAGATGCTCTGCAGTTTCAGGAGCATCCTCCCCTCCAGAGAATCCAACTCCACCCCCAGGATGGAGCCAGCCTTCCTGATGAGCTTGTTGATTCTGTTGCCATCCGCGGCCGTCGCCCTGCTGCCCCAGCACGCGACCGCGAAGAAGATGCCACCACCGATTGATAGAACATCTGCAGCATCTTACTGCAGATGTTGAAAGAGTGGAGCCTCCTCAGAAAGTACAGATGGCTCTGTTCCTTCTTATACAGTGCCTCAGCATTCTTGGACCAGTCCAGTTTACTGTCCAGGTAAACTCCAAGGTACTTGTACTCCTTGGTAAACTGCACATCCACACCCTTGATGGAGACAGGGGACAGGGATGTTCCTCTCCTCCTAAAGTCCATCACTAACTTCTTAGTCTTGAATTGCAGGTGATTCAGCCCACATCACTCAACAAAGTCATTGACTACACTGTCAACTGCGTTCATCACCTGTCTGAACCTATTTGCTGAGGTGAGATGTCCAATTGTCAGAAGCACCACAGGTAGCCTTTAACTGCAGAGACACAAGAGACTTGCAGATGCCATAATCCGAAGCACAAAGCACACTGCTGGAGGAACTCGCTGGGTCAGGCAACATCTATAGAGGCAAGGGATGAACGTTTACGGTTGAGATTGGATTTAACGATTAACGATTAGAAATGCGTGCAACAAAGGCAAAACAGTTATAATGGGTGACTTCAATCTACATATAGATTGGGTGAATCAAATTGGCAGGGGTGCTGAGGAAGAGGATTTCTTGGAATGTATGAGGGATAGTTATCTAAACCAACATGTAGAGGAACCAACGAGAGAGCAGGCTATTCTAGACTGGGTATTGAGTAATGAGGAAGGGTTAGTTAGCAGACTTGTTGTGCGTGCCCCCTTGGGCAAGAGTGACCATAATATGGTTGAGTTCTTCATTAGGATGGAGTGACATTGTTAATTCAGAAACAACGGTTCTGAACTTAAAGAAAGGTAACTTTGAGGATATGAGACGTGAATTGGCCAAGATTGACTGGCAATTAGTTCTAAAAGGGTTGACGGTGGATATGCAATGGAAGGCATTTAAAGACTGCATGGATGAACTACAAAAAATGTTCATCCCAGTTTGGCAAAAGAATAAATCAGGGAAGGTAGTGCATCCGTGGATAACAAGGGAAATCAGGGATAGTATCAAAGCAAAAGATGTTGCGTACAAATTAGCCAGAAAAAGCAGCATACCAGAGGACTGGGAGAAATTCAGAGACCAGCAGAGGAGGACAAAGGGCTTAATTAGTAAAGGGAAAATAGATTATGAAAGGAAACTGGCAGGGAACATAAAAACTGACTGCAAAAGTTTTTATAGATATGTGAAGAGAAAGAGATTAGTTAAAACAAATGTAGGTCCCTTGCAGTCAGAAACAGGTGAATTGATCATGGGGAACAAGGATATGGTGGACCAATTGAATAACTACTTTGGTTCCGTCTTCACTAAGGAAGACATAAATAATCTTTTTTTTTTTTAATTTTTTTATTATTGGAGATAAGTACACAATTTATTTACATCATTACAGTCTGACATTTTTAAATTGATAATATTATCAATTATTATTACATTGTCTCCAATACCTTTTGCCTTTTTTTTTTAAAACTAGATAGAACTAAAGAGATAGATGAAGTAAAGAGAGAAAAGAAAGAGAAGAAGAATAATAAAAAATAAAAAAATAATAAAAAAAAAATAAAAAAAAATAAAATAGTTAAAGAAGAATGGAAAAATTTATTGAAATAAAAAACTTCATTCGAGATATGTTCGTACATTTCAGAGTATAGCCTTTCATCCATTCTTTAGACCGAGTGCTAGTCAGGTTCCTGTGCTGAACTATTCTGACCCTTTAAGTAATCAATAAAAGGAGACCATGTTCCTACGAATAATTCCTGTTTGTCCAACAGGGAAAATCTGATTCTTTCCACGTTTAAGGTCTCCGTCATTTCTATAATCCACATTTTGATTGTGGGGGCCGTAGGGCCTTTCCAAAATTTTAGAATTAATTTTTTTCCTGTTATTAAACTATAATCAATAAAGTTTCTTTGTGTTGTTCTAAATGTTTGATTTAATTCTAATATTCCGAGTATTATTAGTTTTGGGTCTGGGTCCATTTGTGTGCCGGTTACTTTAGATATTATACTGAAAATATTTACCCAGAATTTTTTAATTTTTATACAGTTTGCAAACATATGAGATAATGAAGCTTCTAAATGTTGACATTTATCACATATAGGTGAGATATGTTGAAAAATTTTATGTAGTTTTGTTTTTGAATAATGTAACCTAGGAAGACATAAATAATCTGCCGGAAATAGCAGGGGGCCGCGGGTCAAAGGAGATGGAGGAACTGAGTGAAATCCAGGTTAGTCGGGAAGTGGTGTTGGGTAAATTGAATGGATTAAAGGCCGGTAAATCACCAGGGCCAGATAGGCTGCATCCCAGAGTACTTAAGGAAGTAGCTCCAGAAATAGTGGATGCATTAGTGATAATTTTTCAAAATTCTTTAGATTCTGGAGTAGTTCCTGAGGATTGGAGGGTAGCAAACGTAACCCCACTTTTTAAGAAGGGAGGGAGAGAGAAAACGTGGAATTACAGACCAGTTAGTCTAACATCGGTAGTGGGGAAACTGCTAGAGTCAGTTATTAAAGATGGGATAGCAGCACATTTGGAAAGTGGTGAAATCATTGGACAAAGTCAGCATGGATTTACGAAAGGTAAATCGTGTCTGACGAATCTTATAGAATTTTTCGAGGATGTAACTAGTAGAGTGGATAGGGGAGAACCAGTGGATGTGTTGTATCTGGACTTTCAGAAGGCTTTCGACAAGGTACCACATAAGAGATTAGGATACAAACTTAAATCACACGGTATTGGGGGTTCAGTATTGATGTGGATAGAGAACTGGCTGGCAAACTGGAAGCAAAGAGTAGGAGTAAACGGGTCCTTTTCACAATGGCAGGCAGTGACTAGTGGGGTACCGCAAGGCTCAGTGCTGGGACCCCAGCTATTTACAATTTATATTAATGATCTGGACGAGGGAATTGAAAGCAACATCTCCAAGTTTGCGGATGACACTAAGCTGGGGGGCAGTGTTAGCTGTGAGGAGGATGCTAGGAGACTGCAAGGTGACTTGGATAGGCTGGGTGAGTGGGCAAATGTTTGGCAGATGCAGTATAATGTGGATAAATGTGAGGTTATCCACTTTGGTGGCAAAAACGGGAAGGCAGACTATTATCTAAATGGTGGCCGATTAGGAAATGGGGAGGTGCAGCGAGACCTGGGTGTCATGGTACACCAGTCATTGAAAGTAGGCATGCAGGTGCAGCAGGCAGTGAAGAAAGTGAATGGTATGTTGGCCTTCATAGCAAGAGGATTTGAGTATAGGAGCAGGGAGGTTCTACTGCAGTTGTACAGGGTCTTGGTGAGACCACACCTGGAGTATTGCGTACAGTTTTGGTCTCCAAATCTGAGGAAGGACATTATAGCCATAGAGGGAGTGCAGAGAAGGTTCACCAGACTGATTCCTGGGATGTCAGGACTTTCATATGAAGAAAGACTGGATAGACTTGGCTTATACTCGCTAGAATTTAGGAGATTGAGAGGGGATCTTATAGAAACGTACAAAATTCTTATGGGGTTGGACAGGCTAGATGCAGGAAGATTGTTCCTGATGTTGGGGAAGTCCAGGACAAGGGGTCACAGCTTAAGGATAAGGGGGAAATCCTTTAAGACCGAGATGAGGAAAAACTTTTTCACACAGAGAGTGGTGAATCTCTGGAACTCTCTGCCACAGAGGGTAGTTGACACCAGTTCATTGGCTATATTTAAGAGGGAGTTAGATGTGGCCCTTGTGGCTAAAGGGATCAGGGGGTATGGAGAGAAGGCAGGTACGGGATACTGAGTTGGATGATCAGCCATGATCATATTGAATGGCGGTGCAGGCTCGAAGGGCCGAATGGCCTACTCCTGCACCTATTTTCTATGTATCTATGTATCTATGTAACTGCAGCTCTGCGCAACTAAACGATAATTTTGAAGATAGACACAAAATGCTGGAGTAACTCAGCGGGACAGGCAGCACCTCTGGAGAGAAGGAATGGGTGACGTTGAAGAAGGGTCTCGACCTCAACCAGAGATGCTGCCTGTCCCGCTGAGTTACTCCAGCATTTTGTGTCTAACTTTGATTTAAACCAGCATCTGCAGTTCTTTCCTACTAAACGATAACGTCCATCTCAATGAATTCCTGATCACAAGAACAAAAGCAAACTTTACAATATCATTAATATTGTTGTTTTGTACTTGCTAAACTACTTTCTTCCACGGATCATTGCTTCTCACCACCTATAAAGCGCTCTGACGTAACTTGTGTCAATGCTGTAGTAACTGACCCAAATTTTGTGTTAGTAATCCCACTGCGCTGCGTTTTATTAGACTTTGCCCATTACCAGTCTATTTATGTCATAGAAACATAGAAACATAGAAAATAGGTGCAGGAGGAGGCCATTTGTTCCTTCGAGCCAGCACTGCCATTCATTGTGATCATGGCTAATCATCCACAATCAGTAACCCGTGTCTGCCTTCTCCCCATATCTCTTGAAATTGCATTGCAACTTTCAGCTGCCATTCACACAATTTACCCGCTGGATAATATGCTGTAATTAATGAACGTACTGTATATGCCCAGATCTGCTTCTCTACTCAGTCTTTTGCAAATTCAATGAAAATCTATAGTCCCAGAACAGATCCCTGTCTTTTCCTGCTAATTTGTGCCTGTTATTCGCCTCACCGGCATCATTTCTCATAACTTAATCTCACTCTCTTGTGTGGAGCTTGGTTAAATATCTTTCAAAGAAAAAAATATGGTACCTCCACAATAAATAGAACCCGGTTTCATTTGTCCATCTAATCCTTTGAAAAATCCATGATTGCTTTCTCTCCAATTAGCTTACATTTGTCCATACGTCCAGACATTATGGATAGATTTATAGTATCAGATAAACCCTGCCACATATACAATGAAACCACTGGGCCCATTATATTTGTGCTGGTAAAAAAAGAAAAAAAGAAATCTAAAAGGACACAAAGAGCTGGAGTAACTCAGCGACTCAGGCAGCATCTCTGGAGAACGTTTTGGCAGCACAGTGGTGCAGTGGTAGAGTTGCTGCCTCACAGCACCAGAGACCCGGGTTTGATCCTGACTACGGGTGCTGTCTGTGGGGTGTTTGTATGTGCTCCCCGTGACTGCGTCGGTTTTCTTCGAGTGCTCCGGTTACCTCCCACATCACAAAGACCTGCAGGTTTGTTGACTAATTGGCTTCTGTAAATTGCCCCTAGTGTGTTGAATAGAATTTGTACACGGGTGATTGCTGGTCGATGCGGACCCGGTGGACCAAAGGGCCTGTTTCCACGCTGTATGTCTTTTTTTTTTTGAAAATATTTTTTATTGGAGATAAGTACACAACCTATTAACATCATTACAGTCTTACATTTTTGAATTGATAATATTGTCAATTATTATTACATTGTCTCCAATACCTTTTGCCTTTTTTTTAAAAAACTAGATAGAACTAAAAAGATAGATGAAGTAAAGAAAGAAAAGAGAGAGAAGAAAAGAGAGAACAAAAAACAAAAAAAAAACAACAACAACAAAAAAAGAGAAAGATAGTTAAAGAAGAATGGAAAAATTTATTAAAATAAAAAACTTCATTCGAGATATATTCGTACATTTCAGAGTATAGCATTTCATCCATTCTTTAGCCCGAGTGTTAGTCAGGTTCTTGTGCTGAACCATTCTGACCCTTTAAATAATCAATAAAGGGAGACCATGTTCCAACGAATAATTCCTGTTTGTCCAACAGGGAAAATCTGATTCTTTCCACTTTTAAGGTCTCCGTCATTTCTATAATCCACATTTTGATTGTGGGGGTTATAGGGCCTTTCCAAAATTTTAGAATTAATTTTTTTCCTGTTATTATACTATAATCAATAAAGTTTCTTTGTGTTGTTGTTAATGTTTGATTTAATTCTAATGTTCCAAGTATTATTAATTTTGGATCCGGGTCCAATTGTGTGCTGGTCACTTTAGATATTATACTAAAAATATTTACCCAGAATTTTTTAATTTTTATACAGTTTGCAAACATATGAGATAAGGTAGCTTCTAAATGTTGACATTTATCACATATAGGTGAGATATGTTGAAAGATTTTATGTAATTTTGTTTTTTAATAATGTAACCTATGTATTACTTTAAATTGTATTAAAGAATGTCTGGCATTTAATGAACATTGATGTATGTGTTGTAAACTTTCTTCCCAAGTATCTTTCGTTATTATTTGATTTAATTCTTTTTCCCATGTTTGTCTGTGTAAGTCCGTCGATGGAATGTCACTGTCTAATAAGATATTATATATATAAGATATTAATTTTTCTGTATTAGGATGTTTATTCCAACATTCGTCAAGAATTTCTGAATTTCTAATTTGAAAATTTTGAGTATTCGATTTTACATAATCTCTGAGTTGAAGATATCTGAAATAATCATTTCCTCGGAGTCCATAAGTCTGTTGCAACTCCTGAAATGTCAGAAAAGTGCCTTCCTTGTAAAGTTGTCCCATATTTTTAATTCCATAATTCTTCCATTGTGTAAAACCCCTGTCCATGAGGGCTTAAACAAAGGGTTATTCACAATTGGAAGAAAAAGTGATAAATTATCTAATTTTAATGTCTTTTTTAATTGTTTCCAAATTCGTATAGCACTAAATATTATAGGGTTTTCCCTATAATTTTTTTTGTTTAATTTCGACGTAGCAAATAATATCGAGCCGATATCAAAAGGTAAACAATTTTCCTTTTCCATTTTTAACCAATCTGGTTGTTGATCTATTTCTTCCAACCAGAAATTCATATTTTTAATATTAACTGCCCAAAAATAAAACAGAAAGTTGGGTAAAACCAAGCCTCCATTTATTTTTGATTTACACAAATGTCTTTTGTTTATCCTATGATTCTTATAATCCCAGATAAAATCATTAACAATGGAATCCAATTGTTAAAAAAAGTTTTTTGACAAATATATCGGAATTGTCTGAAAAAGGTATAATATTTGTGGTAAAAAAATCATTTTTATGGCATTAATTTTGCCAACCATTGAGATAGGAAGTGTTTTCCAGTATTGAATATTCTTATGTAGTTTGTTCAGTACTGGGGGAAAATTTGCTTTAAATAATGATGTATTTAGTTACATAATGATTTAGTTACATAAATACCTAGGTATTTAAATTTTTCATTTACTATTTTAAATGGAAATTGTTGTATTATCTGTTTGTTATGTTCCCTTATTGGCATAATTTCACTTTTATTCCAATTTATTCTGTATCCTGAGAGTGAACCAAATTGGGTTATTAGCTTTAATAAGTTTGGAATACTAATTTCTGGTTTTGTAATGTAAATTAGTACATCATCTGCGTATAGAGAAATTGTATTCACTGTGTCCTTTGTGATATACCCATGTATTTCCGGATGACCCCTAACTCTTTCTGCGAGTGGCTCAATAGCAAGTGCAAATAATAATGGAGATAACGGGCATCCTTGTCTACAACCTCTAGATAGGCTGAATTTAGATGACAACCTTTGGTTTGTTAATATTCTAGCCGTAGGGTTTGTATATAACAGTTTTATCCATGTGCAGAATTTCTCCCCTAGCTGCATATTTTCCATCACCGAAAATAAATAAGACCATTCAACCTGATCAAATGCTTTTTCAGCGTCAAGTGAGATTATTGCTAGATCTTCAGTAATAATTCTCTTAGAATAAATAATATTAAATAATCTTCTTAGATTATAATATGAGTACCGTTTCTGAATAAAGCCTGTTTGGTCAGGGTGTATTAATTTATTCATCACTGTACTTAATCTATGCGCTAGTATTTTAGTTAATATTTTCTGATCTGTATTTAAAAGTGCAATTGCTCTATATGATCCCAGATCTTCCGGATCTTTATCAACTTTAGGAATAAGTGTTATTATAGATTCATTTAAAGTATCTGGAAGTTTCTGTTGAGTATAGATATGCTCATACAGCCTTTGTAAACGTGGGGAGAGCAAGTCATCATTTTTTAAAATAAAATTCAGAGCCTAAACCATCTGGTCCTACTGCTTTACCATTTTTTAAAGAGCCAATAGACTCCTCAATATCCTTTATCGTAATCTCCCTTTCTAATAATTCTCTATCGTTTGAATCTAAACCTTTTAAATTACATTTTAGTAAAAAATCTGCTATTCCTTCTGGTTGTACTACAGTTTTAGTTGAATAAAGATTATGATAGTATTGGAGAAATCTTTCATTTATATCCTTGGGCATTTTTAATAATTCTCCTGTCTCTGTTCTAATTTTATGAATTATTTTTTCCCCTTCCATTTTTCGTAACTGACGTGCTAATAGTTTTTGTGGTTTGTCTCCAAATTCAAAATGTAATTGTTTGGTTTTTTGATAAAGTTTTATTACTTGTTCTGAATACATTTTGTTTAATTTATATTTCAATACAGCAATTTTATTATGTTTTAAAATAGATGGCATTCTCGCATTTTCTATATCTAGTTGCTTGATTTCACTTTCCAATGTTTGTTGTTTAATCCTGTTCTCTTTATTATAAAATACTTGAGCAGAAATTAATGCACCTCGAACAAACGCTCTAAACGTTTCCCACATAAGAGAAGTAGGTGTGTCAGGGTTGTCATTTACCTCAAAAAATATTTGAATCTGTTTAGTAATATATTCCTGGCATGATCTTTCGTTCAAAATTTGTGGGTTAAATCTCCAATATGTTTGTTTCTCGGACATTCCATTTAATTTAATCATGAATGTTACAGGTGCGTGATCTGAGATTATAATATTATGGTATTTTGAGTTATAAGTAAATGGGATAAACGTGGAGTCAACTAAAAAATAATCTATTCTTGAGTATGTTTTATGTACTGGTGAGTAAAATGAATATTCCCGTCCAGTTGGATTTTCAATTCTCCAGACATCCTTAATATTAGTGGTATTAATAAATGAATTTAAAAATACACTTGATTGAGATTTTACTTTTTTTTGCCTTGATGATCTATCTAAGTATGAATCTAATGTACAATTGAAGTCTCCTCCAATTATTAATTTATATTGTGTAAATTCAGGAATTTTATTAAATGTTTTATTAAAAAACATAGGGTTATCAAAATTAGGCCCATATACATTAAGAAGAATCACTTTTTCTCCATTTAACTCTCCAACTAATATAATATATCTACCATCAATATCCGCTATTGTTGATGAATTCGTAAAAGGTATTCCTTTACGAATTAATATTGCAACTCCTCTGGACTTATGGGAAAAAGAGGAATGATATGATTCAGCGATCCACTTAGCTTTAAGTCTATGTTGAGATTCCTTTTTAAGGTGTGTTTCTTGAAGGAATATTATATCTGTTTTGATTGAATTTAGATGTGCCAAAACTTTACCTCTCTTAATTGGTTCATTGATTCCCTTGACATTCCAACTACAAAATGTTATTCCCTGACCCCCTCTTGTCATATTAACATCTTGCATATTGTTTCTAAGGTGGTCTATAACCGAGCAGAAGGTGCAACACATAAAACCTGACCCTGCTCCCGAACCTCAAATAGATGAATTTAAAATCATATACATCGCTCTTCCGAACACATCTCCTTGTATTAGTCTTGTTGTTCCATTCAAACATGAAGTTATAAAAATATGTAAAGTGAAAAAAGTGATAGAATTGGTTAGTATAGGGTGAAAGAACAAAAACTACATCTACAATTAGTGTAGTTAGTGATAGCCACACTAACGTGGCTAGAATTCTAAAGACTTCCGTAGCCTTTGTAAAAAAAAATTCCCAGCTCCGTGCCCGAAAAAGAAAAAAAAAAAGATTATTTCTGACAATCAGATAACTTCTTTGGGAGTAGCAAACATATATATATATATATACCCATACATACACACACGCATACATACACATATACACATATATATATATATATATATATATATACCCATATGCATACATACATAAGCACGTATCCCTGCAGAAAAGACCGAAAACAGCATAAATTCACAACGTTATTATTCTCTACATATCATATTAATATCTTCGCTAAATCTATAAATTTAATTTTAAATTGAAAAATAAAGAGAAAAACCGTCAAACCTTATTATGACGTCGGCTGAATTACCTCTTGCATATCTTCCTATAGAATATAAGTATGTAACTCATTTCTACGTTAACCAGAGACTGTTAGTTATTAATCATTGTTATCAATCATACCCAGTATTAAATTTTTATGAGTAATATAAATGTTAATAATTTTAGTAGTAATATAGATATTTAATAAGTATTAGTAGTTACATATATAGTTAGATATGAATATACTAAATAGTAATAGTGATTAATAACAAATAAAAAATAAAAAAACCACGGTTATCTCCAATGTCCACCGTCCATTTCGGTTTTCGAATGTCCTTAAAGCTCTTAAAAGAACTTTAAAGGTCCTTTTAGATCTGGCGGTCCCGTTAATCCTTGACTCCTGAGGAGTAATATAAATTCTTCAGTCTGTGGTCACGTTCCCGATTTCTTTGGCATATTCCAGTGCTTTTTCGTGGTCTGTAAAAAATTGCTCCTTGTTCTTGTAGGTGACTCTTAGTCTTGCGGGGTAAAGTAAGCCGTATCTCAAATCAGGTACCTTCTTCAGTATTCTTTTTGTCTCAGTGAACAGCGCCCTTTTCTTGAAGACCTCTGCCGGATAATCTCGGTAAATACTGAACCTCACACCTTCAAAATGGAGCTGTCCGCTTCGGACGATTTTCTTCATTATCTCGTCAAATTCATGATCAAGTTGCATCTTTACTATAATTTGTCTTGGATGGGCATCATCTTGTGTACGACGCCGCTGCGCTCTATGAGCTCGACCGAGTGAAGGTTTTTGATCCAATTTTAAGGCTTTTTGTAGTAGGTCTGCCACAAAATCCCGAGGGCCCATTTCCCTCTCACTTCCTTCTTTCACCCCTACAATTCTTAGATTCCTGCGTCTTTGACGCCCCTCCAAATCGGTACACTTTTCACTTAATTTGGTCACCATATCGGAGAGGCGTTGGTTTTCAATAAGGAGTCGATTTACAGTTTCCACACTTGTCGCCACACATTTCTCAAGTTCGGTTATCGCTGTTCTATGTTGATCAAGTGCTTGATGAATGGGGACCACATCCATATTAACGTTCGATTCCACCGAAACGAGCCTGGCTTCCAGCACTTCCATCTGTTCCTTGACCTCTTCGTCCCTCGACCTCTTCCAGACTTCCAGTATTTCTTGAACGGTAGAAAGCATTTCTGCTTTAAAATCTACCTTAAAAGAGTTGAGTTCCTCTTTAAAATTCAGTTTTCCTTCAAAGGTTTTCAACTCAGCAGCGAGAAAAGTTTAAAGATCTTCAATTTCAGACTTTTTCTGCTTTGATTTCTTCGGAGGGTCTTCCTGGGCCGTCATTGTAACTGAGGCCTCAGTTAGTCGAGGCCTCAGTTAGGCCTTCCTCTTCCATCGGTGGTTTCCCTTTAACGATTTTTTTTGTCCCACGGGGGGGGGGTGGGGGGGGGTACATTGTATCGACATACCGTCAAAGTCGCGCGCCTGATGACGTCACGCGGCAGGCAGCCGTTTAGATCGCGATCGCTGCAGGTAAGACCCGATTTTCTCCCGTTTTCAGATTCTTTGGCACGGAGCTAGCTGGCACTGGACTCAAGCCTCCATAGCGCCACCGGAAGCCTCCACGCTGTATGTCTAAACATGAATAGATGACGTTTCAAGACGGGAACTTTCCTCAGACCAATCCGAAATGTTACCTATCCACGTTCTCCAGAAATTACCCATTGAGTTATTCCAGCACTTTGTGTCCTTTTGTGTAAACCAGCATCTGCAGTTCTTTGTTTCTACAATCTGACCAAATCCTATCATCCAGGACTTGGCTAATGGCCTTGAAAGACACAGTTCTTCAAGTGTTTAAAGTATTGTTAAGAGAGATATGGCTTTCTTTATGGCAGTGAATTCCAGTCTTTCTTTATCCTCAGTGAAAAAATGCTGTTCTCACTTCTCCTTTAATCCTTCTAGCAATAATGTTAAACCTATCACTCCTGGTTCCTCCACTAAAAGAATTAGGCCCTTCTTATATTCTCCATCTGGGCGCACATACTTTTCATTCACCTCAGTTAAGTTTCTTCCCAGCCTCCATTGTTTTGAACTATGCAGCCCAAAGTTCTTCAATCTTTCCTCATAGCTATAATTTCCCAACATTTTTGTAAATCCCTTGCTCTTTCTCCAGCATTATAGGTACCCCATCTTTATGTTAAGTGGTGGATAATTTCATAGCCAGCGCTCTAGTAGTGTACACAGTTCCAGCATTACCTCTTGCTCTTTTATTCTATGCCTTGGTTAACAAAGGCGAACAATATCCATTAGGCTTTTGAGCCAACTCATTGGCCTGTCCTATCTCTAAAGATCTGTGGACATACATTTCAATATCCTACAGTTGAACCCTCCCAGTTAATGGGCAGCCCTTTGCAGTCCAAATGCATTATTTCACACTTCAGCGGATTAAACGTCACCTGTCACTTTTCTGTTCAACCATCAGGACTTTCCAAATGTTCCTCAGTCGAAAACACTTCTCCTCAAGAGAGCAGAACACTGTTTAAACCACTGCTTAATCTAACAGGGTTTAAAATGTTCTAATTTCCCAATTTATCTCTTCCACCTCTCTCATGTAACGAGTGGAGTTCAAGTTCATTTTTTCCTCAATGCCTATGCGTTGATTTGCATTTTTAATGAGTGCAGTGATTGTATCCTCACTGTTGCATGAAAAAGTGTTACAATCACTTTGTGACATACTTTCCTCAGGCAAATACTAACTTACTTTTCCCTTTGTGATATCATGTTTTCCACACAACAGGTTCTGAAATGCCTCGGCCTCACATTAATGCACATTCATCTTTCCCCTGCAGGGCTCCTAGGTAACAAATCAGACGCAATTCTTTCCACTGTTTGATTCTAGCATAATTATTAACTTATTAAGTTAAAGGTTGTAAAATATGCAGCAGAATTAATCAACAGTAAGTTAAGGCAATGGAAAGCCTGAATATTATTTGCTAATAACCCCCATGGTTTTCTGTATCATCCAACTGAAACTGTATCTTGCCTTTTATTACCAAATCTTACTTTAGACATAATTAACATTTTTTTCCTTGCAACTGAATTGTTAATATTCCTGACTGAATATAAATTAAGATCGCTACTGTGCTATAGAGACACATTAAAGTCTAAGGGGGAGAAATTGGACAATGGCAGAAACTGTGCGCTGGAAATGTGATGTGTGATTAACCCAGTGTGGAGCGCGCACACTGTACAATGTCTGCTTCCAGCTCGTTTTCATTATTGTGGTAGCAATGCTAATCACACTATTTAGTGCATTAGTGCTCATCCATACGATCCAATTTCGTGACTGGCTGCCACTAACTGAAGCTAAGGCTCATGCTATATTAAAGGCATCTTCTATGCGTATGATGTATATGCATATATACAGTGTCAATAGGCAGTTCAATAAATCAGTTGCAAAGCATAAAGTGCTGGAGGACACAAAACCCTAGAGTAACTCAGCAGGACAGGCAGCATCTCTGGAGGACATGGATTGGTGACGTTTCGGGTTGAGACATCGGGTCAAGAAGAGTCATCGGGTCAAGAAGAGTCCCAACACGAAACGTCACCTTCTCCATGTTACTCCAGCAGCTTCTGTCCCTTTGTGTATTAACCAGCATCTATAGTTGTATCTACAATTGCTGGAGGAGCTCAAAGGGTCAGGCAGCACCTGTGGAGGGAATGAACAGATGACATTTTGGGTCGGGACCCTTCTTCAGACTGATTCCCGAAACATCATCTGTTCATACCCTCTACAGATGCTGTCTGATCCTCTGAGCTCATCCAGCACTTTGTGTTTTGTTTAAAATTCCAGCTTCTGCCATCTGTGTCATGGTGGCTCAGTGGTAGAGTTGCTGCCTTACAGCGAATGCAGCACCATAGATCTGGGTTCAATCCCGACTACGGGTTCTGTCTGTACTGTTGTACCTTCTCCCCGTGACCTGCGTAGGTTTTCTCCAAAAGATCTTCGGTTTCCTCCCACACTCCATAGACGTGCAGGTTTGTAGGTTAATTGGCTTGGTAAATGTTAAAAATTGTCCCTAGTGGGTGTAGGATGGCGTTAATATGCGGGGATTGCTGGTCAGCGCAGACCCGGTGGGCCGAAGGGCCTGTTTCCGCGCTGTATCTCTAAACTAAACTAAACTAAATTAGAGACCCTCAGACTATCTTTAATTGGACTTTACTGGACTTTATCTTGAACATAGAAACATAGAAACATAGAAATTAGGTGCAGGAGTAGGCCATTCGGCCCTTCGAGCCTGCACCGCCATTCAATATGATCATGGCTGATCATCCAACTCAGTATCCCGTACCTGCCTTCTCTCCATACCCTCTGATCCCTTTAGCCACAAGGGCCACATCTAGCTCCCTCTTAAATATAGCCAATGAACTGGCCTCGACTACCCTCTGTGGCAGAGAGTTCCAGAGATTCACCACTCTCTGTGTGAAAAAAGTTCTTCTCATCTCGGTTTTAAAGGATTTCCCCCTTATCCTTAAGCTGTGACCCCTTGTCCTGGACTTCCCCAACATCGGGAGCAATCTTCCTGCATCTAGCCTGTCCAACCCCTTAAGAATTTTGTAAGTTTCTATAAGATCCCCTCTCAATCTCCTAAATTCTAGAGAGTATAAACCAAGTCTATCCAGTCTTTCTTCATAAGACAGTCCTGACATCCCAGGAATCAATCTGGTGAACCTTCTCTGCACTCCCTCTATGGCAATAATGTCCTTCCTCAGATTTGGAGACCAAAACTGTACGCAATACTCCAGGTGTGGTCTCACCAAGACCCTGTACAACTGCAGTAGAACCTCCCTGCTCCTATACTCAAATCCTTTTGCTATGAAAGCTAACATACCATTCGCTTTCTTCACTGCCTGCTGCACCTGCATGCCTACTTTCAATGACTGGTGTACCATGACACCCAGGTCTCGCTGCATCTCCCCTTTTCCTAGTCGGCCACCATTTAGAAAATAGTCTGCTTTCCTGTTTTTGCCACCAAAATGGATAACCTCACATTTATCCACATTATACTGCATCTGCCAAACATTTGCCCACTCACCCAGCCTATCCAAGTCACCTTGCAGTCTCCTAGCATCCTCCTCACAGCTAACACTGCCCCCCAGCTTAGTGTCATCCGCAAACTTGGAGATATTGCCTTCAATTCCCTCATCCAGGTCATTAATATATATTGTAAATAGCTGGGGTCCCAGCACTGAGCCTTGCGGTACCCCACTAGTCACTGCCTGCCATTGTGAAAAGGACCCGTTTACTCCTACTCTTTGCAACTGAACGAATACACTGTGCAATTGAACGAATACATTAATCCTTTATCCAGTTTCTGTACACTATGGATGACTCGATTGTAATATGTTCCCGATGTTGGGGGAGTCCAGAACCAAGGGCCACAGTTTAAGAATAAGGGGTAAGCCATTTAGAACGGAGACGAGGAAACACTTTTTCTCAACAGAGAGTTGTGAGTCTGTGGAATTCTCTGCCTCAGAGGGCGGTGGAGGCCGGTTCTCTGGATACTTTCAAGAGAGAGTTAGATAGGGCCTTTAAAGATAGAGGAGTCAGGGGATATGGGGAGAAGGCAGGAACGGGGTACTGATTGGGGATGATCAGCCATAATCACATTGAATGGCGGTGCTGGCTCGAAGGGCCGGATGGCCTACTCCTGCACCTATTGTCTATTGTCTATTGTAATCATGTATAGTCTTTCCGATGCCTGGATAGCATGCAACAAAAAGCTTTTCACTGTACCACGGTACACGTGACAATAAACTAAACTAAATATCTGTGGTACTTCTTGTCTTGAAATAAACCACTACACCTGTTCCAGCAGATTTCTCTGTCACTTCATGTTGGATTCAGAGGTGATTTGGAATCCCATATCTTACTCTTGTTCCTACACGTGTGACCATCGATTAATCATCTAAAAATAATTCTTTCAACTTGGTCTCTAAATACACATTGAGCCCTTCAGTAAATAAGAGCTACGTCATTCATGGAAGCATCTCTCTATTTTCAGCACCAGAAGTCAGGGAGAGCGCCGAGGAATAACCTGTAGTGTGAAGGGTTTGCTGGCTGAGTTGTTGGAGATATCAGCTGTATGTGGAATGTGGAAAACAGAAACGGATAAGGAGGTAAGGAAATGGAAAAAGTGTAAGGAATGGTGCACAACATCTCCTTCAGCGTTCCAGTTATCCAATCCATCTTCTTCCCGAAATTGGCTTTGCCCTCACTGATTGCTCTCTCCACATTCTGTTCAGGAGAGAAGTTTCACTGACGGGTCTTGTGAGTTATTTTGAGAGGGTGCCATTCAATGTAAGAAGGTGGAACATGTAAGGTGTGAGCAAGTGGGCCGGTCTGTTAGCACTGGTGACATGCTTGACACGTTAGAATAGTTTTTAGTAACAGCACATTATTTCCCTGCATCTTTTCGGGGGTGGGGGGCACGGAAATAATGTGCAGTTATTAAAAACTATTCTAACGTGTCAAGCATGTCACCAGTGCTAACAGACCAGCCCACTTGCTCACACCTTACATGTTCCACCTTCTTACATTGAATGGCACCCTCTCAAAATAACTCACGAGACCCGTCAGTGAAACTTCTCTCCCGCCAGTACTCTCAGTTTAGAGTCTGAATAAATTCCTGAATGAAGACTTAAAACAATAGAGTCTGTGTAAGATAGACACAAAAAGCTGAAGTATCTCCTCAGATACTGACTGACCCGCTGAGTTACTCCAGCTTTTTATATCTATCTTTGGTTTAAACCAGCATCTGCAGTTCCTTGCTACACATACCGAGTTTGTATAAGTTTGGATTAATCCTTTGCTTTAGACTCTACACTGCTACATTTAAAATTCATCAACTCATGTCCTCCCTTGGCAGATTTATGAAGTCTTATTTGAATTTAGTTTGACGAAAACTGAAGATTTTCTCTACCAGTACTTGCTTTAAAGATTTTCCATTTAGTTTACAGTCCCCAACTTACTTTCCCTTCCAAAAGTACAGTTATATTTCCAGGCATTAACTTTCACTTGACATCTCATTATCTGCTGTTCTAGTTTTCAGTTTTTACTGTTGAAGTCACTCACAGTTCCCTTGCCAATTCACAATGCTGCCTATTTTTCTGTTGCAGATACATAGATACATAGATACATAGAAAATAGGTGCAGGAGTAGGCCATTCGGCCCTTCGAGCCTGCACCGCCATTCAATATGATCATGGCTGATCATCCAACTCAGTATCCCGTACCTGCCTTCTCTCCATACCCCCTGATCCCTTTAGCCACAAGGGCCACATCTAACTCCCTCTTAAATATAGCCAATGAACTGGGCTCAACTACCCTCTGTGGCAGAGAGTTCCAGAGATTCACCACTCTCTGTGTGAAAAAGTTTTTCCTCATCTCGGTCTTAAAGGATTTCCCCCTTATGCTTAAGCTGTGACCCCTTGTCCTGGACTTCCCCAACATCGGGAACAATCTTCCTGCATCTAGCCTGTCCAACCCCATAAGAATTTTGTACGTTTCTATAAGATCCCCTCTCAATCTCCTAAATTCTAGCGAGTATAAGCCAAGTCTATCCAGTCTTTCTTCATATGAAAGTCCTGACATCCCAGGAATCAGTCTGGTGAACCTTCTCTGCACTCCCTCTATGGCTATAATGTCCGTCCTCAGATTTGGAGACCAAAACTGTACGCAATACTCCAGGTGTGGTCTCACCAAGACCCTGTACAACTGCAGTAGAACCTTCCTGCTCCTATACTGCCGTTGTCACCTCATATCTAGAATTCAGCCTGCACCCAAATCTTGATCAAGTCCAGAACAAAGTCTGGTTCATAATGGTCGTGACAGAATATGAACTGAACATCAAGGAACAAGATCGAGAACTAGAGGACATAGGGATAAGGTGAGGGGGGAAAGATTTAATAGGAACCAGAGGGGTAACTTTTTCACGCAAAGGTTGGTGGGTGTATGGAACGAGCTGCCAGAGGAGGTAGCTGAGGCAGGTACTATCGCAAAGTTTAAGAAACATTTAGACAGGTACATGGATAGGACAGGGTTAGAGGAATTATGGGCCAAACGCAGGTGTGGAAGTTAAAAAGATTTAAACTTACAAAATGGATTCAGCTGAAACTAAGAAGCTGCCACCTTCTGCTATTAAATTGGAAAGTTAGCGAAACACACTAACCTTTGCTTTCAGTAACAAAGCTAACAAACTGTTGATGTTCCCTTTCCAATAACATAAGTGAGATAACAAGCACAGCTTCATGAATGTCTCCTCTATAATATAAACATTGAGAGAGAATTCAGACTATCAGATTATAATGTGCGTCATAAGTAGAAAAAAACAAAATGCTTGTTCTGCAGAAATATAACCTTTTCATATAACCATATATGGCTAACCCTTCCTCTGTCAGAATAACCTGTCAATCTTAAGAAGCTGTCAATCTTAAGGATCTGTCAATCTTAAGAAGCAAGATGCTGTACTATGCTTTGTAGAAGTGCGGCGGCGCGGATTACTGCAGCGGCCCCTACAGCCCGTCTGTCTTTTTTTTTATTTTTGTCTAGTTAAATGTAGTTGTTTGTGTTTTTTTTGTACTGTTTTAATTGTGTATATGTGGGGGGCGGGGGGTGGGGGAGGGGGAAACTTTAAAAATCTCTTCCCTGCATGGGAGACCCGACCTTTTCCCTGTCGGGTCTCCGTTGTCGTTGGGGCCTAGCTCCGTGGAGCGGCCTCCGACCGGGACGACCTGGGGGCTCCAGTCGCGGAGCCTGTGGAGCTGCGGACTCACCATCGTGGGGCTGGCCGGCCTCGGAGCGCGGGGAGCGGTGGTGGCTCGTTGCTGCGGCCCGACTCCGGAGCTCCAGCTGCAGACCTGTGGACTATGATATCGGGAGTTCGCGGGTCCGGGTGAGAGACCGCTTTCCGGAGCTCCCGCAACACAACTTCTCCAGCTCGAGTCGCGGGGTTGGAACGACCGGAGCGGGGCCGTAAATCCAGCGCCCACCGGGGGCTCCAACTTTGTGACTTTTGGGCCCGGAGCGAGGCTGTATACTGCCCGGCGCGGCCTCAACGGCCGTGGGACTTAACATTGCCCGCCTGGGGCTTCAACATCGGGAGAAAAATGGGGCAGGGGAGAGAAAAGACTTTGCCTTCCATCACAGTGAGGAGGAGATTCACTGTGATGGATGTTTTTCTGTAAATTGAATTGTTTGTGTGTCTTGTAGGAATTGTTTTGTTTGTATGGCTGTGGAAACAGAGTTTCGTTTGAGCCTCTTTGAGGTTCAAATGACAAGAAATAAATCAAATCAAATCAAATCAAATCAGATAAGGTATTGGTGAATCGTACATTATTGGGGTATAATATATATGTACTGAGATCATTGTCCCTTTGTGTGGGGATGAGAACTCTGTATAGTCTGTAATCTGCATACTGTTAAGAGTTTTACCACACCCACCTGGCGAAATAAAGATTGTACTGCTTGATCACTGATTTTATTTGCGTTTTTGTCTGTTTAAGAACATTGAACCACAACATTGGCGTAGTCGAGCAGGTCTTGCCGGGAACAATCGCTGAAGACTGAGTTAGAGGCTACAGTTCGGCCGGGGTTTCGAAGGGGGGAAGAAAGTGCACTATCAGACCCCATGAGTCTGAACTCCACAGAGTACCCAGGAACACTGTTGTCCTTCGTCCGAAATGATCTGGTTCCCTGCCAAGATTTTGCAGAACAGACAACGCAAGATAAGGCAAGGCAAGGCAAGGCAAGGCAACTTTATTTATATAGCACATTTCATACACGAGGCAGACTCAAAGTGCTTCACATAAAAACATGTCATACAATAAATGAAATAATAAAATGAAATAAAATAGAAGAACTAAAAGAAAAGAAAAACAAAATTAAAAATGCATTATAAAAAGTGCAAAAGTTAAAAGTGCAATGTAGTTAAGATTTAGCTGAAAGCTAAAGTAAACATAAAAGTTTTCAGTCTTGTTTTAAAAGTGGTCAAAGTTGAGGCAAGTCTTAAATCTTCAGGAAGTTTATTCCAGCTATTTGTTGCATAGTAACTAAATCCTGCTTTCCCATGTTTTGTATTTACTCTGGGAATCACTAGCAGTTTGGTTTCAGAAGATCTTAGCGGTCTAGAAGGCTTATATAGTGGAAGCATGTCAGTGATATACTTTGGCCCTAAACCATGTAGTGATTTATAGGTGAGCAGCAGGATTTTAAAATCAATTCTCTGACATACAGGGAGCCAATGTAAGGATTTAAGAATTGGTGTAATATGCTCAAATTTTTTGGTCTTTGTTAGAACTCTAGCAACAGCGTTCTGAACAAGCTGTAGCTGCCTGACAGTTTTTTTTGGAAGACCTGCAAGGAGACCGTTGCAATAATCTAGCCTACTATTAATAAAGGCATGTACAAGTTTTTCTAAATCTTGAGCTGACATGAGTCCTCTTAATCTTGCTATGTTTTTGAGGTGATAGTAGGCCGATTTTGTTACTGATTTGATGTGACTGTCGAAATTTAAATCTGAATCCATAATGACCCCAAGATTTCTGGCTTTGTTTGAAGTTTTCAGGGACAGAGAGTGAAGGTGTTGGGTTACTTTAAGCCTTTCTTTTTTAGCACCAAAAACAATTATCTCCGTTTTGTCCTTATTTAGTTGGAGAAAATTTTGGCACATCCAGTCTTTGACTTGCTCAATGCACTGGCACAACAGATCTATGGGGCGATAATCATTTGGTGATAGCGCTACATAGATTTGAGTGTCATCGGCATAGCAGTGGTGGTCAATATTATTATATCGCAATTTTTGGAATTGTCGACTCAGACTAAGTAGGCTGTCTGTAGTATTTAGTCGATATATTGGGCCAGTAATGGGATAGGCTCGGGATAAGAGGAATGTGGGAGCTTCGGTACATGTGGGGTACTGATTGGGGATGATCAGCCATGATCACATTGAATGGCTCGAAGGGCCAAATGGCTTACACCTGCACATATTGTCTATGTGAGAGTTTCGGTATGTGGGAGCTTCGGTATATGTGGGAGTTTCGGTAGGTGGGAGTTTCGGTACAGCATATGTGTTATTTGGATCCAGGGAAAACTTAAAGATTGCATAATGAAAAAAAGAAAAAGAGAGAGAATATGGTTGGCCAACATAATATTAAACAATTGGTATTTAAAAATGGAAACCTAAGCAAAATATCCCCGGGGACCCCTTGTCTGACATAGCGACTTTGTTTCCAGAGAGAGGGGGGTGGGGGGGGGGGATAAGGAACAAATTCAGGGAGAGAAACAAGTGGAAATAGTGTAGACTACCTCCCCCATGCCCTGGCCACCAGTCACTAACAGCAGGAGCTACGACACTCAGATCCCGTGAAGAGGAAGGGGCTCCAGTACGCCTACAGGGAAGGGCATCCCCAGAAGAAGGAAGAACTGATAAGGAAGATGAGGAAGAAGAAGGGAGAGGGCTTAAGGCAGAAGAAGAAGAGCAGTGAGAGAGTTAAACAACACAGAACACCAGGAAAGAGAAACGGCAGATAAATAAGAAGATTGAAAAGATAAAGCAGGATGTCGAGCTGGTGGCTTTCGAGGCACTGTACCTTAACTACCCCCGCAGGAATCGAAGCTGCTCACTTTTGCCCCAAGAACTTTAACATTTTGCAGCCAACAGTCGGTACAGTTTAGAACAAACTTGAAACAAAAGACTCTGACCTGTTTGAAAAAAAAGAGCTTGACCCCCTGGTGGAGAGAGAGGGGAAAGTCTGAGTAATCAGGCAAGTGTGAGGTATGGCAAGACCCTATACGACAGGGAATCGGACCAATCCCATTTCTGGGCTTGGTTCATTTCTATCAGCAGTGGATATATTGGTGTCTCCGCCAGGGCACAACAGCAACTCTCTCTAACTCTCTCACTCCAATAAGAAAAAGACATTCGCTACTTAAAAACAGCGTTGCTACTGCACCAGCCACTGCATGCCTTAACCCTCCCAGTCCAACTGGCCATTATTAAGTGCAATGCCCATACAAGTGACCACAACAAAGTCTTCCGCTGACATTATTGCCCACACAGCAGATTACGAATTCTGCACATTGGTCCCCATGGAACCAAAGATTCTAGTAGACATAACGGCTCTTTCAGACAAGGGAATGTAAAGTTAATTAATTATGTTGTGAGGATTGTTGAGAATTGTAAAGAAACAGCAACAATGTGCTTCTATTTGGTTTCTGTGTAAAATGTAAATCAAGACAAATTAATTTGCGTCAATTGAATTTTATTTTAGCAGGGATAATAAAGGGGGATGCAGGAGGAGCTGAGAAATGTTATTACATAATTATGCCTTCCTGCAACTTTCATATTAAATTTGTATTGATAAGGAGGGAAGAGAATGTGGAAAGTAGCTTACACTTTGAAGCTTTTACTGAAATGACCTGTGATCAAGAGAGAGTCCAGAGTGTGTTTTGGGTTGAGACCGTTCTTCAGTAGGTGTTGTATTTATGCACAAGTATCAACATTTTTGGTGAATGACTGGCTGACAAATATGTATGAATCCTGTCTACAGGACAGCTATCTTATTGTTTTTCTTAAATTGAATTTAAGAAGTTTATGGCTTCTGTTTTATAATTCTCCAAAGCTATCTTGGTCAAGGTTAGCAACACAACAGCACAAGACATAGTGCCTTTGCCTGATAAAATCACATATTAAAATGTAAATTTCTCATGTTTGTGTGTTTCAAAGTTTAAGAGTTTTGCATGATTTCCTTGAGGAGTACATAACTGTGTTTTACTCTTGAGTGAGAATTTTATTGCTTCAACGTATGTGAATATCTGAGATTTAGCATATTGCATGAGGTGTGGAAATTTGTGAGTTTAGAGTGTGTTGAGTGAGTGAGTTTAAAGACTGTTACTTGTTTGTGGAACCAGTTCTGGGTGAATGTTGAATTAATCATATAATTAAGATGAAATAGGATGTCATTGAATGAGCTTGCTCATTTACGTGATAAATCTTTGTAGAATCTCATGTGTTTTAAAAGGTAGTGTCTCTTTAAGAAGTTGCAGCTATATTGGCATTGAGCCTGGGACAAAGTTATTTTCTTTTTCTTTGCTCTTTGAAAATGTATTGGTTATCTATGTAGGAATTAACTGTGTATTCTCTGTCTTCTTGACTTTTATTAAACAGGGGATGTGGCTCAGCAAAGAGACTGTTCATTTTCTTCGCCGCATAACCTGGCATTAGGATTGGTGACCTTGTCGGTATTTTAATTATGACTTCTTCCTATTTCTTACCTTTTGAATTGAATTCAAGAGAGATCTGAATTACGCACTGGCCATGTGAAATCCAGATTAAGGTGTTGGATGAGAATTGGGAATAATTATTAATTTTTTTTCCCCTTTATAATGACCTATTTTTTAAAGGGTCTGCCTTGTAAGTAGTTGAAGATTTTAAGTAAAGCCTTGACTGAGATTGGACAGGACAGGATCTTAGTGTGAATTAATTACATATACGCAGCAATTGACCAGAACCTTGTTAGTCTTACAGAAACCACTGAACCAGAGAAACACACAAACCACTATCAGCCGACAATAATGGTGAATCCTTACAGGAGATCACGAACTGATAAAAAATTGGGATCGGAGGAAATTGGGAGAACGGTGGAAGGAGCCCTTCCCAGTACTACTGACTACACCTACGTACAGTGAAGGTCGAAAATAATCCTCGTTGGATACACCTCGTGGGAAAGCACATCTTGGACCCGCAGACCCTCAGCATAGGAACACCGCAAGGCTGTGTACTCTCTCCTCTCCTTTACTCTCTCTACACCAACAACTGCACCTCCACAGACTCCTTTGTCAAGCTTCTCAAGTTTGCGGACGACACAACCCTGATTAGACTGATTCAGGATGGGAAGGAATCTGCCTACAGACAGGAAGTGACAGGTGGCGCCTGTGGCCTCCGTAACAACCCGGTGCTCAATGCTCTTAAGACAGTGGAATTGATAGTAGACTTTAGGAGAGCTCGCCCTGCCCTCCCCCCACTCACCATCAACAACACCACTGTCACATCTGTGGAGTCTTTTAAGTTCCTTGGAACCATCATCTCCAAGGACCTGAAATGGGGAGCCACCATCAACTCCTCAGTCAAACAGAGGATGTACTTCCTGTGACAGCTGAGGAAACATAATCTGCCAGAGGGAATGATGATCCAATTCTATACTGCCATCGTAGGGTCTGTCCTCACCTTCTTCATCATGGTCTGGTTTGGCTCAGCCACCAAGCACGACATTCGGAGGCTGCAGCGAATCGTCGGATCAGCTGAGAAGGTTGTTGGCTGCAACTTTCCCCCCATTGAAGAACTGTTCACTTCAAGGGCTAGGAAGCGAGCGGGTAAGATCATCTCTGACCCCTCTCACCCTGGCCACAAACTCTTTGAAGCACTTCCCTCTGGAAGACGACTCCGGACTGTCAAAGCTGCCACAGCCAGACATAAAAACTGTTTTATTCCATGAGCAGTAGCTCTACTCAATAACCAAAAGTCTGTAGCCTCCTTTTGCTCTGGTATTTTATTTCATTCACATGTTTAATCAATAATGTTTTATTATTAATGTTTAATGTTTGTTACTATATGTTGTGTTGTTACTTGCGAGCGGAGCACCAAGGTAAATTCCTTGTATGTGTACATTCTTGGCCAATAAACTTATTCATTCATTCATTCATTCATTCATCTCAACCATTTTCCAAACTGCAGTGGATGTTACAATCAGTTGAAAATGTCAGTGTAGACCGGTGCCAGTTGTTCGGCACAGAGCTTGAGGGTGGTGGGGGAAAGTCAGGAGTTGGCATCCACAAGACTCACAGTATTTCATGGACATTGCAATGAGAAGGCCAAGCCAGTTACTGCCTTGTGATGGCTTTCTCACCATCATTCATAAAGCTATCCTCCAGGGCAGTGGGATTTGGTCGATGCCACTTTGGTGAGGACTTGAATATATACTCATATTGTTCATAACATTAGTTCACCATTGCAGTGGTACTAGATATGAAACAGTGTTGAATCCTAACAGAGGAAGTAAATATTACCAACAATCTGTCATGGATCAACCACTTTTAAGTGATAGCAAAAGAAGCACACCAATGTCTCTACTTCTTAAGGAGACTGATGAAATCCAATGATCCTTCCATACTTATCGAATAGTAAAAGGCCTGATTACAGTGAATGTGGAGAGGATGTATCCACTATTGGGAGAGTCCACGACCAGAGGCCATAGCCTTAGAATAAAAGGATGCACCTTTAGAAAGGGGATGAGGAGGAATTTCTTTAATCAGAGGGTGGTGAGTCTGTGGAATTCATTGCCACAGATGGCCAAGGATATTTTAAGGAGGAGATTGACAGATTCCTGATTAGTACGGGTGTCAGGAGTTATGGAGAGAAGGCAGGACAATGGGGTTAAGAGGGAGAAATAGATCAGCCATGATTGAATGGCAGGGTAGACTCGATGGGCCCAATGACCTAATTCTGCTCCGATAACTTATGAACTTATACTTCTACAGATGCACCGTAGTAGAAAGCCTAAAGTCGGGTTGGATCACAGCTTGGTTGGGAGCAACTCTGCCCAATGCTGCAAGAAATTGTAGAGAGTTGTGTATGTAACTCAGTCCATCACATAGACCAGACTTCCCACCATTGACTCCATCTATACCTCACATTGCCTCGGGAAAGCAGCCAACATAATCAAAGACTTTCCCGCAATCAAGGTCACTCCTTCTTCTCCTCACTCCCATCGGGCGGAAGATACAGAAGATTGAAAGCGTGTTCCACCAGATTCAGGAACAGCTACATCCCCTGGTGATCAGACTTCAAAATAGTCTTTCCTCAAGCTGGGATACTAACTGATTCTCCAACCTACCTCATTGCGGACATTGGACTTTGTCTCTGGAACTTCCACACTACAATGCTGAGATACTTTATTCTGCACTCTACATCTTTCCCTTCACTCTACCCTATGGGTTGCTTTCACATAGTCCTGTCTGATTCGATTGGACAAAAGCTCCCACATATGGCAATAAATCTAAACTTAAACATAAGTGGACAATGTTTTGTATACTCTTCTATAACTTTATTTCTAATTTGTTCCTGAGGTGTGAGGTTTTCTGACAATATCAGCATTTATTGTACAACCTTAATTGCCTCCAGAACAAAATGACTTGCCAGTCATTTGTGAAAACGCACACCACCAGTTTCAGGGACAATTTCTTCCCAGCTGCTTTCAGGCAACTGAATCATCCTACCACAACCAGAGAGCAGTGCTGAACTACTATCTACCTCTCTGTTGACTCTCAGCCTATCCTTGATCGGACTTTGCTGGCTTTACCTTGCACTGAACGTTATTCCCATATCATATATCTGTATACTGTAAATGGATCGATTGTAATCATGTATTGCCTTTCCGCTGACTGGATAGCACGGAACAAAAGCTTTTCACTGTACCTTGGTACACGTGACAATAAACTAAACTGAACTAAAACTGATTTCAGAGGGCTTTTAGAAGTTACTGAATAATTGCCACTGCTCATATTTAGATCAGGGTGAGGAAAGTATATATTTTTAACCTGAAGGACATTAATGAACAAGATAGGCTTTTATAGCAATCCAGTATTAATGATCAACATTAATAGCTTTTTTATTCCAAATTTAATTGATTATCTTAATTTCAATTTCTCAGCGGCTTAGTTGGATTACATTTCACGACTCTGGATCAATAGAGGAAGACTTTGGAAACTACCCCGGTAATTTAAACATTCCAGTTCTGTGTTTGGAACCATATCCCTTCCCAGAATTAGGAGGCAGTGACAATTTTAGAGCTATTCTTCCCCCTTTAGAACGGTATGGTGGCGCAGCGGTAGAGTTGCTGCCTTAGAGCGCCAGAGAGCCAGGTTCGATCCTGACCACGGGTACTGCCTGTACAGAGTTTGTACGTTCTCCCCGTGACTGCGTGGGGTTTCTCCGGGTGCTCCGGTTTCCTCCCACACTCCAAAGACATACAGGTTTGTAGGTTAATTGGGTTGGTAAAATTGTAAAATTGTCCCTAGTGTGTGGAATAGTGCTAATGTATGGGGTGATCTCTGGTCAGCGCGGGCTGATGTTTAAGAGTCCACTTGGCTGTGGTACACAGACATGGTGCTCTGAATCAAGATGAAAAAATACTGCAGATGCTGGAAATCTGAAATAAAAACAGAAAATGCTGGCAGCACTCAGTGGGTCAGGCAGCATCTGCGGAAGGAGAAACTGTTTAAGTTTCAGGTCAGGTCCCCTTTAACAAAGAGAATACTAGTTAGTTTTTAGCTGTCAAAACCTAATTTGTTTTTCCCCTCAGCTCCAAACAATCCTGGATGTGAAACACAAACAATTTTTTTTCCACAGATGGTGTCTGACCCACTGAGGGTTTCCAACATTTAGTTTTTTTAAATTTTTGTCCTGAATCAAATCCTGAATGACAACCAAGACATCTGCTTGATCTTATTATTTTCGTTATATTTAGCCATTTGATGAAACTGTGTTGTATTCTAGGTCACTTTAGAGGGCAGTTAAGTCACTCATATAGTTCAGATCAGATAAAGGCAGTAACTTCCCATCTCTGAAGGAGATTTGTGAACTAGTTGTTTTGCATTCAATGAAGCAAACTTTTCCACTCCAGATCCATTTTTATTTTCACAGAATTTAAATACTTAAATGTAATATGAACTCACACTCTTCTCACTAATTAATTTAGTTTAGTTTAATTTAGTTTAAAGATACAGTGCAGAAACAAGCCCTTCGGCCCACTGTGTCCGTGCCCTCGGAGATCCTCGTACACTAACACTCTCCTGCACAAATATTAGGGCCAATTTACAATTTTACCGAAGCCAATTAACCTACAAACCAGTACGACTTTGGAGTGTGGGAGGAAACTGGAGCACCCGGAGAAAACCCACGCTGATCACAGGGAGAACATACAAACTCCGTACAGACATCACCCATAGTCAGGATCGGACCCAGGTCTCTGGCGCTGTACGGCAGCAACTCTACCACTGCACCTCCATGCCACCACACTGTAATTTGTCCAGCTCTCTGGATAACCCAACCAGAATCATTGCTATAACATTGCCGTACCCTGCCAGCAGGCTGCCCCACCATCCAGTACAGACAAGCTCCAGGCTGCTTGCCAATCCTGGTGTCAATTTACTTGGTAATTCAACCTGGCGACTTGACATTATATGTGTAGGAAAGAACTGCAGATGCAGACTACCCACAATCAAAGGTAGCCACATAATGCTGGAGTAACTCAGCAGGACAGGCAGCATCTCTGGAGAGAAGGAATGGGTGACATTTCGGGTCAAGACCCTTCTTCAGACTGAGTTACTCCAGCTGAGTTACTCCAGCATTTTGTGTCTACCTTCGACTTGATATCACACTTGGACTCAACACGAACAGCAAATTGCTCATGGGTCAGTAATCAAAAAGAAACATAATATAATTTTCCGAGAAGATAGACACAAATTGTTGGAGTAACTCAGCAGGTCAGACAGCATCTCTGGAGAAAAGGAATAGGTGACGTCATGTGTCGTGACCCTTCCACAGATCGTACTCTCAGTCTACGAATGGGGCCGAAAAGTCACCTATTACTTTTCTCTAGCTGCCTCATCCAGTATCAGTGTAGTTTACTGTCATGTGTACCGAGGTACAGTGAAAAGCTAACCGGTCAGTGGAAAGACAATACATAATTACAATCGAGCCATTTACAGTTTATAGATACATGATAAGGGAATAATGTTTAGTGCAAGGTAAAGCCATGAAGGTCTGATCAAGACTGTTCAAGACTTCTCTCTACTTGCTGTAGGATGGTTCAGTTGTCTGATAACAGCAGGGAAGAAATTGTCCCTGAATCTAGAGGTGTGCGTTTTCACACTTATATAACTTTTGCCCAATGGGAGAGGGGACACCTGGTGTGACTCACTGAGTTACTCCAGCATTCTGTGCCTATCTTCAGTGTAAACCAGCATCTGCAATTCCTTCCTACACATATGTTTTTTTCCTATTTGTATGCATATAAAATTGATTTCACTAATCAATGTTACCACATAGAAAGCTCGTCAATAAGGCACAAAGGCATTTGTCAATATCTCTTTGGTTGCGTAATCAGTATACATTGGCACAAGGTCTTTGATATCTTTTCATTGTAAGGGATGGCAAATGAATTTATATTTTATTAGTTGCAGAATTCAAATATTTTCCACAGTTGGCTCACTTAAAAATTCACGTTACATTTCCAAAACCTCCTGGCTGAATATAAAATGATTGTGTAAAGAAAATGTTGCACACTTAACATTGTAGCTGTCATCGACTATGGGAATCCAGAGAGAAGAAACGAGGACAATTTTTGCTGCTACTTCCCTGCGCATTTTCATTGCTACCAAGGCTGATTTGAGGACACGGTCTGCGGATTTCTTGGTAATGACAATATAATAATCTAGGGCGGCACGGTGACACAGCGGTAGAGTTGCTGCCTTACAGCGCTTACAGGGCCAGAGACCTGGGTTTTGATCCAGACTAATGGTGCTGTCGGTACGGAGTTGGTATGTTCTCCCCGTGACCACGTGGGTTTTCTCAATAGATTCTTCCCACATTCCAAAGACGTACTGGTTTGTAGGTTAATTGGCTTGGTATCAATGTAAAATTGTCTCTATTGTGTGTAGGATTTTGTTAATGTGTGGGGATCGTTGATTGGTGCGGACTAGGTGGGCCGAAGGGCCTGTTTCCGCACTGCATCTCTAAACTAAACTAAACTAAACTAATCTACTACCATTAAGGGCCCGACTGAGAGGGCATCCAAAAGAAGTGGTAGATTGTAGATCCTCCAAGCGTTCCAGTTAAAAGTGTCGAGGAGATGTTGGAGGGTAATTGAGGCTGCCTGGAGACAGGAACTCCCAGCTACCTGCTGACCCCGTAGAGTCATACAGTGTGGATACAGGCCCTTCGGCCCAACTTGCCCATGTTGAAAAACATGCCCCATCTACAGCAGTCCCACCTGCCTGCATTTGGCCCATATCCTTTTAAACCTATCCTATCCATGTACCTGTCCAAATGTATCTTCAACATGTGATAGTACCTGCCTCAACTATCTCCTCTGGCAGCTCGATCGATATACCCACCACCCTGTGTGTAAAATAGTTACCCCACAGGTTTTATTAAATCTCCCCCCCCCCCTCATCTTAAACTTGTGTTCTCTTGTTCTTGATTCTCCTACTCTGGGCCAAAGACTCTGTGCATTTACCCGATCTATGCCTCTCATGATTTTTGTACATTTCTATAAGATCATCCCTCATCCTTCTACGCTTCAAGGAATAAAATCCCAGCCTGCTCAACCTCTCGCTATAGCCCAGGCCCTTGATTCCTAGCAAGATCATCGTAAATCTTCTCTGCACCCTTTCCAGTTTGACAGCATCTTTCCTAAAACTGAACACAATACTCAAAATGTGGCCTCACAAATGTCTTATATAACTGTAACATGGCCTCCCAACTTCTATACTCAAAACTTGGAATGATGAAGGCCAATGTACCAGCCTACCTACTTGTGATGCTACTTTCAATGCACAGTCTCTATCTTCTTCCCCCATCTACTGTTCCCCCTCTATACCCTTCCCCATCTTCTGTCCCCCCTCTATGCACTTCCCCATCTACTGTCCCCCCTCTATGCACTTCCCTATCTACTTTCCCTCCTCTATACCCTTCCCCATCTACTGCCCCGCTCCATACCCTTCCCCATATACTTTCTTTCCCTCCTCTATACCCTTCCCTAATCTCCTTGGTCTCCTAATCTGAGTAAAGACATTCTTGCCATAGAGGGAGTACAGAGAAGGTTCACCAGACTGATTCCTGGGATGTCAGGACTTTCATATGAAGAAAGACTGGATAGACTCGGCTTGTACTCGCTAGAATTTAGAAGATTGAGGGGGGATCTTATAGAAACTTACAAAATTCTTAAGGGGTTGGACAGGCTAGATGCAGGAAGATTGTTCCCGATGTTGGGGAAGTCCAGAACAAGGGGTCACAGTTTAAGGATAAGGGGGAAGTCTTTTAGGACCGAGATGAGAAAAACATTTTTCACACAGAGAGTGGTGAATCTCTGGAATTCTCTGCCACAGAAGGTAGTTGAGGCCAGTTCATTGGCTATATTTAAGAGGGAGTTAGATGTGGCTAAAGGGATCAGGGGGTATGGAGAGAAGGCAGGTACAGGATACTGAGTTGGATGATCAGCCATGATCATATTGAATGGTGGTGCAGGCTCGAAGGGCCGAAGGGCCTAACTCCTGCACCTATTTTCTATGTTTCTATGTTTCCCCGCCTACTGTTCCCCCCTCCAGCACTATCCCATTTACTCTTCCCCCCTCTCTACCACTCCGTCCTCTGCTGTCCCCTTCTACACCCCTCCTTCTGCTGTGTCTCCCTGTAATGTCCTCTCCCCCTCATCTCCTCTCTCTCTCTCTCTCTCTCTCTCTCTCTCTCTCACCAGTTGGCTGGAGGGACCAGTTGCTGTTTACCTTCGCTCAGTTGCCCGTCTCCGAGGCGGGGTCTTCGGCGACGCAAGGGTGGATGAATCGCGATGTGAACCAAAGTGCAGAGAGAAAGCCATCAGCACAGTGACAAGCGAGCAAACCCCGTTCCTTCCTTCCAGCAGGTGAGAAAGCAGCCGTGACAATTGAGCCTTCATTTGCATTTTAACCGGGGGAGTTAGCGGCATGGGTTGCATCGGTGGACTTGCGTTAGAGTGGGAGGTGGACGTGTGAGTTTCTGCACTACTCGGCAGAGGTCGGCGGGCCCGTCGGGGCATGCATTGATCTAGGATTGAACCACCTCGCTATTGTTGGGGCTGGGATGGTACATGTAACCCAACAGGTTACAATGTACTGCTGCCGCCCTTCGCGACCTGGCGACAGACTCAATTACAGAACGGGGGTTGAAATGTACTGCCCTGAAATGAAATATTTTATTATGTTTCATCTCGAATTTCCGAGCGCTGATAATATGATATATATTAATAGACACTGCCGGCATTATTGACATTAAGCAAGAGTGCATTCGATCATCTCAAAGTGTTTTAATGGCATCATATTTTCTCGGAAATAAAGGTTTAACATTTTATGGATGAATTTCACCTCGAATTGACTTTCTGCCACAAGAATATCTTTCAACGTGACAGATAAATGCCAGCAGTCACGACTGAAACACTTTTACATTTATTTTCCTGATCGATGGGATTTGTTTGTTTGCCTTTTTAAAAAAAACTGTTGAAAAACTGAGCCTAATAAGATTGCTACAAATGTGATTGTTGCGATCCTTTTGTTTTTTTAATCGTTTCTTGAAACGATTGTGTTTTCATACTTTAACAAGTTTAATTTTACGAGCCATTCCCGCAACAAAACAAACAAACAAACAAACAAAAAATCATATTCGACAAAATAAAAAAGTGTTGTCACGTTTTTACGTGAAAATAGCTCTCAAAGTCAGATTTGTTATTTCTCGTCCATCCGAGCGCACTTTAAACGAATTGAGGTTGGCTATTTATTTCAGGGCAAGCGACGTGGCACATAATCAATGAACAGCGTGGCGAAATCTGGAGAGAGTTGGTTAAATAGTGACGGTGACACTCCAGGTATCTGTCAAAGGGAGGCGGCGGCGGCAGCAACAGCAGCAACAGCAGCAGCAGCAATCTCGCCGAAGATGTTGCTGAGACGAGAGGCAGCCTTTCCCCGTCCGCTACCCACATTATCCAGCACTTGTCCGCACACCATCACCGCACAATGGGCACCTTGCAGAAGAACATAGAAGAGGAAACCCAGCTTTGAGGCAAGCAAGCGGCGGGACTGGGTTGTTTCATGTCATTTTACATCCTTCGCTGCGTTTCAATGCGGACCTGAAACCCCAGCTGTGTGCATTGTCAGTGAAGACTCGCTCGCCAAACCTGAGAGAGAGAGAGAGAGAGAGAGAGAGAGAGAGAGAGAGAGATAGATACTTCATTGTACAATGAAAACCACCAGGAAATGTAGAGCCTTGCTGGCGGTGGGCTTAAACTTAGTGGCTCTCTTCTTCTCCACAACTGCTTTCATCACAACCTACTGGTGCGAGGGCACCCAGAAAGTGGCCAAACCAAACTGTAACAAGGTCACCAAATTAAACTGTATCAACTTTAACGGCAGCGGAGCGGCGAACGGCTCCAATTCCAACCTGCCCCTTTACAGCTGGGATACCGGGGACGACAAGTTTTACTTTCGCTACTTCCACACCGGCATTTGGTACTCCTGTGAAGAGAACATAAACGGCATCGGTGAGTGTGACAACTCGCGGTCTTTCTATCGCGTTTCTCTGCTTAGCGGGTGTCGGTCGGGGGGTCGGGGTCTAGTGGCGGTGTCCCCTCCTGAACCCGCCTATGGTTTCTTCGGTCAGAAACATCGAGCATTTAAAAAAAAAGATTACAGAGAAAGAAAAAAACACCCGACACCTTCAACTGTTTACAGGCAGCCACTCTCTGTGATACAAACGTTTCGCGCTCTGCTAGCCTCGGACGTTTCTTAAGCAATTCTGAAACTACTCTGAAATTGAAAAAGTAGGGGGCTTATCTTGAATCTGTGATTCCAATTAGTTTCAATGAGGATGGCACTGAAGGAAGACGTGGACAGAGTCATAGAGTCATTCGGCATGGAAACAGGTCCTTTGGCCCAGCTTGTCTGCCCCGACCAACATGTCGCATCTACACTAGTCCCACCTGCCTGCATTTGGCCCAAATCCCTCTAAACCTGTCCTACCCACATACCTGTCTAGATGTTTCTTACACGTTGTGATAGTACCTGACTCAACTACCTCCTCCGGCAGGTCATTCCATACACCCACCACCCCTTGTGTGAAAAAGTTACCCCTCAGGTTCCTATTAAATCTTTTCCACCCCTCACCTTATGTGACCTATGTCCTATGCTCTCGATTCCCCTACTCTGGGCAAGTGCATCTACCTGACTCAATCACAGTTAACATGGGGACACCTTGATCAAATCCCCTTCAGACGCCCAAACTGCATAGGCTCATTGAGAAGTAAGAGCACTGAGAGATTTAATCCTGAGTTAAGCAGTAACTCTTAATCTTTCTACTTGGCACCTGATTCAGTAAAGCAAACAATTTCTAATGCAATTTACCGTTTCTGCTTCACTACTTGCTTAGAATAAACATCATTCATTCAAGTCAAGTTTATTGTCATATGTGTAGGAAGGAACTGCAGATAGACACAAAATGCTGGAGTAACTCAGCGGGACAAGCAGCATCTCTGGATAGAGGAATGGGTGACGTTTCGGGACGAGACCCTTCTCAGACTTCGGGATCTGCAGTTCCTTCCTAAAGGAACTGCAGATGCTGGTGTAAACCGAAGATAGACACAAAATGCTGGAGTAACCCAGCAGGACAGGCAGCATCTCTGGAGAGAAGGAATGGGTGATGTTTCAGGTCAAGACCCTTCTTCTGAAGAACATCACCTATTCCTTCTCTCCAGAGATGCTGCCTATCCTGCCGAGATACTCCAGCAATTTGGTGTCTATCTTTATTGTCATATGCACAGGTACAATGAAAATCTTGATGTAGAAGTGTCCCAGGCAGCAAGACTCGGATAACACACAGAAAAATAAATTGTACATAAATTACATATAAATCTCACATTAATTCTACAAGAAAATGTAAAGAGAAAGATTGTTCGACAAAAACAAGAGTAGTGCAAAAAATACATTAATTCACTCATTCATCATGCTTTTCTTAACAATTTTGTTGAATAAATTAGTTGTTCAGTCAGTTGTGTTTATGGAGATAGTTCTCATGGAAGCTCCAATTTAAAAAAAATCATATTCATATGGTCAGGATTGAGAGTTTTCAAGTCAGATAGATGCAGCATGGAAACACACCGACCATCAACCACCCATTACGCAGACCCTACATTTGTATTCTCCCCACATACTCATCAACTTCCCCTTCCTATTGTTCTACCACTCACCTACACTGTGGGGCAATTTACAGAGGCCCACTTTAACCTTCCTACCTGTATGCTTTCAAGAGAGAGCTAGATAGGGCTCTTAAAAATAGCGGAGTCAGGGGATATGGGGAGAAGGCAGGAATGGGGTACTGATTGGGGATGATCAGCTATCAGCTCGAAGGACCGAATGGCCTACTCCTGCACCTATTGTCTATTGTCTATGTCTTTGGTATGTGGGAAGAAACCGGAGCACTCAGAGAAAACCCATGCAGTCACAGGGTAAGCATGCAAACTTTAGCAAAGGATTCCATCCAGCATCAGAACCCAAAGACACCGTGGGCTTATGCTCAAGCAGAATATATAACAAGGAAAATTGTCCAGCTCTCAATATCTGGAAGTCTATCAAACACTGAAGTTAAGATAAACTTGCATTTCTTTCGATAGTTCAGAGGGATGAAAAAGACCATCATTTTGGTTTATACTATTTCAAGGTAAACAAAAATAAGTGGTTATGCCTGTTGTCAGCAGTGAGGAAACCATTTTAGAATGTATGTGGTACTGAAAAGGTTAATAGTGAAATAAAAATCAACAATTATTTAGAGTACATCAACAGTTGGGAAATACTGATCACAACATTGTATTCTAAACAAGAATATGCAAGGGCAATGGTGAATCATTAGACTTCACTTCAGACTTTAGAGATACAGTGCGGAAACAGGCCCTTAAGCCCACCGAGTCTGCGCCAACCAGCGATTACCCCGTACTCCAACACTATCTTACACGCTAGGGACAATTTACAATATTTACTGAATCCAATTAACCTAGAAACCTGTACATCTTTGAAATGTGGGAGGAAACCAGAGCACCTGGAGAAAACCCACGCAGACACAGGGAGAACGTACAAACTCCGTACAGACGGCACCCGTAGTCAGGACCGAACCCGGGTCTCTGGCGCAGTAACTTTGTCGCTGCACCACTATGCCGCCCCAATGAGTATTCACCTTTATCATTCTAGGTATTGCGTCATTGGGATGAATGGGACTATGGCCCCAATTAATTGTGCAGAAAAGTTAAATAGCAGGTTCCTGGAACAACATTGGAAAATCCGCAAATGCATTGCTCATGAAAAACTCCACACAGGTGGGATTCAAGGTCAGGATTGAACCTGGGTCTCTGGCGTTGCGAGGTTGACGCTCTACCAACTGTGCTGCCCTTTGATCATTATTCAGAAAGTTTCTGTCACTAATTGGGAAACTAATCGCATTGGAGATAATTCTCTGAACTTGCTGCTGGATTTGGAATGGGTTTAGAAATTTCGTTGTTTTTTTGCATTTATTCCACATTTTTTTTAGCAAATAAATTTTGACAGAAATTGCTGTCTGCAACAAAATCCTTCTTTTCTCTCTAGGACTACATAAATAACTGCAATTCTTGAATTATTTCCAATTTTTTAAACAAGTGAAAACACTTTTTGGTCATTGTGTACTTGTCACAATGCACAACAAACCTTATAATTGTGTAGGAAGGAACGGCAGATGCTGGATTACACTGAAGAAGGACAGAAAATGTTGGAGTAACTCAACGGGTCAGGCAGCATCTCTGGAGAAAAGGAATAGGTGATGTTTCGTGTCGAGACCCTTCTTCATTCTGAGAGTCAGAGGAGCGGGAAAGTAGTGGCATGATAAGATACAGAACAAATCACGTTCACCAGAGATGCTGCCTGACCCGCTGAGTTACTCCAGAATTTTGTGTCTATCTTAGCTATGTGACTTGGAGGGCATTCTTCAGATTGTGGTGATTTGGGTTTATTAACATCACCTATTCCTTTCCTCCAGAGATGCTGCCTGACCCGCTGAGTTACTCCAGCATTTTGTGTTAATCCTTATAATTGTGTCAGTATTGGACAGGGAGAGAATTAATTTAGTTGAATCTTATTCACCCAGTTAATTGCTATGTATCGTTTAATAGTGTTTGCAACATAGAGACATAAAAAAATTAAAGCACAGGAACAGACGTTTTGGACCACCATGCATGCCTTTGCTGATGTTAATGTCCAATTAAACTGATCCCATCTGCCTGCACATGGTCCATATCTCTCTGTTCCCTGCCTCTTGATGTGTGTGTTTAAAATGACTTTTAAATGTTGCCATCATATCTGCTTCGACCACCTCCCCTGCTGGTATTTTCCAGGCACCTTCCATTCTCTGTGTTAAGCAAATCTTCCCTCGAAAATCTCTTTAAAAAATTTCCCCCTCTCACCATAAAAATCGACAAGTGCTCTGGACTTTGTGTGAATATGTTTCAACTGACTTGATTCTGTCCTTGCTCCTGTCAGCTAATCAGCTGGAAGTCACTTATTATGTTTATCAGAGTCCTCCTTTTCTTGTATTACAGCTCAGTAGAATTAAAGGAAAGTGGTACAAAATGTTCAAATATGCTTACCGATTTGAGTTCCTGACCGACAATTCAAATATCCCTCCTCCCTCCCATGTCATTCATTCAGTACCTGTTTACATTTTGACCTAGGTTGAAAAAGTTGTCCTGAGTTTTTTGTAATCATATTTTTGATCTGCGCGTCTTGTGTGGACTTTTAACAATCCAACTTTTGGAATGCACACGATTGAAAATGATCTAATTAGAAAGCTGTTAGATGAGAGGAAAGGGCTTTCATATTGGCCATGCAAAGCAGCAACACAACATCGCGGCACACTGATCTGTATTCAGAAGAGAAAAGGTAGGCTAATGCCCTGTGCATAATAGCATTGAATGAGGATTAGTACGTCGTGGGCCACACCTGAAATGACCCCGACCTTTCTCCTCCTATTCTCACCAACCCGTGCACAAAGACGAGTGTAGCTTAAGAACATCAGGGCGGCGGGAACTGCTTTGTGCAGCAATTTTCCTTGATGTTTTGATCAACTACAAGGCTTTGTCGTGCTTGCATTTATTTGCAAGGAGAGGACCAACGCACAGATGATAGGTGTAGGAAAGAACTGCAGATGCTGGTTTACTCCGAAGATAGACACAAAATGTCGGAGTAACACAGGCAGCATCTCTGGATAGGAATGGGTGATGTTTCGGGTCGAGACCCTTCTTCACACAGATGATAATGTGTGTAGCTTGCATTGCACTATAGTTCAGTTTAAAATGATGCTTCAATCTCCTCCATTCATTTTCTAATCACTGAAACACTGAATAGCAGTTTTACCTTGATAATGCCAGCCTTGGAACCATTGGATTTATTTTCAAGAAAGTCTTCCAATTGTACATACTGTCGTTTTATGCACATTCCAAATGCTTTTGTTTTGGTTATATTCTCGGAGATATAAACGTATATAAAACCAAGGAAAGATTTGTCAAAATGATAGCCCTCTTGGCAATTTAAGGCTTGTTTTCGGGGAGATTAGCAACTGCAGTGGGAGTGTGAACCTACCAAATGGTGGTGCCACAGTTTAATGGCTCCTCGGTACTCCGGTACTCTAGACGGGTAAAACACTTGCACATTTTCAAGAGAACTGGGCTTCTCAGTTTAGCTGTTAGGAATTTTATGTGTCCATCCTTGGAACAGTTCAATTCACATTTTCAATTCAATGATATTTTATTGTCACATGTACCTAGGTACAGTGAGATGCTTCGTTTTGCATACAACTTGGTCAAATTATACGGCAGACATCACCTAGGCAGCGCACAAGTGTCGCCACGTTTTGGCGCCGACATAGTTTCACAGGTTCTCCGAACAGTCTTCTCTACTGCCGGCCACCGCACGTGACAGCAGGTGGCCCTACGGCCAGGTCTCCCTTCGTTCTCGGCGGCTCACCCCCCCTGTCTTGTCAGACCTATCAGAAGTCTTGTAGGAAGGAACTGCAAATGCTGGTTTAAACTGAATATAGACACAAAAAGCTGGAGTAACTCAGCGGAACGGGCAGCATCTCTGAATAGAAGGAATGGGTGAAGTTTCGGGGACGAGACCCTTCTTCAGATTGAGTCAGGGGAGAGGGAGATACAGTGATAAGGAAGTGTAAGGTGTGAAAACGAGACAAAGGGGATGGAGATCAAGGAACATGTAGAATAAGTCATTGTTAGCTAGGAGAAGGTAACAACAAAGCAAACCGATAAAATGAAAATGAGGACAGTCAGAGAATGGGATGGGGGGATGGATGGAGAGAGAGGGAAGGCAAGTGTCACTTCAAGTTAGAGAAGTCAATATTCATACCACTGGGGTGTAAACTACTCAAGCAAAATATGAGGTGTTGTTCCTCCAATTTGGGCTGGGCCTCACTCTGACAGGACAGAAAGGTCAGCGTGGGAATGGGAGGGGGAGTTTAAGTGTTTAGCCACCGGAAGATCAGGTAGGTTTAGGCGGACTGAGCGGAGGTGTTCAGGAGGACAAATGTAAGGGGAAAGTATGCAATTAATGGCAGGACCATTAAAGTAAGGGGTTTGGGGACGCGGGGAGGAGCTTAGCGTTTAAAAGATATTGCAGGGGAAAGTTTTTACACAGACTGTGGTAGCTGCCTGGAACATGCTGTCAGGGATGGTGGTGGAAAAGGTATGAGAATGCCCTTTAAAAAGCTTTTGGATGAGTACATGGTTATGCAGATAATGGAGGCATAAGGATTTCGTGCAAGCGGATGGAAGTAATTTCATTTGGCATCATGTTCGGCATCATGTACTGTTCATGAGCCGAAGGGCCTGTTCATGAGCTTTAGACTTTAGAGATACAGCAAGGAAACAGGCCCTTCGTCCCACCGAGTCTGCGCCAACCAGCGATCACCCCATACACTTACACTGTCCTATACATTAGGGACAATTTTACGATTTTATAGAAGCCAATTAACCTACAAACTTGTACGTCTTTGGACTGTGGGAGGAAACTGGAGCACCCGGGGAAAACCCACGTGGTTACAAGGAGAACGTACAAACTCCGGACAGACAGCACCCATAGTCAGGATCGAACTCGGGTCTCTGCCGCTGCAAGGCAGTAGCTCTACCGCTGCGCCACCGAGCTCTCCCGTTCCCTGTGTTATGCTGTACTGTTCTATGTTCCAGTTAACACAACAATTTTATGAGAGATTAGAACATAGCGTATCCGTGACAATGTCCGTGACAAATATGATTCTAAGTTAATCTAATCTGAAGCTGAATCCTCAGTTGCCCAAATAAGAATTTAATATCTGAGCCAGCATGTTTTTATTTCATTGCTTCAGGGTTCTGCGTGTGATTAAACAGGATATTGCGGGGCATGTTTTTACGCAGACAGCGTGCTTGGAACTTGCTGTCAGGGATGGTGGTGGAAACATATGAGATTTGCCTTTAAAAAGTTTTCAGATAGTCACATGGATATGCAGAGAATGGAGGGCAGCACGGTGGCACAGCGGTAGAGTTGCGGCCTTACAGCGCCAGAACCCTGGTTCGATCCTGACTATGGGTGCTGTCTGTGTGGAGTTTGTATGTTCTCCCCATGACTGCATGGGTTTTCTCCGGGTGCTCCGGTTTCCTCCCACATTCCAAATGACGTACAGGTTTGTAGGTTCATTGCCTTTGGTAAAAATTGTAAATTGTCCCTAGTGTGAAGGATAGTGCTCGTGTCTGGGGATCGCTGGTCAGCTGGGACTTGATGGGTTGACGGGCCTGCTTCTGTGCTGTATCTTTAAACTAAACTAAATTAAATTAAACTAGGCTAAAGGGTAGTTCATGTCAATATATGCTCCATGCAATAGACAGATCAGTGTGCCCTGGGTCTTCTCTCACTGTTCTCTGGATAATTTGGTAAATTATCTGAATAAATAGTGAAACCATTATAGCTATATTTAGAAAACAGGTTGAGAAATGAATACTTGTAGCATATAAAAAAAACACTGTGAAATAAAATTAGAAAGTAAATGATTTAAATCTAGTCTGGTGCATAATGTTTCCATGATTCGAGATGGACCAAAATTTGTCAAACTGTTCCTTCTTGTCTGAGAGCAGAATCAGAAACATGAAAAATTGGAAATTCAGAACTAGTTTACAGAGTCAACATTTAAGTCAGTGACTGGCCATTCTATGGAAATCTCTGAAATCAGGCTTGACTTGTTCAACCATAAGGTATATGAATAATGTGTAGAAGGAATAGCAGATGCGGGTTTACACCGAAGATCGGCATAAAATGCTGGAGTAACTCAGCGGGTCAGACAGCATCTTTGGAGAAAAGGAATAGGTGACGTTTCGTGTCGAGGCCGTCTGACACGCAGAACCCTGAAGCAATGACATAAAAACATGCTGGCTCAGATATTAGTTTCTTATTTGGGCAACTGAGGATTTAGGTTCAGATTAGATTAAGTTGGAATCATATTTGTCTCGGGCATTGTCACAGATACTCTATGTTCTAACCTCTCATAAAATTGTTGTGTTAACTGGAACATAGAACAGTACAGCTTAGCACACGGAATGGGAGAGCACGGTGGCGCAGCAGTAGAGCTACGGCCTTGCAGCGCCAGAGACCCGAGTCCGATCCTGACTATGGGTGCTGTCTGTACGGAGTTTGTACTTTCTCCTTGTAACCACGTGGGTTTTCTCTGGGTGCTCCGGTTTCCTCCCATTGTGGGCTCCACCTTTTCTTGATCATCGTTGCTGGCTTTGATTTATCCTTTCGCATACCTTTCATTCATTTGTTCTTTATACCTTTTCGTATCTCTCGTTTCTCTCCCCCCTGACTCTCAGAAACCCTTCTTCAGACTGAGAGTCAGGGGAGAGGGAAACTAGAGATGTGAAGAGGTACAAAGAACAAATGAATGAAAGGTATGCAAAGGGACAAATCAAAGCCAGCAACGATGATCAAGAAAAGGTGGGGCCCACAATGGTTTGTTGTTGGCTGTGGAGAAAGTGATAATGAGTGAAACTAACAGGTGAAACAGTGAAACTGGTCGGATGACTAGGGTGGGGGATGGACGGATGGGAAGAGAGGGAGAAAGAGAGAGAGAGAGAGAATGTTTTCACGAGCTATATGAATAATGTGTGATTAGTATAGAACTGAAAAAGTATTGCTGATACTTGAAATATGAAACAAAGTAAGAAATTGCGGAGAACATTGTTAGGTCAGAGAGTATCTGTGGAGGGAAACCGAATGCATGTTTCACGTTTAGTACAGGTGTCAGGGATAATGGGGTGAAGGCAGGAGAATTAATGGGGTTAGGAGGGAGAGATAGATCGGCCATGATTGAATGGCGGAGTAGACTTGATGGGCCAAATGGCCCAGTTCTACTCTTGTCACTTATGACCTTATTTCACCAGATAACTGGGTGGGGGAAAGAGAAGATGTAAAATCAGTGATGTTGCATCTCCTGTGGTTGGGGGAGTTCCAGTGGGCGAGTGTTGAGTATTAGTGGATATGGAAGTCTAGACCAGAGTAATGAGCACAGTCCCTCTGGAATGAGAAAAGGGAAGGGGAAGGAAAAATCTGCCTGATGGTTGCATCATAGTGGGAGCAATTGAAGGTAGGGAGGATAATCCGGGCACCCGAAAAAGAGACCACATCACCCCGATTCTGGCCTCTCTCCACTGGCTCCCAATGCGGTTCCGAATCAATTTCAAGCTCCTTCGTTATGTTTTCAAAGCCCTTAACGGGCTTGCCCCCACCTACATCAAAAATCTTCTTACCCACCATACCACCTCCAGGTCCCTCAGGTCGGCCGACTTGGGGTTACTGACCATCCAGCGGTCTAGGCATAAGCTCAAGGGCGACCACGTTTTTGCGGTTGCAGCACCTAGACTATGGAACAGCATCCCTCTTCCCATCAGAACTGCCCCCTCCATCAACTCTTTTAAGTCTAGACTTAAAACCTATTTCTACTCACAAGCCTTTCGTGAGGTCCTCTGAGGGAGCGCTGTATGTATGTATTTATGTATGTATTGTTGATCTATGTACCACTGTTTGTAGCACATTAATACCTGCACTGATGTAAAGCACTTTGATCAACGAGAGTTGTTTTTAAATGTGCTATAGAAATAAACTTGACGACTTGATAATCTACTAAACATAAAGACAGATGGGGTAGAAGGCGAGTTTGAGGGGAGACCACTCCTTCTTCTGGGCTATAATTTGATGAGCTATATTTTCCAGTTAGTTTAGTTTATTGTCACGTGTACCGAGGTACAGTGAAAAGCTTTTAAGTGCGTGTAATCCAGTCAACGTAAATCGAGCCGTCCACAGTGTACGGATGCAGGATAAAGGGAACCTGCTGTTGGATTAAAGGTTTAAAAGAGGGGTGGCACAGTGGTAGAGCTGCTGCCTCACAGCGGCAGAGTCCCGGGTTCAATCCTGACTGTCTGTACGAAGTTTGTACTTTTTCTCTTTGACCGCTTTGATTTCCCCGGGTGCTCTGGCTTCCTCCAACACCCCAAAGATGTACAGGTTTGTAGGTTAATTGGCTTTGGTTAATAAAAATTGTAAATTGCCCCAAGTGTGTGTAGGATAGTGCAAGTGTGCGGGGATCACCGGTCCGCGTGGAAATGGTGGGCCGAAGGGCCTGTTTCCCCGCTGTATCTCTAAACTAAACTAAACTTAAACGAGAGGAGCAATTGTAATGAGTGATTGCAGATCCACATTTGTGACCAGTACGCGGAGAGGCGCCTGGTTTAGGACATTCTTTCTCTGTCCTCTATTTTCAATCATCTCTTCTATTTACACCTCCTTCAGACAGATCAGCTGTGATTAACAGGCTTGAACCTCCTCTCTCAGTCGGCACCAACACCATCTGTGTCATTCAATTACTTTCGGTCTCCAGTCTAATTTTGGTTTTAGTCTTTAGTTTTAGAGATACAGTGCGGAAACAGGCCCTTCAGCCCACTGAGTCCGCGCCGACCAGCGATCCCTGTCCACTAACACTATCCTCAGCACACTCGGGACAATTTACATTTATACTAAGCCAATTGACCTACTAACCTGTATGTCTTTGGAGTGCGGGAGGATACCAGAGATCTCGGGAGAAAAGCCACGCAGGTCACAGGGAGATCGTACAGACTCCGTACAGAGAAGCGCTCGTAGTCAGGATCAAACCCAGGTCTCTGGCGCTGGAAGGCTGCAACTCTATCATTACGCCAACGTGTCGCCCAAGGTAGTATTGTTACAAAATTTTGAGATTTTAAAAATCAAGTCTGCAATTTATCCCATCAGATAAAGCATAAAAAGAAGTTTAATTTGACACCTAATTCACTTTCACATCTTCAGTATTAAAAGTTATGGCCATTTTCATACACGGTAATTAGCATCTTGTTGCTTACTGCTTTTCCATTGACTTAACTCAAAAACTGTGATCAAGGACAGTCCAAAGCCCATAACCTTCTTAAATATTAAGAGAACTGAATGAAATTTTCAATTATTATAGATCGAAGCATTCTGAAACAAATATGAAACAATCTTACTTGGATGACCTGAAATTAAAGCATATAATTAGTTAGTTACCTAATTGTAGCTAATTACAAAATTCAATTACTAGATCTAAACATCTATCAATTTCTTAAGAAAAGGTTAACATTTTTAAAAAGCCTAAGTGTCCAAATAACATTCATACAAGAATTCACAATATAACATGATTTTTAAATCTCATTGTCATGAATTTATAGGCCAAATGGAAGGAATTTAATGTTTAATTCCCGTAAATTAATGGGCATTTCAATCATCTTGCGAGTGGGTTTTTGTGGAACGCCATCGATTGGAAGGTTGCGGTTGCGGTGAATTTGAACCCCATATCGGCAGGAAAAACACTGCCGGTTCGTATGGGGCCAAAATCACATTTTCGCCAAGGAAATTTTGATTAAAGTCATCCTAAGAAGCAAGTTTATATGTAAAATAAACGACTTACCCCGTGTTTTGTCCCCTACTTGAGATCCGTCCCGTTGTAGGCATTGAGGGCATTAGAAGTAGCTTTTTTATTTTATTCCAGTGATTAAATTGTCCAGCGATTTAAAAAAAAAAAACTTTCGAGAACGGAAGTCGGAACGATTTTTCTGCATCAGCTGGCAGCACGACATCCATCTCGGATAGGCAGGAGAAAATGGCATTTTAATCCCGCCCCCCCCAAAAGGCGCCAAAGTCGTGCACACGGCCAGTGGCAGAACTGCAGCGCCGCTGAAGGTAAGTATTGTAACATCGCTACCCAAGGTCTCCAGTCTCCAGTTAAATTTCCATTCGTTATTCCCCCCACTTTTCACACCCTTGCTCATGCTCCCCACCCCCCCCCCCCACCCCTCTCTGCAATTTAAAACATGTTGTTCCCTAACTTTTTCCATGCCACTAGAAAGTCCACAAGTTATAGGAGTAGAATTAGGCCATTCGGCCCATCAAGTCTACTCCGCCATTCAATCATGGCTGATCTCTGCCTCCTAATCCCATTATCCTGCCTTCTCCCCATAACCTTTGACACCCATTCTAATCAAGAATTTGTCTATCTCTGCCTTAAAAATATCCACTGACTTGGCCTCCACGGCCCTCTGTGGCAATGAGTTCCACAGATTAACTACCCTCTGACTCAAGAAGTTCCTCCTCGCCTCCTTTCTAAAAGAATGCCCTTTAATTCTGTGGCTATGACGCCTGGTCCTAAACTCTCCCACCAGTGGAAACATCCTTTCCACATCCACTCTATCTATGCCTTTCATTATTCTGTAATTTTCAATGAGGTCCCCCTCAGCCTTCTAAACTCCAGCAAGTAGAGGCCCAATGCTGTCAAACACTCCTAGTGTTTGTTGAACCGAAACATCCCTCTACATGGCTGTCACTGACTTAGTAAGCATCTCCAGCATTTTCTGTTATGTTCTAAATTTAGTATAACCTGCTTCTCAGCTAATTATGAAACATTCACAGATGCTATAAATGCCATGTTTTACAGCTTGAGGTATTCTGCAGCTCCTGGTTGATAAAAAAACGAATATCTCCTGTTATATTCATATTTTGTTGATAAATTGCTTGCTGGATCTCTGAATGGTCCTCTCCTCCAGGGTACCACTACTGCGGTTGCAGTAAGGCAGCGGTAGAGTTGCTACCTTACAGCGAATGCAGCGCCGGAGACCCGGGTTCGATCCCGACTACGGGTGCTGTCTGTACGGAGTTTGTACGTTCTCCCCGTGATCTGCGTGGGTTTTCTCCGAGATCTTCGGTTTCCTCCCACACTCCAAAGACGTACAGGTTTGTAGGTTATTTGGCTTGGTAAATGTAAAAATTGTCCCTAGTGTGTGTAGGATAGTGTTAATGTGCGGGTATCGCTGGTTGGTGCGGACTCGGTGGGCTGAAGGGCCGTTTCCACGCTGTATCTCTAAACTAAAAACTAAACTACTACAAGAGTACATGATTCCAACTGCTGCCAAAGAGCGGCACAGTGACACACTTAGTCGAGCTGTTGCTCCAGCCACCCTGCTTTAATCTCGACCTCTGGTGTTTGGGCGGCAAGGTGGCGCGGCGGTAGAGTTGCTGCCTTACAGCCCCAAACACCCGGGTTCGGTCCTGACCACGGGTGCCATCTGTATGGAGTTTGTACGTTCTCCCTGTGACCGCGTGGGTTTTCTCCGGGCGCTCCGGTTTCCGCTCACACTCCAAAGGCGTGTATGTTTGTGGGTTAATTAGCTTCTGTAAAATTGCCCCTAGTGTGTTGGATGTAAAACAGGGATGATATAGAACTAGTGTACAGGTGATCATTGGGTCGGCGCGGACTTGGTGAGCCGTACAGACTGTTTGCATGCTGTATCTGTAAACTAAACTAAACTCTGGTGCTGTCCGTGTGAGTTTGCATGTTTTCACTGCCACTGTGTAGGTTTCCCTTGGATGCGTTGCTAGGTTAATGTGCCACTGTAGTGTACCCCAACCATGTAAATAAGTGATTGAATCTGGGAGGAATTGATGGGAACCTCCTTTTCCGTTTATTTACCCTATCGCCATTTTATTACCTTAATAGCGACAGATTTTGCTCAGTTAATCTTGTGGACACATTCTGCGTTTCACTGAGATCAAATGAATAGTGAAAGGCTTGGATAGAGTGGATGTGGAGAGGATGTTTCCACTAGTGGGAGAGTCTAGGACGAGAGGTCACAGCCTCAGAATAAAAGGACGTTCCTTTACGAAGGAGATGAGGAAGAGTTTTGTTAGCCAGACGATGGTGAATCTGCGGAATTCATTGTCACAGAAGGCTGTGGAGGCCAAGTTAATGGATATTTTTAAGGCAGAGAGATAGATTTTTGATTAGTACGGCTGTCAGGGGTTATGGAGAAAAGACAGGAGGATGGGGTTAAGAGGGAAAGATAGATCAGCCATGATTGAATGGCGGAGAAGACTTGATGGTCCGAGTGGTCTAATTCTGCTCTTATCACATGAACTTATGAAATGTGGACATGCTTGTGCTCCATAACCCCCACAATATCGCCATTCAGCAGAAAACTCTCGGTCTCAGATTTAAAACTAACAAATTTTGGGCGGCACGGCAGCACAGATGTAAAGTTGCTGCCAAGGACATACAGGATTATAGGTTAATTGGCTTCAGTAAAAAATTGTAAATTGTCCCTCGTGTGTAGGATAGTGAAAGTGTACGGGGATCACTGGTCGGTGCGGACTCGGTGGGCCGAAGGGCCTGTTTCTGCGCTGTATTTCCAAATTAAACCAAACAATTGATGTATAACCAGCTGTTCTTTCTAAACTCCACATAGGGCAGAGTTAGATTGAATGTGCACATGTGGATTTCCCAGGGATCTTGTGTGCAGTAGATAGGTTTCTGCCTGAATCCAGTCATAAGCTAATTAAACATAAGACCTCTTCGGCACATCAGAGTGTGTTGTGCAATGTACTGAAATGGGAATTATAGACTTAAATGTTCTAATGATCACCAATTGACCAACGTAGTCAACCAGAATATATTGCCTTTGTTATCACTTTGTTTGCTGTTTATTGAGATCAAGATGTGTTTTTTTAAAGATCTGGCTTGGCTCTTTTCCCTCGGGTTAATCCAGGTATCAGAGGATATCTTCAAAAGGAAGAGCTGTGGTCCCGCAAATTATAACCAAAATCTGAAATCAAATCACGCTACAATACCTTGCAGCACTGCACTACAATTTATGGGAGATACAACAAAATAAGAAAAAAAAATGTTATTTGCTGCAAAATATTTATGACATGCTTGAGTTACCATTTGAACTAAATCTAATTAATCCCAGGATAAGAAAATTTAGGATAAGAAAGCAAAATGAAGACAGCTGTGTGCATTAATACAAAACCTTGTGAATCTCGGATTTAATTTCTGCTGGTCCATGGATTTTTGTGTTACTAATACATAGATTACATTAATTTATTGCAATGTACACCAGAGTGCAATGAAATACCTTATTCAAGGAAGCTCACAGAGTAAATACACACAGTAATGACGTGTAATCCTACATGTATTTTGTTTACTTTGTGAACCGTACACAGCAGAGTGGTGCAAGATTGCCGTGCAAAATCCAAATAGTACAAAAGAATATTTGAGTACAATAATGGGATTACCAAGTGAAATAGTGTTGAGAGTGAGAGCACCTGGCAGCACCCGCAGGAATAGTTGGTGAAAGAGGTGATGAGAAGGAGTGGGCAGGAAGCCGTTCTTAAGTCTACACGCCCGAGTTTCTAAGCTGCTGTATCTTCTCCCAGAAGGTGGAAGCAAGAAAAGAGAATGGCATCTTTAGTTTAGAGCCACAGTGGGGAACCGGAACCTTTGGCCCACCGAGCCCGCACTGACCAGTGATCACCGTTGCACTAATTCTAACCAGAACACTAGGGACAATTTACAGAATCCAATTAACCTACAAACCTGCACGGCTTTGGAATGTGGGAGGAAACCGGAGCACCCGGAGAAAACCTATATGGTCACAGGGAGAATGTGCAGACTTCGTACAGACAGCACCTGTAGTCAGGATCGAACCTGGCTCTGCGAGGTGGCAACTCTACCACTGCACCACCGTGCCACCCCTATCATCATTGATGCTACTTCCAGCCTTCCTGACCCAACACACTGTGAAGATGGACTGGATGGTAGGAATTGACCAGCAATGACTGACTTAACTGTGTTCACCATTTTCTGCAGGATCTGAGGTCAAGAGCAGAGCATTTGCTGCACCAGGCCGAGATGCATCCTGTCAGAATACTTTCTCTAGCACAACTGCAGAAGTCTGAAAAAATCATTGTGGACACCTAGGGAAGTAAAAATAATGATGAGCTTTCTTGGTCACCATCTCAGTGTGAAAGACAAGGTTAGGTTGTTTGTGATATTTATTCCTTGAAACTTGGAGCTGTCAACCATCAATGCAATAGCTTCATTGATGAGGACAGGGTTCTGTTCATCTCTTTGTTTTCTTTGGTCAACAACCAACTCTTTCATCTTTCTGACATTATGCACGAGGTTATTGCCCTGACACCATGACTATGGGTTCTTGATCTCTTTCCTATTCTTCGTCTCAACATTGTTGTAACTAAAGCTGACAACAGTGGTATCATCGGAAAACTTAAAGGTCGAGTTGGCACAGTACTTGGCCACACAGTCATGGTTGTACATAGAATACAGCAAGGGTAGATGCAAAATGCTGGAGTAACTCAGCGGGTCTCTGGATAAGAAGGATGGGCGACGTTTCGGGTTGCGACTTTTCTTCGGCAACTGTAACTTTCCCCTCGTTTTTTTAGGAAGAGGATGAGAAAATGGGATAACAGAACTAGTGTGAGTGGGTGATCGATGGACGGTGTGGATGGTTGGCTAAAACACCTGCTTCCATGCTGTATATCTTAAACCAAAGTTTCTGTAACAATTGTATTTAGTTTTTTAAAGTTTGTTAGAGATACAGCGTAGAAACAGGCCATGTGACCCACTGAGTCCACGCCGATCAGCAAGCATCCATACACTAATTCTATCCTACACACTCGAGACAATTTACAGAGGCCAATTAACCTACAAACCCGCGTGTCCTGAATGCAGGAGGAAACCGGAGCACCCGGAGAAAACCCAACGTACAGACAACACCCGTAGTCAGGATCGAACCCGGGTCTCTGGCGCTGTAAGGCAGCAACTCTACCGCTGCGCCACCGTGCACTTGCATGAATCTGCGTGCAACTGCTGTAATTAAACCTCATTTGTTTAGGTTCAGCAACGCAGTCGAGAGTGAGATAGGCCATTTGTCACACTTGTGAATTGTGCATGTCTGTGGTGCTGGTTGTATGAACAATCATACCACGTGGTGTGTGAATGAGGGACCTGGAAAATGTGGATCACTCTGCTTATCTTGTGTGCAGGCTGTCTGTTGCCCTATAGCCAAGGATGGAGGAAGGTTTATTAGGGAAAGTTTAGATTAGTTTATTGTCATGTGTACAGTGAAAAGCTTTTGTTATGCTTTTGTTGTGTGCTAGAAAGACAAGACATGATTACAATCGAGCCATTACAATGTATAGATACATGATAAAGGAATAATGTTTAGTGCAAGATTAAGCCAGTAAAGTCCGATCAAGGATAGTCAATACCTGCTGGAAGGACCACTTCAAAGAACTGCTCAACCGTGACCTTGCCTTTGATATGAGTGTCTTTGACTCCATCCCACAATACGCTATCCGATCCAATCTCACCTATACTCCACACCAATAAGAAGCTGAAAAGCTCACCAGCACCTGAAAAACGGCAGAAAATCGCAAAGTTTCCATTTCTAGAACAAAGGAATGGAAGAATTTCTGCTGGCTCTTGTAATTAATATGTTTTGCATAGTTTATCCTTGGGGAGAGAGACTTGTTGGGAAGAAGTTGTGCCAGTATTTTCAATGCTGATGAACTCTGTCATCGTTGACAAGTAAATGCCTCATTGAAATTCTGCGTGTGTGTATCTGTTACAGCTGGCCTTTTAATGAAGTATTGTTTTACCAAAATAATTTGTGTTCCATATATTTCTGCTGTAAAACTCGACCTGTTAGTTTGTGGTTGAACAATGAACGTCTGTTGAATGAATATAAAATAACTTTCCTGATGAAAATAACAAAAATCTATTGTCGTCTATTAAGGGGGGCACGGTGGCGCAGCGGTAGAGTTGTTGCCTTACAGCGCTTGCAGTGACGGCGACCCGGGTTCGATCCCGACTATGGGTGCTGTCTGTATGGAGTTTGTACATTCTCCCCGTGACCAGCGTGGGTTTTCTCCGAGATCTTCGGTTTCCTCCCACACTCCAAAGACGTACAGGTTTGTAGGCAATAGACAATAGGTGCAGGAGCAGGCCATTTAGCCCTTCGAGCCAGCACTGCCATTCAATGTGATCATGGCTGATCATCCACAATCAGTACCCCGTTCCTGCCTTCTCCCCATATCCCCTGACTCCGCTATCTTTAAGAGCCCTATCTAGCTCTCTCTTGAAAGCATCCAGAGAACCTGCCTCCACCGCCCTCTGAGGCAGAGAATCCCACATAGACTTGTTGTATGTGCAAATTGTCCCTAGTGTGTGTAGGATAATGTTATTGTGCGGGGGATTGCTGATCAGTGTGTAGTCGGTGGGCCGAGGGGGCCTGTTTCCGCACTGTATCTCTAAACTAAACTAAATTGAGACAAGACCTACGAGTCTGATGAACTGTACAAAACTTAAGGCTCACTGGTAGTCGAGATTAGCATCACCTTGAGACATAAAACGCATTAAAAAAAGACAATCTCTTGTCTTCATGAGTAGCTTGCTAAATTTGTTCTGACGTCAGCACATACTGATTTTTCTGCAATTTTTTTATGGTTACAGAAAGTTCTTTTTAAATTTATACAGAAATTGTTTTCTTTATTGAGCCATCTTAAAATTGCCCATTTGAGATGCATTTTCTAAATAGCCATGCAAAACGTTAATCAGATCTTTGTTTTATGTCAAATTCGAGCTTTCGGGAACAAATGTGACAAGTTTGTTGAAAATGTAAATAAAGAGCATTGTGCACTGCTTCCAGGTATTGCTTTAGTAGCTAAACATGAAACCACTGTGTTAATAGTTCATAAGGTCGCAAGTGTAAGGAGCAGAATTAGGCCATTCGGCCCATCAAGTTTACTCCGCCATTCACTCATGGCTGATCTATCTCTCCCTCCGAACCCCATTCTCCTGCCTTCTCCCCATATACCTCTGACACTGACAAATTCGCCACTGCCCTTTTCCCCCCTATTGTACCTGTAAACTTTGGATGTTCGCTGACGAAAGGAACTGCAGATGCTGGTTTACAACAACAAAAAATACACAAAGTGCCGGAGTTTCTCAGCGAGCCAGGCAGCATCTCTGGAGAACATGGATAGGTGACGTTTCAGGTCCGGACCCTTCTTCAGACTGATTATAGTGCAGGGGATAAAGCTGGAAGAGTGGAGGGGCAGGACAAAGCCTGGCAACTGATTTGTGGATACAGGTGAGAGTTTTTTTTACAGGCAGGTGCTTGGACAAAGGCCAGAAATGAAAGGACAAAAAGGTGTGAGATAAGGGTAGATGAGGCGTGAATTGTGAAGCCAGAGGAAGGAATATTGGTGGGAGGGGAAGGGAGGGGGAAAGTGAGAAATGGGTGTGAGGCACAAGCAAGAGAGGGAGAAACATAGAAAATAGGTGCAGGAGTAGGCCATTCGGCCCTTCGTGCCAGCACCGCCATTTAATATGATCATGGCTGATCATCCAAAATCAGTACCCAGTTCCTGCTTTCTCCCAATATCCCTTGATTCCATTAGCCCTAAGAGCTATATCTAACTCTCTCTTGAAAACATCTAATGAATTGGCCACCACTGCCTTCTGTGGCAGAGGATTCCACAGATTCACAACACGAGCATTATAAACTCTTTGTTGTGAATGGGGGTTGGGGTTGGGGTTGTGGGGGTTGTTTGTAGGTTGTCCTAAAATTGGAGTAGCCTATGTACATCTCCCACATCCTTCCCCCCCCCCCCCCCTCCCCCTGCACCCTACCTGGACTTGCACCCATTTCTACTCTTCCACCTATATTCCCTTCTCTGGCTTCACAATTCACACCTGTTCGCATATCACACCTTGTGTCTTTTCCACTCTGGCCTTTGTCCAAACACCTGCCTTTACCTGTATCCACCGATCACTCGCCAGGCTTTGTCCTGCCCCTCCTCCCTTCCGAGCTTTCTCCCTTACAGCATTCCTCACTCCTCCAATCACAATCAATCTGCAGACCCAAAACATTGCCTATCCGTGTCCTCCTGGGATACATAGATACAGAAAATAGGTGCAGGAGTAGGCCATTCGGCCCTTTGAGCCAGCACCACCATTCAATGTGATCATGGCTGATCATCCACAATCAGTATCCCGTTCCTGCCTTCTCCCCATATCGTTAATCCCTACTCTTTGTTTCCTGTCTGCCAACCAATTTTCTATCCATGTCAATACCCTACCCCCAATACCATGTGTTCTGATTTTGCCCACTAATTTCCTCTGTGGGACCTTATCAAAGGCTTTCTGAAAGTCCAGATACACTACATCCACTGGCTCTCCCTTATCCATTTCACTTGTTACATGCTGCCTAGCCCGTTGAGTTACTCTAGCGCTTTGTGTCTTTCTTTTTGGTGTTTGCCTCTAATAATTCTTCACCTGCTACTTGAAAGCTTCCTTAAAACTATTTCATTAACCTGTTGTCACACCAACATTCTCATCGACTCCCTGCTAACTATTCACACTTGACTGATCCTTCTGAGACACGTTACTCTGCTCTCAACACATCACTCTCTCCATGCCGTGATGTGATCTGGTTCAGGATTCAATTAAAATACAAAACAGCCATCAGTTTCTTTCTCAAAGCTTTCTTGAAGGAGATGGAGTATCTTTAGTTAAAGGTTTTAAATATTTCATATTTTGAGACATTTGACAGTTTAAAAATAGCAGTGCAGCTCGGCGGCGCAGCAGTAGAGTTGCTGCCTTACAGCGCCAGAGACCCGGGTTCGATCCTGACTATGTGTGCTGTCTGTACGGAGTTTGCACGTTCTCCCCGTGACCTGTGTTTTCTCTGAGATCTTCGGTTTCCTCCCACACTCCAAATACATACAGATTAATTCATAGAAACATAGAAACATAAAAAATAGGTGCAGGAGGAGGCCATTTGGCCCTTTGAGCTAGCACCGCCATTCATTGCGATCATGGCTGATCGTCCCCAATCAATAACCCGTGCCTGCCTTCTCCCCATATCTCTTGATTTCACTAGCCCCTAGAGCTCTATCTAACTCGCTCTTAAATCCATCCAGTGATTTGGCCTCCACTGCCCTCTGTGGCAGGGAATTCCACAAATTCTCGGTGAAAAAGTTTTTCTCACCTCAGTCTTAAATGGCCTCCCCTTTATTCTAAGACAGTGGCCCCCTGGTTCTGGACTCGCCCAACATTGGGAACATTTTTCCTGCATCTAGCTTGTCCAGTCCTTTTATAATTTTAATAATTTTAATTTGTTATTTGGCTTGGTATAAAATGTAAATAATTGACCCAAGTGTGTGTAGGATAGTGTTAGTGTGGGGTATCACTGGCCAGTGCTGACTCGGTGGGCCGAAGGGCCTGTATCTCTAAACTAAACTAAACTAAACACCCTTTTAGTTAATCCAGATCAGGGCTGGTTGTCAAGTGATTTTGTTTTGCCCAATAATATGATTTCATTGGATAGTCCAGGAACTGCAGTTGGCGGTTTACACCAAAGATGGGCACTAAAACATGGAGTAACTCAGCGGGTCAGGCGGCATCTCTGGAGAAAAGCAATTGGTGACGTTTTCGGGCTGAAACCCTTCTTCAGACTGAGAGTCAGCGGAGAGAGAAAACTAGTGATATGTTAGATATGCATAAGGACAAATCAAAGCCAGCAACAATGATCAAGGAAAGGTGGAGCCCACAATGCTGAGGAGAAGGCGATGAGTGGAGATAAACAGTGAAACTCAGCAGGACGACAGTGAAACTAGTACGACGACTAGGGTGGGGGAATGACAGAGAGAGAGGGGATGCAAGGGTTACTTGGTTAGTAAAATTATTAGGGAATGCTCCATCAGTTGATAGAGAATTTATATAATTGTTATATTAATCCTGACCTTGCACTGATAAGTCATTGTGATCATTTGATCCATTCTCTAACAAATGTACGGCTGAGAAATTGCAGTTATGGGACGCAACCAAAATTGTTACCAAACTGAAACTGAGGAAACACCAGGATATGCAGATGTTGGAATGTTGAGCAAAACACAAGGTGCTGGAGGAACTCAGTGGGTCAGGCAGCACTAGAGGCTGAAGAAGGGTCCCGACCCGAAACATCACTGAGACCTCTCTCCACAGATGTTGCCTGACCAGTGTGGGCAAGTTGGGCCGAAGGGCCTGTTTCCACACTGTATGACTATGACTTGCGGAGTTCCTTGAGCAGGGTGTTTTGCCAATGAGGAAAGATGAATTATTTGGCTGCTGGAAACTCATTAAACACGATTTAAGTTAAATCTTCTCACGTTTTGTTATCTATTCCCCTGGTGTTTGGATAAGCATAGCGGTCAGCGGAATTTAAATTACTCACCACAGCCTTGGTTTAGCGTTGGCATTTCACTGTAATGCATGCCATGAGTGTTGGGGGAACAAATTCTTGAAGCTGTTTAATAATTCTTTAAGAATTATTATTAGTTCTCAATTGTTGCAACACTGTTTATTGTGCAAAGTTTATGAGTCTGTCTGCCCTCTATGGAGATTGTTACAACAAGAATATTATCTTGACCTTGTGTGGTATTCTTTGTTGTTAGTTTGAATTATCAACTACCTTTCAGTACCTTTGAGGGAACTGAGGCCTGTCGGAAGTGTTGGTTGATGAATCTATGGAAGTTGAAGGCAGTGCAGGAAGATGGCATCTTCTAATAGATGGGCAGCAAGAGACATCGAGTGCTGTTTCCCTTGCCAGGATAAACCACGGAGCAAACAGGGGTATCTAAACCCTTGCATATCTAAATGTGTAGATTTGGTTCAGTGTATTGTCACGTGTGCCGAGGTACAGTGAAAAGCTTTTGTTGCATGCTAACCAGCCAGAAAGTCAATACATGATCACGATTGATCCATTTACAGTGTGTAGATACATGATAAGGGAGCAATGTTTAGTGCAAGGTAAAGCCAGCAAAGTCCGATCAAGGATAGTCCAAGTGTCATCAAAGAGGTAGATGGTAGTTCAGCACTGCTCTCTGGTTGCAGTAGGATGATTCAGTTGCTTTATTACAGGTACATTGCAGCCTTTCTAGAATGAAACAGTTGACTATTACCAGTTCTTTACTCGCATCAGGAGTAAATGCTTTGATCTTTTTGTAATGGACCTTAAATTGTTGTCAGATAATTGCTGTTTAAGAAATTTAAAGAAAAACTCATTGGAGCTTGGAATCCTTGCGGAATTCAAGAGTCTAGCTGAAGGGAACAGCTAATATCAGAGGCAGAGTTAACTACAAAGAATAGGCATGAACACAGACACACTGAACTGTGGAGATATCCAAACTGGGAACAGTAACATTAAGTACATAGTAGACGAAGGAAGCACCCATGTGTGTACAAAGTTGTAAGGAATTGGAGCTCATTTCTTGATGCTGGTATAGATTTTGTTTTTAAGTTTTAGAGATACAGCGTGTAAACAGGTCCTTTGGACACCGAGTCCCCGCCGACCAGTAAAGCCCGTACACTAGCACTATCCTACACACAAGGGACAATTCACAATTTTTTTTTTACCGAAGCCAATCAGCCTACAAACCTGTACAATGTTGGAGGGAGCGCTGTCACAGCGGTCTTGGCATTATGATCGGCACGGACATTGAGGGCTGAAGGAGATTGGGGTTAAGAGGGAAAGATAGACCAGCCATGATTGAATGGCGGCGTAGACTTGATGGGCCGAATGGCCTAATTCTGCTCCTGTCGCTTATGAACATGAACTTGAGCACTTGAGCTGGCACCATTCAACGTGAAGCCTGAGATCAATATTTTTTTGTTAGTCATGTGTAACCGAGGGAGATGGAGAAAATGTAGTTTTATGAACTCACTGCTTGGCCAAACAAGCTCCTGCTGCCTCCTGCTTCTATGTTCCCATTTTCCCTTGCAGGACTTTCTTTGAGATATGACACCTCTGAAATGCTGTAATTTACTTTGAATGGAATGCTGCAAGCCATCATCTGTTTTTTTTAAAAGTTTAAATTATTTAACTTATACATGAGACAATCCTTTTGCAACTGTTTGAAATGGAGGCCTATTACATATACAGTTGGATTTGGAAGCCACATAAATATTTTACATTTTACGAAAGATTTATGTTATTTAATTACTGTAATCAGATCTAGTTTAAAATTACAGATTAAAATAGTCACAACAGTTTCCATGGAATGCAGTGGTTCCATATCTTAGCATTATAAAACATCGAGCTTAAATTGACACCATGGATTAAGTTATGTTTTTAAAATGCAATTTAATGATTCATAAACCCTAGCTTTCCTAAGTGAAATCTAACTTTGAAGATCATTCTGACAAGGGCGAGAAATTCCATCCTGATGTGCTTTAAACAAGTGAGCTGTCATTGCTAATACTATGCTTTGAAACAGCAAAGATAAATATAAAAGTACTTTATGGGTCAAATCATCTCTGGTATAAACCAGCATCTGCAGTTTATCTGCAGTTCCTTCCTACAACTTTTTATTACATTATGGATCAGATTGTTTAGGAAGGAACTGCAGATGATGGTTTATACCGAAGATGGGCACAAAATGCTGGAGTAATAGGTCTGGAGAAAAGGAATAGGCGACGTTTCTGGTTGGAATCCTTCTTCAGACTGAAAGATAGAGAAGGCCAGAACAAAACAGGGCCAACAGCAGACGGCCTTGTGAAGGGTGGAGTCCATAATGGTCCACTGTTGGCTGGGGAAGATGTGCTAACGACAGGGATACAAGGATGCGAACAGTGGAACTAGGATGACTAGGGTGGAGGAGAGGGGGGAGAAGGAATGCAGGAGTTACTTGTAATTAGAGAAGGCAATGTTTACATTGCTGGGTTGTAAGCTGCCCAAGCAAAATATAAGGTGCTGTTCTTCCAATTTGCATGTGCTCTCACTGTGACAGTGGAGGAGGCCCAGGACAGATTGGACAGTATAGAAATGGGAAGGGGAGTTAAAATGTATGGCAACCGGGCGTTCGCATATAGGCCAAGGTGGACTGAGCATAAGTGTTCAGCGAAATGATTGCCAAGCCTATGATTGGTCTCGCCGATATAAAGGAGTCCGCACTCCACCAGATACTGTAGATGAGATTGGAAGAAGTGCCAGTGATCCTCTGCCTCACCTGAAAGGACTGTCTGGGTCCCTGGACGGAGTCGAGGGGGGAGGTATAGGGACATCTCCTTCGGTTGCAGGGGAAAGTTCCTGGGGAGGGGGTGGTTTGGGTGGGAAGGGAAGGGTGAACCAGGTAGTTGCAGAGGGAACGGTCTCTGTGGAAAGCAGAGAAAAGTGGAGATGGGAAGATGTGACTACTGGCGGGATCCCGTTGGAGGTGACCAAAATGTCGGAGGAGGATGGGTTGCATGTGACGGGTGATGGGGTGAAAGGGTCAGATTGTTGTTCATTAAACAAAATAGCCAATGGAAGCACAACCATTAGTGTTTTAGAAAGAAGTGACACTTCCACAAGAAACATCTGAAACAATGGCATCAACAGCAACGCCATACATCTGAGAAGCAATGTGGCGTCAGTTGGGGTCAAGAGAGAAGTCACGATTGGTGGGGACCGGGACAGCATGGACAGAGGTAGGGGGTGGAGGCAGATATGATAGTGGTGTTAAAGAAGCATTTAGATAGACACAAAGAAGTCCAGGGTGTAGAGGATATTGATCATGTACAGACAGATAAGATCAGTTTAACTTGGCATCTCGTTCAACACAAACATTGTGGGCTGAAGGGCCGTTCCTGTGCTGTTCTGTTCGATGTTCTAAGACTACGGGAGTTTGTACGTTCTCCCTGTGACCGTGTGGGTTTTCTCCAGGTGTTCCGGTTTCCTCCCACACTCCAACGACGTGCTGGTTTGTAGGGTAGTCGGATTGGTTAGATTGTCCCTGGTGTGTGTAGGATAGAACTAGTGTACGGGATGATCGCTAATCTGCGCGGGCTGAAGGGCCTGTTTCTACGCTGTACCCGGAGTGTGGCCGAAAAACAGAGGGAAAAGTGGTGGAGGCGTTCACACATAATGGGATAGTATCCTCTGGCCGCCAGGGAATGGCAGCATTTGTGATCCCTTGTGGACGCTGATGTATTATTTGACGCACAGCAAGAATTGGTTGAGTGAATGAATAATTGAAACTCAAATATAATTCACTGTAAATTTATTGCACTGAAATATATAAAATATTAAGAAAGCAGTTTGCATAAAAATGAGTTCATGTGCCCTTTCAAGTGTGAAAAATTGCCTTTTAACTCGTTACTGGAGAGATGTAATGGATGTGTAATTAATAGAATTATGTTACCTAATTTGCCTGCACATTTCAACAAAAATAGACCATGGTAATGATGTGAATTTAAAAGCTTGCAACAAAAGTTCTTTAGCTGGGTTTCTTCACCGTAGAAAATAGCAGATTTGATCTTGACTTCTAAAAATCCTGATCCATCTAGACATCTTCACTGAATCCAAGTCTTCTGAGAAATTTTCATCGCTACCTCCTGGCATGACGATGACCAACTCAATTTTCTGATGCCACTCATTCACGGTAACCAGTTCCTCTGACTATCCAGCACTCCGTTCATTAAACTTCAGGCTGAGCAATATCAGTAACCCTGCTGAGAAAAGAATGGTGTTGGTTGTTGTTTTTTTAGAGTTACAGCGTGGAAACTGCCCCTTCGGCCCACCGAGTGCGCGCCGACCAGCGATCACCCCGCACACTTGGGACAATTTACAATTTTACGAAAGCCAATTAAACTACAAACCTGTGCAGCTTTGGAGTGTGGGAAGAAACTGAAGCACCCGGAGAAAACCCACGCAGGTCACAGGGAGAATGTACAAACACTGGACGGACAGCACCCGTAGTCAGGATTGAACCCGGGTCTCTGGCGTTGTAAGGCAGCAACTCTACCGCTGCGCCACCGTGCAGTGCTGCTTTTGTTTGGAGAACTTTGAGAGCGGCACGGTAGCGCAGCGGTAGCGTTGCTGATTTACAGCGGCAGAGACCCGGGTTCAATCCTGACTACAGGTGCTATCTGTACGTTTTCCCCGTGATGGCGTGAGTTTTCTCCGGGTGCTCCTGTTTACTCCCACATTCTAAAGAATTACAGGTTTGTGGGTTAAGTGGCTTCTGTAGATTGTAAATTGTCGCCAGCATGTAGGATAGTGCTAGTGCACCGGTTGGCGCGAATTCGGTGGGCCGAAGGGCCTGTTTCTATGCCACCGAGTCCGTGCCAACAATGATCACCCCGTACATATAACACTCAGTGTCTGAGTGTAGGCAGCAGCTCTACTTCAGATTGCACTTCAATCTTTGTACCATTCTGCTGTTTTGCATTTGTCATTGTGGTTATTGTTGTATCTATCATTACCATATATACTGTATACTCTATGAACTTCAAGCAAACAGGGAATTTGATTGCATACAGTATTTGTCTATATGACAATAAATTATTCCGAATTCGAATCTGATTCTTAATTCAGTGCTGTCAGTTCAATTTCAATATAAAGTCAGGGTTTTTCTACTGAATATATTACTACCTTCTAGACAGTCTAGACTCAGGCTGGTGATTCCCATATCTCCTGTAGAGCCATTTTGTTTCTCCATGTCTCTCCATGTATATGTAATTCAAATAAATTACAGATGTTGGAAATAACAGCAGAAGATGCTGGGAACCCTCAGCAGGTCAGGTAGCATCTGTGGGGAGTTTCAGGTGTTGGACCAGGTGGTTGGGCGAGGAGAGGAAAGGGACGTCGGTTCGCGGGAACGGCTCCACTATCCCGAGCGTGCGGGCCGACCGGACTTCGAACTTTGGATCGTGGCGCCAAAAATGGCGGCGCCCGCATGTGTAATATTTGCAAATATGCTTCACTGTGCAGTTGCATATGTGACCAGTAAATGCTAACTTTTTATTCCCACAGATTTTGTTGTTGTTTTTGCTTTTATTATACACTCTAGTCCTCTCTTGGCTTGGATTCGCATTCCTTTTATCATTTACCTCTCCTGCCTTCCTCTCTTCCCTACTGTTTCAAACTTGATACACTGTCGGTCATCAACCTGAAACGTTAACTGTTACTCGTTCCACAGCTGCTGTGTGACCTGCTGAGTGTATCCAGCATTTTCTCTTTTAGAGTCATAGAGTGATACACCGTGGAAACAGGATCTTTGGCCCAACTAGCCCACACGGGCCAACATGTCCCAGCCACACCAGTCCCACCTGCCTGCGTTTGGTCCATATCCCTCCTAACCTGTCCTATCCTACCTGTCTAAGTGTTTCTTAAACATTTTCTTAAATATAGATTTGTGGGTGTGGTTTCCTGTTTGATGTATTTACTTTGAAAGTTCCAAAGGTCATAAACAGCCGCCCTAAACATATGAAGGTATTTAAAAATACCATGTTCTTTTCTGATATATATATATATATATATATATATATATATATATATATATATATATATACACACTGGTGTTCAGTATATATACACACTGGTGTTCAGAGATAAAACTGTTTTTGTCACAAACACATTGTTCAGCAAGACACTAAGTACCAATGACAGTGGAGATATGAAAATCATTTTCAGATTATTTGTTGCTGTCAATTCAACATACTATGTTACTAAATATAATCAAACAGGCAGTTTGCCCTCATTCTTGATGTGGGTCATGGTGAGAGAAATGAAAAGACAACATCACATCACCAAATAACATCAGCATGGACAAGCGCATAAACAGAGATGCTGCTTTATACCTAATATCGACACAAAAAAACAGAGTAGCTCAGCGGGTCAGCCAGCATCTCTGGAGAAAAGGGAAGGGTGAAGCTGCGGGTCGAGACCCTTCTTCAGCCCGAAATGTCACCTATTCCTTTCAGAGATGCTGCCTGACCCGCTGAGTTACTCCAGCTTTTAGTGTCTGCTCAGGATACCGTACCTCAGTACATGTGTCGAATAAAGTAACATTTAATTTTTAATTTAATTTAATTTAATAAACTTTATTTCGGACTCAAGGTCCAGACAAGGGACAACATTGCATAAAAATACATTGCATATAAAAACATCATAAAATACATATAAAATCTTAGTATATCACTTATAAAAGCATCATAAATTATATATTAAAAAAACACAATACATGAATTAAAATCCAGAATAAAAAAGAATGATCAATGTCCTACAACGAGACAGCGATACCAGTGTCTCCACAACTGGGATTCGTAGCGTGTAGTGCTGAACCTTATGTTTGACAAGGCCACAATAATTATATTTTTAGAGTCATTTATCCTGCAAATGAATTTATACATATGATTTCTTAGGATAGCTTCTAAAGTACTGACTCCTGCAGCCACAAACATGTTACTAACACTACACCATCTAGGTTTCCTTAGCAGTGTTCTCATGGCATCATTGTAGGCCACCTTTAGTCTCTGGAAACTTTTATTTCCCTAGTTCGACCACATGTGCGCAGTATAGAGTGGTGTGCAATATGCTCTAAACGACATCTTCACCACATCTGTACATGCACCAAACATACGCAAGAGAATATTCGCCTGTACATACAGCATACGTCGTTGCCTATAAATATCCTCATCATCTGTCATTTGTTCTGTAATAGAATGCCCAAGATATTTTACCTTATTACAGACACTAAGATTATTGTCAGACAATTTAAAATCAGGAAATTTTAGACATTTATCCTCTTTGGTTCCACAGATCATAACAGCACTCTTACAAGCATTATATTTAATATCATGATCCACACCAGACACAGAACATATAGTAAGGAGCTGCTGGAGACCAGCGCTAGATGGACTAAAGACCACAAGATCATCTGCACACATAATATGGTTCACTAAAATATTACCAATCATGCACCCAGTATTACAGGCTTTCAATTGTTTGGACAGATCATCAATATAAAGATTAAAAAGGACTGGGGACAAAATCCCCCCTTGTCTAACACCATTGCTAACCCCAAATGGGACTGAGACCCTATTGCCCCATTTTATTTGCTTAGTCTGGTGGGCATACCTGTAAGTCGGAATTATCACAATGTATTTAGGCACCCCTCTTTGATTTTAACAAACAGTTTTCGGTGATTAACACGATCGAAGGCTTTGGAAGCATCAATAAAGCACATAAGAATTGAAGAGTTTTTGCCTCTATATTTGTTTACAATCTCCTTTAAGGCATATATGCACAAGTCAGTGCCATGTTTAGCTTTAAAACCAAACTGGTTATCTGTGGAGTTAACAAACTCATTTACTCTATCCAGCAGAACTCTTTCTAAGACTTTTGACAATATGCTGGCTAAAGCTATGGGCCTGGAATTATTTAGGCTGCCTACTTTACCAGCTTTGTCCTTAATGACCGGCACTAACAGAACAGACAACATTGAGTCTGGTAACAAGCCCTAAAGCCAGTGAAACAAATAGCAAGGAGAGGAGCTATCCTCATACTCCCATACTTAAGATGTTCAGCAGAAATATGATCCAAGCCACTTGCTTTGTTGTTGGACAGCTTGTTCATGGCATGATATACCTCATGTGACATAATCTCCATTGAGTCATTACTCTCAATATTGTCCACCCTATACAACTCAATTTGGACACAGTTGAATAAAGTAGGTATGTTACAAAACTTACCTTCAGTCGCGCTGTAATTCTGCCACTGGCCATGTGCGCGATTTTGGCGCCTTTAAGGGGGGGGGGGCGGGGTTAAAACGCGGTTTCTCCTCCCTTGTCCAGAATTATATTTCGTTGGAGTACAAGCGTTTGTTGACAAATCGTTCCTAGCGGCGTTTTGTGAATTTTTAATTTTTATTAAATCGTCAATGTCAGCGCTAGAGTAATTTTAAAAGCAGCTCCTGAAGCGTCAACGCCGATAACGGGGACGGATTTCACACACGGGACAGGTAAACGAAAGTGGTTTCTTTAAATGTATAAAAGTGCTTCTTAAGAAGCCTTTAATTCACATTTTTCATGCGACACGGTGATTTTATTCCCCGAACTAACGGCAGTATTTTTCATGCCAATACGGGGTTAAATTCACCGCAAATGAACGTTCCAAAAGATCGCGTTCCAGAAATCCTCACTCGCAAGATGATTTAAATGCCCATTAATTTACAGGTATTAAACATTCAATTCCTTCCATTTGGCCTGTAAATTCATGAAAATGAGATTTAAAAATTATGTTATATTGTGAATTATTGTGTGAATGTTATTTGGACACTTAGGCTATTTAAAAATGTTAATCTATCCTTAAGAAATTGATAGATGTTTAGATCTAGTAATTGCATTTTGTAATTAGCTACAATTAGGTAACTAACTAATTATATGCTTTACTTTCATGTCTTCTAAGTAAGATTGTTTCATATTTGTTTCAGAATGCTTCAATCTATAATAACTGAAAATTTCTTTCAGTTATCTTAATTTTTAAGAAAGTTATGGGCTTTTAACTGTCCTTGATCACAGCTTTTGTGTTAAGTCAATGGAAAAGCAATAGGGAACAAGATGCTAATTTCCGAGTATGAAAATGGCCATAACTTCTTTAATACTGAAGATATGAAAGTGAATTAGGTGTCTAAACTTCTTTTTATGCTTTATCTGATGGGATAAATTGCAGACTTTATTTTTTAAATCTAAAAATTTTGTAACATTGCTAAATAAAGTACTATAATGTTGTCGCCATAACTCCGCGATATTAGCTGTTCCGGAGATTCCATCTACAGTGCATGGTAGAGATGTTTTACAACTGTTAAGAGCTCTCACTTCTTTCCAAAAATCAGTAGCATTGTTACTTAGCAGCTTCTTAGCCATGGAATGAGCCCTCATAGCTTGCTCATTTTTACAGATGAAGCGAACAGCAGACTTGCATTAGTGAGCTTCTTGTACTCAAACACAGGCCCCTGTCTGGGTCTACCTGCCATAGCCCATGATCTAATGGCTCCACGGGCTTCAGCATGATACTCAGCTACATACTTATTCCAGCCAGGCCTGATGTTATGTGTCTTATTTTTATGTTTGCAGTAGGGCTTACCTTTGTGAACCATTGTAAATTACATTATAAGATTCTTACTATTGGCCTAAGACCCTCAAAATAATGGGGATTAATTGAAACCTTGCAATCTAAAACAGTTTTTGTGTGGCCCCCATAAAGAAAGTCAACTTACTTTTACCAACTAGCAAGTTTAACATTGTAAAATGTCCCAAAGCACTCCATGGGGAATGAGATGATGCATGGCAATTTTGACACATTTTAAAAGAAAGGCATCTCAAATTGGTTATGTTTTATGCAGCCATTTAAATCCTTCTGATTTAGGAAGGGATTTCCAGCGTATAGACCCTAGGCAGCTGAAGGCAAAATGAGTAATGGTAGGATGGTAGGATTGGCCAAATTTTTGTGCCTTCCACCACAGTGTTGAATGCTGTGGTGGATGTTTGTGTTACATTTTTTTATTGTGGTTGTGTGTTCTTTATTATTGTATCGCTGCTGACAACCCAAAAATTCCACCAGCTTGGCTGTGTGGTCATTAAAATACTATACTATACTATGTAAGAAAGCACAGATTAATAAAACTCTAGACTTGGTCAAACATAAACTTCTTGGAGTCTTGTATGCCTGGAGAAGGTCATAGAGGTGTGTGTGTGTGTGTGGTTGTGGGTGTGTGTGTAATGGTGTATGTAGGGATGTGTGTGTGTGTAGGGGTGTGTAGGGGTGTGTGCGTGTATGGATGTGTGTATGTAGGGTGTGTGGGAGTGGGGTGTGTGTGTGTGTATGGGTGTGTGTAGGAGTGTGTATGTGTAGGGGTGTGTGGGTGTGTGTGTACGGGTGTGTGTGCGTGTAGGGGAGTGTGTGCGTGTAGGGGTGTGTGCGTGTAGGAGTGTGTGTGTGAGGGTGTGGGGGGGGGGGGTGTGTGTATATGTCTCAACTTTAAACTTGCGATATTATTTCAGCAGGAGTCAACGTTAGTTGGCAAGCTCGGGAGAGGTGGGTGAACAGACATTGTTGTGGTTAACAATGTCTCCAGGAGAGGGGGGGCTGGCTAAGGGAGCAAAGGTGACTAAGAATGATAAAAGCACGGAGACTTAGCAGCATTGAAATAGCTCATCCATTCCATTGTGTACATACAGTATATGTCAAAAAGATTTAATAGAACCTATTCCTCCTTCTGGGATTATTGTACATAGTCCAGTATTTTACAGAATATCCAGTTGTTTAAAAAAAAAATATTTCTGCCTCTACCATCTTTTCCAGTGGCACGTTCTAGACCCCACTACAATTTGGATGAAAAGGTTCCTCTCAACTTCCCTTCAAACTTCCTACTAATTAATTCTGAATTATTGGACACACATTGCTCTTTTTTTCCAGGATAATGTTTTCTCATTTATTCCCATCACCCGCTGAATGATCAACAATTTATCATGAAAAAGGCAACAAAAAAGGGCACTTGTACGTACCATACCAGATAACGTTGGAATGTTGGAACCTGTTGGAATGTTGGATATACAATTAGAGGTTTGGGTATTTAACGGTGAGATTTGGTACAGATGAAGGATTAAATGATTTGATGGAAGAAGCAGAGTTTGAATGTTAGGCAAGAAAGTCTTTTGTTCATCGAAGCAAAGATCTTGCATGAGGACTGGTCAATCAATTCAGGATTACTTGGAGTGCACACCCAACAGTCTCAACAATTAGATAGTCTTAAACATCTCAGGAAACTCTTCATTACGAAGAACGACGCAAAGAGAACGACCTTTTGAGACTGATCCAAAACGTCGCATATCCACATTCTCCAAGGATGCTGCCTGGCCCGCTGAGCTACTCCAGCATGTTGTGTTTTCTTTGGTATGAACCAGCATCTATAGTTCCTTGTTAAAACATTCTCCAGAAATGCTGCCTAACTTGCTGAGTTACTCCAGTACATTGTGTCCTTCTCTGTAAACCAGCATTTGCGATGCCTTGTTTCTTCATTTCAGATATCTCACACAGCAAGTTAATAAGGGAATGTACAAAACTGTATTTGATGTAGCGTGTCTTTGTTGGCATGGGTTGGAGTAAGATGCAGTACGAAATTAATGAGCTGGATTCTGCAGGCAACAAGAGGATCTGCTGTATATTACACGGATGCCAATCTTTTTAAGTTTAGTTCGGGTAATTATTGTCACGTGTACCAAAGTACAGTGAAAACCTTTTGTTGCGTACAATCCAGTCAAAGAAATGACTATACATGTTTACAATCAAGCTGTCCACAGTGTACAGATAAAGGGTACAACATTTAATGCTAGATGGAGTCTGATTTAATATAGTTTAGAGGTTTCCAATGAGGTAGATGGGAGGTCAGGATAGCACTCCAGCTGTTGAGAAGATGGTTCAGTTGCCTGATAACAGCTGCGAAGAAACTGTCCTTGAATCTGGAGGCAGACACAAAATGCTGGAATAACTCAGCGGGACAGGCAGCATCTCTGGAGAGAAGGAATGGGTGGCGTTTCGGGTCGAGGCCCTTCTTCAGAAGAAGGGTCTGAAACATAGAACATAGAAACATATAAAATAGGTGCAGGGGTAGGCCATTTGGCCCTTCGAGCCTGCACCACCATTCAATATGATCATGGCTGATCATCCAACTCAGTATCCCCCATTCTTTCTCTCCAGAGATGCTGCCTGTGCCGCTGAGTTACTTCCAGCATTTTGTGTCTATCTTCAGTGTAAACCAGCATCTGCAATTCCGAAAAAATAAAACGGGGAAGGCGGCTCAACCGCGGCTAACGAGGGAAATCAAGGATAGCGTTAAATCCAAGGAAAAGGCATATAAATTGGCCAGAGGAAGCAGCAAACCAGAGGACTGGGAGAAATTTAAAACTCAACAGGGTAATGGGGTTAATTAAGAGGGAGGGGAAAGAGTATGAATGAAAGCTTGCAGGGAATCTAAAAATGGACTAAAAGCTTCTTTAGATATGTAAAAAGGAAACGATTAGTGAAGACAAATGTAGGTCCTTACATTCAGAGACAGGTGAATTCATAATGGGCAACAAGGAAATGACAGAACAGTTAAACAAATACTTTGTTTGTGTCTTCCTTAGTGAAGACAGAACCAATCTCCCGGAAATACTAGGGGACCGAGGATCTAGTGGGAGGGAGGAACTGAAGGGAATCCACATTAGTCAGGAAATGGTGTTAAGTAACCTGTTGGAACTGAAGGCAGATACATCCCCAGGCCTGATTGTCTGCATCCCAGAGTACTCAAGGAGGTGGCCCTAGAAATCGTGGATGCATTGGTGATAATCTTCCAATGTTTTCTCGACTCTGGATCAGTTCCTGTGGACTGGAGGGTAGTCAATGTAACTCCAGTTTTCAAGAAAGAAGGGAGAGAGAAAACGGGGAATTATAGACCAGTTAGCCTTAGTGGGGATGATGCTTGAGTTGATTGTTAAAGATGTTATAGCAGCACCTTTGGAAAGCAGTGACAGGATCGGTCAAAGCAAGCATGGATTTATGAAGGGGATATCATGCTTGACTAATATTCTGGAATTTTTTGAGGATGTAACAAGTAGAATGTATAAGGGAGAGCCAGTGCATATGGTGTATCTGGACTTTCAAAAAGCCTTTGACAAGGTCTCACACAAGAGATTAGTGTGCAAAATTAGAGCACATGGTATTGACGGTAGGATATTGACATGGATAGAGAACTGGTTGGCAGACAGTAAGCAAAGAGTAGGAATTAACTGGTCCTTTTTAGAATGGCAGGCAGTGACTAGGGGGGTGCCACAAGGTCCATTGCTGGGACCCCAGTTAGTTACAATATATATTAACGATTTAGACGAGGGAATTAAATGTGACATCTCCAAGTTTGCGGATGACGCAAAGCTGGGTGGCAGTGTGAGCTGCGATAATGATGCTAGGGGGCTGCAGGGTGACTTGGACAGGTTGGTGATTGGGCAGATGAATGGCAGATGCAGTATAATGTGGATAAATGTGAGGTTATTATCTGAATGGTGTTAATTATCTGAATGGTATATAACAGGGAGGCAGATTATTATCTGAATGGTGTTAGATTGGGAAAAGGGGAGGTGCGCCGAGACCTGGGGGTACTTGTACATCAGTCACTGAAAGTAAGCATGCAGGTACAGCAGGCAGTGAAGAAAGCTAATGGCATGTTGGCCTTCTTTGCGAGAGGATTTGAGTTTAGGAACAAGGAGGTCCTTCTGCAGTTGTACAGGGCCCTGGTGAGACCGCACTGGAGTATTGTTTGCAGTTTTGGTCTCCTAATTTGAGGAAGGACATTCTTACTATTGAGTGAGTGCAGCGTAAATTCACCAGATTAATTCCCGGGATGGCAGGACTGACATGTGATGACAGAATGGGACGACTGGGCATGTATTCACTGGAATTTAGAAGGATGAGAGGAGATCTTATAGAAACATATACAATTCTTAAAGGATTAGACAGGCTAGATGCAGGAAAAATGCAGGAAGAACCTCGGGTCACAGTTTAAGAATAAGGGGTAGGCCATTAGGACTGAGATGAGGAAAAACTTCTTCTCCCAGAGAATTGTGAATCTGTAGAATTCTCTGCCACAGGAGGCTGTGGAGGCCAATTCACTGGATGTTTTCAAAAGACATTTTTTTTTAGTTCTTAGGGCTAAAGGAATTAAGGGATATGGGGAAAAAGCAGGAACGGGGTACTAATTTTAGATGATCAGGCACGATCATATTGAATGGCGGTGCTCGCTCAAAGGGGCAAATGGCCTACTCCTGCACCTATTTTTCTATGTTTCTATGTTTCCTTCCTGCACATTTAATCAGCAGTTTTCAAGACTCCTGAAGCTACTCCTGGTGGTAAATGATCTGCAATCTGGAAAGCAGTGCTGTTGGTGATGCCGAAACACTGCTGTTAATTCATTTACCTCAAGTGCAATTGTGAGCATTGCCCAGACAGTCTTGACTACAGACATGACAACCCCAGCGCACATTTTTGCAGTTTCTTCATCTCTTAATTGGTTTCGTAACTGTTTATAAGTCACCCAAATTAAGTACCATTCAAAGGATTCACATCCCTGCAAGGCAAAAATTACAGCAAATTTCCTAACATAATTTTAAAGGTAAAAGGGAAAATTACGTGTAATTGTTCTAAGACAAGGACAGATGTATTTGTTTTTGTTTTTCCCCAAACCAGGTTGGAATTCAAATCCTCTTTGCATTTTCTGTAAGCGGTGACTTGGTCAATAGCACTTGTCCGCCTCGTAACAATAAACATTACTATGTTTAGCAACAAGTATTCTCAGTGTTACTTAGAGTAAAGGAATGGTTCATTGCTAAATTAAATAACTACAATAGCTCCACTTCTAGAAGACCCATAAAAGAAAATGACATTGACAAGTTGTATTAGAGCACAAAGGAAATAATTTATCTCCCAGCAAGTGGCTGGGATGCTTATGAATATGAATTGAGACATTAAAACCTTCATCACTGTCATTGATTCAGAGGCAGAGGATATAAAAGACACATATTTCCATTGGCGTGTTTGTTAAAAGACAAACAAACTCTTCAAAGACACACAAGGTCAACAAATGCCAGCCTGCACCTCCTAACTTTATTTTGATTAGTACGGGTGTCAGAGGTTATGGGGAAAAGGATGGAGAATGGGGTTAGTAGGGCGAGATAGATCAGCCATGATTGAATGGCAGAGTAGACTCGATGGGCCGAACAGCCTAATTCTACTCCTGTCCCTTATGACTTTTGCAGCCTTTGAGAAAACCGTTTGGGCGTTTGAGTTCTCTTCTGCCGTTCAGTGCGATCATGATCCATTTATTTATCAATCTGTCTCGGGTTTCCATAAACCTTGATGCCCAACAACATTTTTCTTGCTCCCTTTTAAATCGTTCTCGGTTGTTGTTGTTGTTGTTGTTGCTGCTGCTGCAGCTACGCCACCGGGGCCGTGCGGAAAATGCTAATCGCTGTGAGGTGCCGGGGAGAAAAAAAAACGAAAGGCACTTTGATTGAATTATTGAAGCAAGTAATCGGAGCCGCGAACGAAATGGAAGGCCATTAATTATTAATGACTTTAATTATATAAAAATTGAATGAAATTACAGACGGAGTGTCTTTGGAGAGACCGGCTAATTCATGCGGTAAATGCAAGACTATTCCTTGACACAACAAGTTAATAAGGGAATGTACAAAGCCGTACTTGATGTGGAGTGACCTGGCCTGGAGTAAGATGTAGCGAAGTTAATGGGCTTGACTCTGCAGGAAACAAGAGGGACTGCTGTTTATTAGACAGACACCTATCTTTTTAAGTTTAGTGTATTATTGTCACGTGTACCGAGGTACGGTGAAAAGCTTTTGTTGCATGCTATCCAGTCAAAGAAATGACTATAGATGAATACAATCAAGCTGTCCACAGTGTACAGATATATGATAAAAGGTACAACATTGACTCCGATGAAGTCTGGTTAACAATAGTTTCCAGTGAGGTGCAGAGAGATCCGAGCCGCATTCTAGCAGTTGAGGGGACGGTTCAGTTGCCTGATCACAGCTGGAAACAAACTGTCCCTGAATCTGGAGGGGTGCGTTTTCATGCTTCTGTACCTCTTGCCTGATGGAAGAGGGGAGAAGAGGGAGTGAGTGGGGTGAGACCGATCTTTGATTATGCTGGTGACCTCGCCCTGGCAGCGTGAAGTGTAGATGGAGGCAATGGAAGGTATCCATACACATCTTGTTGGAAGCTTTCGACATTAGACTTCAGAGATACAGCGCAGAAACAGGCCCTTTGGCCCACCAACCGGCGATCACCCCATAGGGATGCACCAACCAGCATTCACCCTATACACTAACACCATCCTACACACTTTGGGACAATTTACAATTTTCCGCAAAGGATGGTGAGTGTATGCAACGAGCTGCCATAGGAGGTAGTTGAGGCAGCGACTATTGCAATGTTTTTAAGAAGCAATTAGACAGGTACATGGATAGGACAGTTTTAGAGGGATAGGGGCCACATGCAGGCAAGTAGGACTCGTGTCGATGGGACATGTTGGTTGGTGTGGGCAAGTTGATCCGAAGGGCCTGTTTCCACGTTGTATGACTCTGTGACTATATTTAAAGACTCTCTCCCTCAAAGGGTGGTGGATGTAAAGCTCCAAGGATTTGGAACCCACTGAGAGAAAAAAATGGCCTTATAGCATTCTTAATGGGCAATCCTTTATCTTTGAACAGTGGCCCAGCGTTAACAATGAGGACAATTTGAAGCAATGAAGCTGTTTGCCTTTAAAATCTCATTTTCAATCGGATTTGATTCCTCTGCCAGAATTAAGACTTATCATTGCATTAAAGGCATGTACTACAGCTAATTTCCTCTGGCAAGTTTAATTTGTATCTAGAGTACGAGGCAATTGCAGCAACTTCATTCTGCTCAATTTACCACAAGCGTAGTCTCCGGGTGAGCCGCTATTATTGCAGAGCTGCTGGAGGGACAAGTCACCTTGGACTGCAAATTCCGACTTCCACATTTAATTGTACATGCCTTCTAAACTTTGGCAAGCAGGCTAGAGTTTGGGAGCTGATAGTGGACAGTCCAGTCTGTGATGGCATGGAGCAAAAGAAAAATTGTCACTATTCCCACTTATGTGTCATAGAGTCATACAGCGTGGAAACCGGCCCTTCGGCCCAGCTTGCCCACGTAGACCAACATGTCCCATCTACACTATTCTCACCTGCCTGCGTTTGGCCCATATCCCTCTAAACCTATCATATCCATGTACATGTCTAAATGTTTCTTAAACGTTTGAGGTAGTACCTGTCTCAACTAGAGTCCATTATAAAGGATGAGGTTACGGAGTACTTAGAAGTTCATGATAAAATAGGCCAAAGTCAGCATGGTTTTGTGAAGGGGAGATCTTGCCTGATGAATCTGCTGGGATTCTTTGAAGAAGTAAATAGTAGGACAGACAAAGGAGAGTCAGTGGATGTTGTTTACCTACACTTTCAGAAAGCCTTTGATAAGGTGCCACATGTGAGGCTGCTAAGGAAGATGAGAGCCCGTGGTATCAGAGGGCAGATACTAGCAAGGATAGCAGGTTGGCTGGATGGCAGAAGGCAAAGTGGCAATAAAGAGGGCTTTTCCTAGTTGACTGCCAGTGACTAGCGGAGTTCCGCAGGGCTCGGTGCTGGTCCACTACTCTTCAGGTTGTATATTAATGATTTGGATGAGGGGGTTGAAGGCTTTGTGGCCAAGTTTGCAGATGATACGAAAATAGGTGGAGGGGCAGGTAGTGTAGAGAAAGCAGGGACTCTACAGAAGGACTTGGACAGGTTGGGAGAGTGGGTGGAGAAGTGGCAGATGGAATATAGTGTAGCAAAGTGTGGAGTCATGCTATTTGGTAGTAAGACTAAAGGGCCTGTCCCACTTTCACGACCTAATTCACGACCTCTGCCGAGTTTGCCCTTGACTCATACTCGCAGCATGATCGTCACAAGGTCGTAGGAGGTCGTAGGTAGGTGTAGCAGGCCGTGATGCTAGTCGTACGTACTCGTGGCATCAAGTAGGTCGTGGCGTTTTTTCTAGCTGATGAAAAATGTCCACGAGCAAAAAATGTCGTGAATTAGGTCGTGAAAGTGGGACAAGCCCTTAAAGGCGTAGACTATTTTCTAAATGGGGAAAGAATCGAGAAATCAGAGGTGTGAAGGGACTTTGGAGTGCTGGTACAGGATTCCCAAAAAGTTAATCTGCAAGTCAAGTCGGTAGTAAAGAAGGCAAACGCAATGATAGCATTTATTTCAAGAGGGCTAGACTAGAATACAAAAACTGGGATCTAATGCTGAGGCTATAATAAAGCACTGTTCAAGCCTCATTTGGAGTATTGTGTGCAATTTTGGGCACCATATCTGAGGAAGGATGTGCTGGCATTGGTGAGGGTGCAGGGGATGTTTACGAGAATTGATCCCAGGAATGAGTGGGTTAACTTATGATGAGCTTTTGATGGCACTGAGCCTGTACTCGCTGGAGTTTAGAAGAATGAGGGGGGACCTCATTGAAAACATACCGAACAGTTGAAAGGCTTGGAAAGAGTGGATGTGGAGAGGATGTTTCACTTGTGGGACTGGAGGTCATTCCTTTAGGATGGAGATGAGAAGGAATTTATTTAGTCTTTAGAGGGTGGTGAAACTGTGGAATTCTTTGCCACAGAAGGCTGTGGAGACTAAGTCAATGGATATTTTAAAGCAGAGATAGATAGGTTTTTGATTAGTATGGTTGTCAGGGATAATGGGGAGAAGGCAGGAGAATGGGGTTAGGAAGGAGAGATAGAGCAGCCATGACTGAATGGCGAAGTAGACAAGATGGGCAGAATGGCCTAATTCTGCTCCTATCACTTATGACCTAACTACCTCCTTTGCAGCTCGTTTAATACACACTACCCTTTGTGTGAAAAAGTTACCCCTCAGGTTCCCATTAAATCGTTCCCCTTCACCTTAAACCTATGTTCTCTAGTTCTTGATTCCCCTACTCTGGGCATGAGACTTGAGTCATCCACCCGATCTATTCCTCTCATGATATTGTACACCTCTATAAGATCACCCCTCATCCTCCTATGCTCCGAGGAATAGAGTCTTACCCTGCTCATCATCTCCCTATAGCTCCGATCCTCGTGTCCTGGTAGCATCCTCGTAAATCTCCTTAGCGCCCTTTTCAGCCTGTGGGAATGATTAAGTGCTTAGCCTTCTCGCATGGTTTGGGATTAAGGAATGAACAACGAAACTGGGTGAGCTGGCCATGTCTGCTGGGGACATCGCACGGAATTTAACTAATTGCCTGAGGTGGGATAAAGTTTTTAAGATGAAAAATGCTGGGAACAGTCAGCAGGTCAGGTGACATCGCTGGAGAGTGCGACAGAGTGTTTCAGATCCAGCAGACCATTCATTGTTTCTTGATGAATCACTTAATGAGCTTTTAATTTACACGAACTCTACCGCACTTCACTTCAGTAACCTCTGTTAAGATGGCAACTGACTTAATCAACAATTAATTGTTCCAAGGATAGGTCTGCAACTGGTTTTAGGTTCACCCCACACTTTAATGCAGACTCTAATCATGCTGTGGAGAATCTGTTCCTTCACAGGCTGATATTTTAAAAACCACCATGGCTCTGCTTACGGATGTGATAGGTGCCACAAATATCTACTGACAAGTTTTTAATAGGTTTTGCGGAACATAGACCTCAACGTAAGAATTTTCCAACAGAACATTTAAGGGCCTGTTCCACTTGGGCGACCTAATCCGCGAGTTCTGGCGGCTTTGCCCTCGACTCATACTCGCAGCATGGTCGACACGAGGTCGTAGGAGGTCTTCGTAACTCTACTTCATGCTCGAGAGTGGTCTCCCCGTACTGGAGGCCTCAGCTTGGTCGTGCCGTTGTTTTCAATATGTTAAAAAATGCCCGCGAGTAATAAAAGTTTGCTATGGAAAAAAAATCGATACTTTTTTTACTCATAGGTTTAGTCATAGTAGGTCGCAGTAGGTCGGCATGTTAGCCGTAGGTAATCGAGGGTAGTCGAGTGTAGTCGAAGATAATCGAAGGGAGGTCGAAGGAGATCGAAGGAGATCGAAGGAGGTCATCTTCACTCTCCACTATTCGGTGTCCAATTTTCCCGAAGTTAGTCGTAGCTAGTCGTAGCTAGTCTTCAACATAGTCGAAGGAGGTCGAAGGAGGTCTTCTACATGTCATTTTTTAAAACTCTTCTAAACTCGCCAATTAGGTCGCCCAAGTGGGACAGCCCCTTTAGTTTAGATAAGTTTAGTTAAGTTTACTCGATACCTCACTGTACTCAGGAACAGCTTCTTCTCTACAACCATCAGGCCATTAAATATTAAAACCTCACAAAGCTATGAACTGCAATAGTCTACAATAGACTATTATAATTATTATTATTGCACTGTTATTGTTTTGTTTTTTTAGTTTTGTTATATTATTTATTATGTTTACATATTCTGTTGTGCTGCAGCAAGTAAGAATGTCATTGTTCTATCTGGGACACATGACAATAAAACACTCTTGACTCTGTACCCAGGTGCAGTGAAAAGCTTTTGTTGCGTGCTAACCAGTCAGTGGAAAGACAATCGAGCCACCCTCACCCTCAGATAAGGAGAATAACGTGAATAATGTTGAGTGCAAAATAAAGCCCAGTAAAGTCCGATTGAAGGTAGTCCGGGGGTCTCCAAGGAGGTGGACAGTAGCTCAGGACTGCTCTCTAGTTGTTGGTAGGATGGTTCAGTTAGTTGCCTGATATTATTACCCATTCACTATCCTTGTTATATTCTTGATGCAAAGAGGAGGTAATTTTGACATATAAAAGAAGATTAATGAAGATATCGTGAAAGATTAAACTGAAAAGTGGCTGAGCAAATATTGAATACTTGAACCATTAGCAGATGGAATCCAAATGAATGCTGACGTTACAGTGTGCTCGCCATTCATGAACACATCTGCCTGACCAAATATGCATTTACAGTACTTTTTGCTTTATATCATTTTCTATCGTAATTGCAAGCTGTAGTTTAAAGTGTTTTAGGAAACCCATATCCCTCTTTATATCAATATTTAATAGTTTACCAACATCCATGTAAAAACCTCAGCCTTTTCTATTAATCCCACCAAAAGTGAATGATCTTATACAGTATTTCCCCACAATATGCTCACATTCGCATCTTCTAGTCCATTCCCTTAATCTGTCATCCCTTTGCAGACCATCAGGCAACTGAACCATCCTACCAGCAACTAGAGAACAGTCCTGAGCTACTATCTACCGCATAGGAGATCCTCGGACTTTTAATTGGACTTCACTGGACTTTATCTTGCATTAGACGTTATTCACATTATTCCCTTTATCATGTATCTGTACACTGTGGATGGCTCGATTGTAATCATGCACTGTCTTCCGCTGACTGACAGGTTGAGATCCTTCTTCTGAAGAAGGGTCTCGACCCAAAACGTCACCCATTCCTTCTCTCCGGAGATGCTGCCTGTCCCGCTGAATTACTCCAGCTCTTTGTGTCTATCTTTGGTTTAAACCAGCATCTGCAGTTCCTTCCTGCCATTTCTATTCCAATGGATTTCTATTGCAATGGATTCGTGCTGCCTGATGTACAATTACTGACCTGCAATTTCATATTTTCTCTCTTCTAGTTTTAATCACAAAAGGCTATTGTAGACCTTTAGGTTCTTTAGTAACTTGTCAGTTTCTTTGTTGAACTAAATTAAGGTTAATGGTTTTCTGGCTATTTATTTAGAACTTTGTTGAGAAAATACTCTCGATATCACAATATTAAATAGTTGAGCAATTGGAAGCACTTCAGTAGTTTTGGATAATATTGCATGATTATGAATAATTACAGTGCACAAAGTGGAATGTTTCAATACAGGCAGCCATTTTGAAATTAGTTTCAAAACAGTTTCATTTCCTAACCTGCTAAATCTAAAAACCATAATAAAAGATTTTAGGCAGCTTAAAATAGATACATGAGCAAATTTGTGAAGTTACTAAATCTGTCAGGTGCATGCCTTTAGTGCTGAGTCAGAGATCAAAATTAATAAAGACCTTCATAAACATTCAGAGTTGCCAATATGAGGTCAAAGGCCCTGCCATTTCAAATTTTTTTTTTCTAGAGCGACTCTTCTTTGTCAGAAAGTGCTGGGCATTGTTGATGGACCTAATTATCAGAAGGCGGGAGAGGCTTTCCTTTCAAACACATGCAGCCAGACACCCTGCGAATTACCCAGTTGATAGACATAGTCAGAATTATGAATATTAGGTATCAGATACTGTTGGCTTTTGGTACCAAGATTAGAGGAAATTCAGGATCACACTCGTTCTATGTTCTATCCCACTTTCATAAGGTCATAGGTGTAGAATTAGGCCATTCGGTCGATCACGTCTTCTCCACCATTCAATCATGGCTGATCTACTGTATCTCTCCCTCCTAACCCCATTCTCCTGCCTTCTCCCCATAACCTCTGACACCTGTATTAATCAAGAATCTATCTATCTCTGCCTTTAAAATATCCACTGACTTGCCCTCCACAGCCTTCTGTGGCAAAGATTCACCACCCTCTAACTAAAGACATTTCTCCTCATCTCCTTCCTAAAAGAACGTCCTTTAATTCTGAGGCAACAACCTCTAGTCCTAGACTCTCCCACTAGTGAAAACATCCTCTCCACATCCACTCTATCCAAGCCCACTTTCGCACCCACTCCCTACACTAGGGACAATTTACAGAGGCTAATTAACCTACAAACCTGCACATCTTAGGGATGTGGGAAAAACCGGAACATCCAGAGGAAACCCACGTGGTCACGGGGAGAATGTGCAAACTTCACACAGACAGGGCCCAAGATCAGGATCGAAACCGGGTCTCTGGCGCTGCGAGGCAGCAGCTCTAATTGCTGCGCCACTATGCCATCTGCAAATGCCACCATGTGACGTGCAGGATGATGGCATTGCAAGAACTCCTGGAACAAACACACGCAAGATGCGATTGACAGATTCACACCATCTGTATGTTTGGAGAGCAAAAATCCTTCTCACAGACATTCAGTCCAGGGACTTGTGCTGGAACACGCAAGGCTGTTTGTCTGCAGTTGCCGCGGCGCTATTCCTGGGGGAAGTCTACCATCTGCTCGGTCTTTCTGCTCTGGATCCTCAGACGGGAAGTCCTTGGCCCTTGGTGAGGAGCAGACTATAATTATTCTGATCAACCAGTGCCTCCCAGGCAGTGCAATGGTGCCACTGCCACCTGTTAGAGACAGCAGTCAACATTACCCAAAACCTCCGGGTGACAGCCACCGATGGAGGCTCAGTAAAGGATGAGTGTGTGTAGGAAGGAATTGCATAGAAACATAGAAAATAGGTGCAGGAGGAGGCCATTTGGCCCTTCGAGCCAGCACTGCCATTCATTGTGATCATGGCTGCTCATCCACAATCAGTAACCCGTGCCTGCATTCTCCCCATATTCCTTGATTCTGCTAGCCCCTAGAGCGCTATCTAACTCTCTTTTAAAATTCATCCTGTGAATTGTCCTGCACTGCCTTCTGAGGCAGAGAATTCCACAAATTCACAACTCTATGGGTGAATTTTTTTTCTCCTCTCATCTCAGTTTTAAATGGCCTCCCCTTTATTCTTAGACTGTGGCCCCTGGTTCTGGACTCCCCCATCGTTGGGAACATTTTCCCTGCATCTAGCTTGTCCAGTCCTTTTATAATTTTATACGTTTCTATAAGATCCCATCACATCCTTCTAAACTCTAGTGAATAATGCTGGTTTACACCGAAGATAGACGCAAAATGCTGGAGTAACTCAGCGGGACAGGTAGTGTCTCTGGTGAGAAGGAAGGGTCTCAACCCGAAATGTCACCCATTCCTTTCTCTCTGGAAATGCTACCTGTCCCGCTGAATTACTCCAGCATGTTTTGTCTATCATGAGTGCGTATAGTATAGTTTAGTTTAGTTTATTGTTACAGCATGGAAACAGGCCCTTCGGCCCACCGAGTCCACGCTGACCAGCAATCACCCACACATTAGTCCTATCCCACACACTAGGGACAATTTACGGAAGGCAATTTGAACCTACAAACCTGCACATCTTTTGAATGTGGGAGGAAACCGGAGCACCTAGAGAAAACTAACATGGTCACAGGGAGAACATAAGAGCTTGTACAGACAGTATCCTGAGTAAGGATTGAACCTGGTCTCTGGCGCTGTGAGGCAGCAACTCTCCTGCTGCGCCACTGGGTTCTGGAGCCAGATTACCAGTGGTGTCCTGATAGGCGAAGTATCATTCTGGCAACATCCAATTTAAACCAAAGCCGCTGCAGGCACTCTGTCAATATGGATTTGAAGAGGTGAATTCTACAGTTGTATTTAGTGTCAAAACTATTCGTGGAATCTCAGGAATGCTAGCTTCAGCCAAACCCTGAACCCTCAGAGTTATTGGTCTTCTGTTTCTCATCCTGAATCTTCCATGGTTACATTCATGCGAGGTCTAAGTTTAAAAAATAAAGACACAAACTGCTGGATGAAGTGTGGACTCAGTGGGTCAAGAATCAACCTCCTTTGCAGAACATGGATAGGTTACACTTCAGGTCGGGACCCTTCTTCAGACCCAAAACATTGCCTATCCATGTACTACAGAGATCCTGCCTGACCTGCTGAGTTACTCCAGCACATTGTGTCATTTTTTTGCAAGCCTGCACCTGCAGCTCCTTGTGTCTACTGAGTAATAAGTTAATTGGAAAAGCACAATTCGGGCAGCAGGCCGATCATAATGTAAGCTGTAAGGACAGGAGAGGCTATTTAACCTCTTCAGCCATTCAGTAGGATGATGGCAAAAGAGACATTATTACTCTGTCCTTTCATAACTTCGGAAGTGATGGGAGCAGAATTAGGCATTCAACCCCGGCTGATCTATCTTTCCCTCTCAACCCCATTCTCCTGCTTTCGCCCCATAACCCCATGACACCTTTATTAATCAAGATCTCCCCTTAGCTACCGATTCACCTCCTGATTATAAATCTACTTATCCTATGCTTAAGTGTACCCAAGGATGATGCTTCCACAGACCTTCGCATCAAGACAATTTGAGGACTTACACCCCCTGGGAGTGTTGATACTAACATTTTATTACAGATATGATTTACAGAATGCTCAGTGTGCAGAGTTGGTTGACCTGACACCATCCACTGACCGAGAAATTGCAAATGTAACCGTGTGCACTTTGGTGTAGTAACTGATGACGTCAATGAACTGCTCTCTTCTGTGGCATTATAAGGAAACATTAATAATTAAGATGATAGTTAATAACTTTTGTGATGAGTTTATTACAATTGGAATGTTGAAATACATTGTAAATCTTTTGGACGAGCCGAGCCTTGGCAAATATTGTTCCAACGAGAATGAGGGAGAACTAATTGCATTGATTTAATAGGGGCACACTAATTTATGATTTAGCAACATGGACTGGTGCATGGTATACCTGGATAGTGTGACCTTCCATGGAAAAACTGTCAGTGTCTGAGAAATGACTTGTTTTTACCAATGATGGAATTAGCACTGTAGCATCATAGAGTCTTACGGCATGGAAACAGGCCCTTCGACCCAACTTGGCCATGCCAACCAAGACGCCCCATCTACATTAGTCCCACCTGCCCGTGTTTGGCCCATATACCTCTAAACCTTTCCTATCCATATACCTGTCCATAGACACAAAATGCTGGAGTAACTCAGCAGGACAGGCAGCATCTCTGGAGAGAAGGAATGGGTGATGTTTCAGGTCGAGACCCTTCTTCAGCTGAGAGGAGAAGAAGGGTCTCGACCCAAAACGTCACCCATTCCTTCTCTCCAGAGATTCTGCCTGTCCCGCTGAGTTACTCCAACTTTTAGTGTCTATCTTTGGTTTAAACCAGCATCTGCAGTTCCTTCTTACACAAGCTGTTAGAGGAAGTTGGCAAAGGCAGGCAAATGGAACTAGCTCAAGTAGGCAGCTTGTTTGGCATGGTTGAGTTGGGCTGGAGGGACAATTTCTATGTTGTATAATTTTATGATTCTCTGACTATCTGACTTCCCATTGTGTGTCAATCCTCATTCAGTGAGAGGCAACTCAACATTAGATTGGCTTCTGCAGCCCATCAGTTTCATTGGAAACAAAGAGGACCTTCCTTAAGCCAGCCAATAGGTGACGTTTCGGGGCAAATCTGAATAAGGGTCCCCACCCGAAACGTCACCTATTCCTTTTCTCCAAAAATGCTGCCTGACCCACTGAGTTACTCCTGCATTTTGTGTCTTTCTTCGGTGTAAACCTGCATCTGCAGATCCTTCATCCACTAAGCCAGGTTCAGTCCTGGCCTTCCGTGTAGTCTGTGCGAAGTTTACCTTTGACCACTCTTCTGGGGGCTCGGATTTCTTCCCATCTCTAAAATCGGCCACCGTAAATTACCACTATTGTGTCATGAGTGGCTGACTCTAGGGGTGATGAAGTTTAGATGAAATCAAAATGAGATTGGGGTAAGTAGATGGTTGGTGCATATTTGGTGGGCTGAAGGCCATGACTGTGATTGTGACTATTACACTATGACTTTACAGCTCATAAAATGAAATGCTTACAAAGTTAAGGGGAAATGTGCGGTGGGAAAGTTGGTTTTGGTGTGCGGGTTAGTCCGTGCTGGAGCTATTGCATTTTAAGACAGCAATTGCCATGCTAATTAGAGTAATATAACACGTCCACTTGTCTATTCTCTGAAAGGGAATTTATCCAAGAAACCCAAGGAACTTTCAACCAAAATTAATGGATTTTATACTGCTGAGCTACCATTTGATTGCCGTACTTTAGTTCCCAGTAACAATTTACAACTGTTGCAGATGCAATTTTCAGCAACAGTTTATAGAAAGCTGGGAATAGACTTTAGACTTTAAAGATACAGCTCAGAAACAGGTCCTTCGGCCCAACGAGTCCACGCCGACCAGCGATCACCCCGTTGCACTACCTACACATACGCTATGGACAATTTCCAAATTTACCGAAGCCAATTAACCTGCAAACCTGGATATCTTTGGAGTGTGGGAGGAAACCGGAGCACCCGGGGAAAACCCACGCGGTCACGGGGAGAATGTGCAAACTCCGTACAGTCAGCACCCGTAGGCGGGATCGAACTCTCTGGCGTAGTAAGGCAGCAACTTTACCGCTGCGGTACTGTGCCAAACAACGGATATTGGGAGGTCAACTACTTGCTCATCATCCTGACTCAAGTTTACAGCAGATACACACTGCCTTTTGGAATTCATCATCAATATGAGGTGACGAACAAGTGAAAACAAATCCTTAATCACAGACAAAGTGACTGACATTCTATTTTAAATATCAATCTTTCTACTCTGAAAATAAATTTCAATATTTCTTTAAGATGTTTTTTAAATTTTCCTTTGGGTTGTTATGAAGGGCATAATTTATTAACTTTTGAGAAAGTCTTGGTTAGCTGCCTTCATGAATTGCTTCAGTCCATTAAACTAATGCCATGGATGAGAGGCCTCTGATTTGTGGTGTCCCTCAGGGATCGGTGCTGGGCCCATTGATGGTTGTGGTTTATGGATGTTCAAGGCATGTATGTTTGCCAATGACACTAAAGTGGGTGTTTTCATAGATAGTGAAGATGGTTATCAAAAGTTACAGCAGGATCTTGTTCAGTTGGGCAAGTGGGCTGAGGAAAGACCAATGTAGTTTAATGACGATAAGTGCGAGTTTTGGGAAGTCAAACCAGACCTTCACAGTGAATGGCTAGGCCCTGTGGAGCGTTGCTGAACAGAGGGATCGAGGAGTGCAAGTAGATAGTTCTCTGAATGTGGCATCACAGGTAAGAATGTTGGTTAAGAAGGCTTTTGGTAGATTGACCTTCATCAGTCAGGGTATTGAATATAGAAGTAAGGATGTTATGTTACAGTTGGACGATACGTTGGTGAGGCTGCATTTGGAGTGTTGCGTTTAGTTTTGGACACCCTGCTATAGGAAGGATGTCATTAAGCTGGAACGATTGCAGCAAAGATTTACAAAGATGTTACCTGGACTTGAGGGCCTGGGCTATAGGGAGAGGTTGAGCAGGCTAGGACTTTACTCCTTGGAGCACAGGAGGTTGAGGGGCGATCTTATAGAGGTGTATAAGATCATGAGGGGAATTGACAGGGTGAATGCAAAATCTTTTACCCAGTAGGGGAATCAAGAACCATAGGACGTAGGTTTAAGGTGACAGGGGGAAGGTTTAATGGGAACCTGAGGGGCAACTTTTTCATACAGAGGGTGGTAAATGCATGGAATGAGCTATCAAAGGAGGTCATTGAGGCAGGTACTATAACAAATTCAAAATACAGTTGGGCAGGTAAATGGATGGATATGGTGGGGTGGGAGATTGCAACCTTCACGTGGTCTGCCCTGTTTCGACGAATGCAATCAACCTCGCGTGCACAATCAAATAAGATCAAATAGAACAAGTTGTCTTACAACTTTAGGCTGTGCACGCCATACACAAGAAGAAGAAGATGGATATGGTCCAAACATGGGCAGGTGGGACCAGTGCAGATGGATATCTTGGTCGCTATGGGCAATTTATGCTGAAGAGCCTGTTTCCAAGTTGTGTGACTCTCTGACTAAAGCCTCAGTGTGGTGCTGAAGGTTGGAGTATTTTAACCAGATGTTATTGAAGGAACAATGATATAATTTCAGACGAGGATTATATGTGACTTGGAGGGCAACTTGGAGGTGATTGTGTTTCCATATCCCTGTTGTTCTTGCCCTTCTACTGGTTGAAATAGTGGGCTAGCCAAGGTCTACAGTGTATCTTGTAGGTGGTGCCCACTGCAAGCACAGTGTACCAGGGTGATTTGGGACTTGGGAAGAAACGCCCCTATACTTTCTAAAGTCTGATGTTCAAAGTACTTATCTCTGCACATCTGTCTTTTGAAGTGACAGTATAACTTTGCACTAAATAAAACAGAAAATGCTGGAAAACTCAGAGGACCGTCAGAACCTGTAGAGAGAAAAATAATGACAATAGTTTCCATCACTCACCTTCCATCAGAACTGGAAGTAGTTGAGGTGTAAAGAGATTTGGTGGTGATGCTTTATTTGTCACACGTACAACTGCACAGTGAAATTCTATTTGCATACATTACACATG